>SJXQ01013106.1:344425-443051 GCA_006408695.1 Aepyceros melampus | reverse complement strand
AGTTGGTGATGGACAGGGAGGCCTGGCATGCTGCGATTCATGGGGTCGCAGAGTTGGACACGACTGAGCGACTGAACTGCCCCAGCTCCCTTAAATGGCTTAGCTCAGCACTTGTACTGAGCTCAGCACTTGTACTCTTTTTAAAGAAGCTTGATATTTTTTTTATCATAGAGTTTTCTGCATAAAATTTGATTTTTAAAAAGTCTTGCATTAAAATATCATTTCTTTTGATTTCTAAGTATATTTTGTGCCCAATGCAAATGCCTCCCTCATCCTACCCTGGTACCAGCCCTTTTAGCTGGTTGACCTCTCTGAGCGCTCATGATCAAGCCATTCGGCTCTAGTTAAGGGCTATCAGATTCACATTGACAGCCATTCTTGACAGCCACTGCCAGTACCCAGCCCAGTTCACCACTGACTCCTGTCTTGACGTCTAAAGTAGCCCCTCGTTTGTTCTTGGTCCCCTCAAGTCAGTACTATACACAGAGTCAGAAGATCTTTTAAAACCTATTTCAGGTGATCACTCCATGGCTTAAAACCTGTAACTTTCCATTTCCATGAAGTAAAACTCAAATCTTTAACCATGGTCTGAGACCCTATGACCTGGCCTGACCTCCCATTTCTCTCTCCCTTTGCCCATCACTTTCCATCCACTCCATTTCCTTGGATCCTTGAGTCCACGGTGGTCTCCACATGGCTGCCTTCATCACATGGTTCCCTCTCTCAGCAGTACGCTTTGCCACCTCTTTCTACCTTGCAAATGGCAGCTGAAGTGCCACCTCCTCAGAGGTCTTCCCTAACCTCTGGTCTAAGTTCTGCTGCCCTCTGCCTCTATTATTCTCTACTGTTGCCTCTTGTTCTTTCCCTTTTCAACACTTCTCATCATTTGTAATTTCATTGTATATCCACCCATGTGTTTACTTGCTTTATATCTTTCTCCCTGACTCAACTGTAAGCTCCTGGAGGACAGAGCTGGGCTTATTCACCACCTTCTCCCAAGCCTCCAAACCATGCCTGGCACAAGAAGTCACCCAGCCCTTTATTGAGTGAGTGAGGGAAGGAAAGGAATGAGTGGAGAAATCGGTCTTCAGCTTGCAAAATCTTGATCTAAGGACTCTCCCACACACTGAGGAACTTTTATGTCCTATTCTACTCTCTGTCGTCATGAACTTTGCTCTTCTAAAGCAAGTGTTTTTCCCTTGGATTATTTTTATAGAAAAAAGGGAAGCAAATATAGAGATAATTATTGATTCTCACTCATCAAGTCGCTGCTCCCTATCACCAACATCCTTCTGAAAGCCTGCTGCAGAATTCTTGGGAACCACAGGAAATAAGTCCACTAACCACTTGAAATGCTCTTATAAAAATAGACTGGACTTGACCTTCTTCCTGTGGAAAGGCCTCTTTCTTCAGGGCAAATGTTACAGAGAGATTCTGTCTGCTCTTAGGAGCCTCCCTCTCCCATCATCCTTGCAGCAGGACTTACCTGGACAAGCGTGAATCCTGTTCTGACCCTCTGCTGGGTCACCATCTGAGCAAATTCTTCCTTTATTATTTTCATGCTGTTGTTTTTATATTGAAATGGTGAGATAAGCAGACAGAAGTCAAAGCCTGGGGGAGCTATTGGAATATTCTGCTGTGCACTGGTACTCCCTGAGGAGTGGTGTTACTTTCCCCAGAGGTCATCACCACTATGCCCAGGCTTCAGTACAGGAGTGCACCTTCATTATTCTGATCATTATCTGCTTACTTTAAAATTTATTACCAAAGTGCAGTTTTACTTCAGTTCAATGTCCTTGTATAAAGGAGGCTTTATATATCTAGTCTAATCGCAGAAATATCCTATCAGTAGAAGGTAGTAGTCAAGACAAATAAAATCAAAGGACACAGTCACTGGCTTCTGGTTAGGTGCTGTTCTCTGCTTGCTCACGTCTTTTGGTTAACAAGAGAGAACGACAATTCTGCTGCTGCTGCTAAGTCACTTCAGTCCTGTGTGACTCTGTGCGACCCCATAGACGGCAGCCCACCAGGCTCCCTCGTTCCTGGATTCTCCAGGCAAGAACACTGGAGTGGGTTGCCATTGCCTTCTCCAATGCATGAAAGTGAAAAGTGAAAGTGAAGTCACTCAGTCGTATCCAACTCTTGGTGACCCCATGGACTGCAGCATGGGATTCTCTAGGCAAGAGTTCTGGAGTGGGGTGCCACTGCCTTCTCCGAACAATTCTTCTGGGGGAGTTGAAAACAAAATTGTACCAAGATGAAGCTTTCTCCCTCAACAGTGAAAATGATTGAAGGAGACTTTGAAGGGGGCAGTGGTCTCCCTACAGTGGTCCTGAGAGATGTCAGAGCACCACTCAGAACTTCTCCTGTAGCAGCAGGGGCACGTGCACCATGCTTGATGCAGCGAAGGGTTAGTACTTAGGCTCTGCTGTTATACCAGTTCAACAAAGAAGCAGAGAATGCCAGTCAGTCCCCTTAGAATCCTGAAATATGAGGAGGTGATAGAAGAATTAGAAAATGCAGATAAACAACAGCAAAAAGTTTTAAAAGATTGTTCATGGTTCTGTTAGCCAGAGAGAACTCCTTTTAACATTTTCATTCAGGGAAATGTAAGCATTTTACAAAGTGGAATCATATATGTGAATCATATATACAAATATCTCAGATTTCCTACGACACAAAGCTTGCTGCTTTGTTAATTGTTAGCATTGTTTACCTAATTTCTATTTTGTAACTATCCACTTTTATCTTTATTTTTTCCTATTACTGCTTACTTTTAGTTTACTTTCCCCTTTTATTTTTCAAAACCTTTTCCTGCAGAATCTTGGATCATCAATTTTAAACCTTTTAAAATATTTTAATGTGAGCACTTAAAGGTAAAATTTCTAATAATTGTCTTGAGTTACCTCCCCAAATTTTTGTATGCTGGGTTTTGTATATCATTTAGCTTAAGCTATTTTGTAATTTCTTCTTTGATCTTTTTTCTATATGTGTAGTTCAATTGAAAATATAGTTTTCCTAGATATGTTATGGTTATTGATATCTAATTTAATTTACTAGTGATCTAGGATTTATTCTCTCTGGTTTCAGTTCTGTTAAATCGATTCAGACTTGGTCTAAAGAAAGTGGAATCACATGTGTAATTTTTTTTCATAAATAAACGTAAATCTATGTACCTCTCCATTTGTAATGGCTACATAGGATTATAGCATTTGGTTATAAGTGCAAGCAAAACTGTGTCAACTAAGCCTCTATCATTAGAAATTTAGATTGTGTACTCTCTGTCACTGTTATGAACAAAATTGCTCTAGGCAGCCTCACCCACCAAGAATTTATGTCCTTGGATTTATGGAAATAGAATTGTTAGGGAAAAGCATATACATTTTAAGTTTTTTACTCAAAGTTTTCAGAAAGTTTGTACCCTTTATGTGCTTAGATTCCATTTATACTCCTTGACTTATTATCAGTATTTCCCTTCTTATTCCTGTGTCTGCTCTTCAAGGCAGAGAAATTAATTTGAAACCTTCTGACCTGCTGACTGGCTTCCAAGTCCGCTCATAAACTGGGGCCCTTGCTCCTTTTGCCTCCACTTGCTCTGAGGGTGCCTGGCACCACTTGTGGGATCTTGCTGCACACGTTCCCAAGCCTGTGACCCCCAGCAAAGGGTGCTTTCCTAGCAGTGCGGGCCTGTGGAGCTTTCCAGAGTCCAGTGAGCCCTGTGCTCCTGGGGAGCAGAGGCCCCGGACCAGCACTGGCTCAGGCGACCTTGGGGGCATCCTTTGTCTCTTTGACACTTCAGGCCACTGCACTCCTTCGCTACACTGCCCTCATCTCTCAGTTCTGACAAACCACTCCTGACTTCTCTTCAAAGCTCACTTCCTCTATGAATCACGTAGTATTGATGACTGTTCAATCCAGCAATTCCAAGACCTCTTGTGATATCACCTCTAAGTGATTTTATCCACTATTAATTTATAAATTTACAATGAATTCTTGCAAAGGGGCACCACACACACATTATTACATGTGGAGCTCTTGTGTAACATGAAGCACAATGTATTGAAGGCAGTCAGTAAACACTTGTTGAATAAGAACTCAGCATCTCCCAGACTAAGGCGGGGCTTGGCATAGCCAAATACAAAATGACAGACAACTGGGAATTCTTGCTCACTGAGTATCCCAAGTACTGTCCTCGTGTCTAAATGTTTAAGTAAGGAGACAGCCAAGGCACTGGGTAGAAACTCACTGAGATTCAGACCAGGAGGTGTAATTCCGTAGTTGGTGTGTGATTCCAGGCCAGTGTCTTGTCCTCTCTGAGTCTGTTTCCTCTCCTGAATGGTACCTGCTTGTGAGGCTGTTGCAAAGATCCAACTTGATAAGGTGTAAAGTGAATAGCACTTGTGCAGCATGTGATCAGCTCACCATGGATGACATCATTAATATCCTTTGTATTTAGGGCATTTACTGAACGATACAGTCTCCCTCTGAGTTTAGCCTGTGGTCTCCCTTCTGTGTGCAGCAGAAACAGGCTGGGAAGGCCACTTGGTTTTCTCTAAAATCCCCTCACTTCATCCTTCCACAGAGGAGGGAAAACAGCTCCTTTGCTTTCAGGGTTTGCCTTTCATGACTCCTGAGATCCAGGGAACAGAGCCTTAGCCAAGTGGTTAGCTAAAACAGGATAAGACTCATCCAGTGTCCCTAGGTTGATGGCTCATTATTTCATGAAACTATATAGTTTGTACCTATTCTTTTGATTTCTTATGCCTTTCCTGTTGATTATAATTAACCAGGGGCTGGCTATCTCAAGAGCACTTATGTGGTAACTGTTCAAATGGGAGATAGATTGCACAGTTAGGAAGACTTGGGTTTCAGTCTGGGTCTGCACTTACTTGCTGGGTGACTTTGGGCAAGTCATGTCATTGCCCATGCCTCGATTTTCTCATCCATCAGTGGAAATAGTAATAGTAATACCTCCATAGGTTGGTTGAGCATTAAATGAGATCATGCGTGTAAAGCACCTAGCACGTTCTATGGTGCCAATACCTGTGAGTTACCATCATTTTCATGCTTAATTCCATCCCTGCCTTCACTTTGCCTTGCACCTGGCACAGTCCTTGCCTTTGAGGTCCCTTCAGTCAGTGTCAACTTAAGTGAATGAAATGAATAGAATATGTGTCCCATCCCCCTTTCTGCCAGAAGGTGAAATCAATAATCTTCATTGTCCTACCAATCTTAACTATAGTTTGTGGTGTTTTACTATGAACAAGGTTGTCAGTATCCAGGAGCAGATGTGAGTCTCTTACCTGGACCCTGTGTTACTAAGCAAGCACAGGGCATGACATTGCCTTCACATCCTGAACGTTATTCCTCAAGGTGGTGCCTCACTGCAGTGATGGTCCCCTCCCCAGGGGTCCTGATTCACTGGGCCTGGGTTGGGCCTGCAAGTTCAGCAGACCTCCCCTAGGGATTCCAGTGCACACCAGGATGTGAGAACCACTAGTTTGGGATATCCTTTTTTTAATGCATCAAGAGAGAGGAAAGGAATTCAGCCTAGAAGGGCCAGCTTGGTTCTTTTTCTTTTTCTCATTTTAGCAAAGTCACTGAAATAACTCTAAATCTACTCACGTTGTTTTCTTTAAAAGCAGTGGCTCAGGGGACACTGACATTTTGATATGTTTATTTTTTCTCTTTCTTTCCATTACTCATATTTCCTTTGCTGAATTATTGTTTGTGCCTGCTGGGGGTGGGGATAGGGGCAGAATAAGACAGAGGGTAAGGTGAAATGAGTGAGGGCTCCAGGTCCTTCTCAACCCTTTTGCTCTGAGAGGCTGGAATGGGAGGGAGGCCTTCCTTTCTCTGCTGTGGAAGCCACAGGCCACTAGCAGGCAATGTGTCTCAACTAGGTCTGGTTTGCTCTGAGGTTCTGGCTTGCTGATCATGGTAGAGCCTGATGGAAAGGCCCAGATTTCTCTGAACTGAGTCAGAAACCAGTTCTGAAGAATTAACTGGGGCCTCAGCACAATGTACAAGTAAGATTGAATCAGGCCTCCAGAGTGAGGGAGGTTGTGCAGCTTGGAATTGTAATGCAATTCTGTTGTATTCTCATTTCTCTTTGCTTCTTAATTTATTTGAAAAGTTGTTCTCAGTTGTTCAAAGATCTGAGTACTCATTCATTCACTTGACACATATTTAATGAGCACCTACTATGCGTCAGGCATGAGGAATGTAATGGAGAAGGTGGCAGATGCAATGAGATCCTCTTGAACCTGGCATTCTAGTGAGGAAGACCTACCATAAAAGAAATTCCCAGTGAACTGAATGTTAGAGCAGCGAAGTCCAGGGCACCTTCCAAACTACATAATAGGTCTCTTAGAGGTCTGGGAAATGGGAAGACTTCCCGGAAGAAGGAGCATTTATATTCCTAGTGAACAAGGGGAAGAAAGCAGCAGGAAGAGTGTGTACAAAGATCCTGAGCCCACAAAGGGCATGTTTCATTTAGAGAACTGAAACTGGTCCACTACAGGTGAGGTGAGAAGGCTGTGGATGGGGAAGCTGGTGGGGCCAGGTCATGCAGGGCCCTGCAGGCTTTTGTCTAAAGACCACCAAACAATGGAGGTTGCAGGTTGACATGATCAGATTTGCATTTCTAAAATGTCACCCTGGCTGCTGAGTGGAAAAGTACTGAAGAAGAGTTCAGGGAAACTAGATGCACTGGTGAGAGTTGATAGGGACTCAGCAGGTAGACGTGGGTACAGGCCAGATGTGGTGTACCCACTTCACAGCTACCCAGCCACTAGCCTTCTCTCAGAGGGCCAGCAGCATCCAGCCAGCACACGGCATCATGAGATGAGCTAAAGTTGGAGAATCTGAAACATTTCACCACCAGGCATATCAGGAAATGTCATTTTCGACAGGAGATGGTGCTGCTGGGGAAATGTGAGCACATTGATCTTTAGGAGCAGATTGGGAAGGGAGGCACCTTGGTGTCTTAATAAATGACACAGAATCTGGGGCTCCAGAAGGCCTTGCTACCTGACCTGCTGACTAGGACTCTTGTCCTTGCTTTTCTTCATTCTTCCCTGACTCACCAGGTCACTGGACAAGTCATCTATCCCTTGGCTGTACGTGTATGAGCTCAGAGACCCGAGTTTCCAATCATGCTACTAACTTTATAAAATCTACAAGATTGCATCAGCTCAAGGCAGGTCAGACAGCCTGGAGGGAACAAAGTGGCCCAGCTGGCTCTCTACATGACTCTCGGTCTCAGGATTCTTTGGGGCTTGGTGACACCAGAGGAAGTGGCTGGGGACACCTCCAGGGCCCTTCATTCATTCACTCAGGAAATGGCTAAAGTCTTCTGGCCTCATCCTCAGATGGTGAAGAAAGTGGCAGAGTCTTCCTCCGGGAGCTCATGTAACAGTCGTTTCCCGGGCTGTAACTGATAGTCCACAGTGCCCCTCAGCTCTCCTGGTCTTGGTGTTGAATAGCGAAGCCCAAGCGTTCCCTGGCCTCGGATTCCTCAGTGGCCTCTAACAGGGGTAACCATCTTTTGGTTTCAAGCTGGCAATCACCTCTGGGCCTTTGAACTTGTTTCCTTGTGGCCTGCACCTCTCTTTGCCAACATTGTCCACTGCCCACTGCCACCCAGGGTGTTCCTGCTTCTCTCTCAGCCACGCCCTCAGATGTTCCTCAGACGAGCCTTCCCTGACCACTCGCCCCAGATCCAGGCCCACCCTCCCAGCGGATGTCCTTGCCCCTCTGTAGTTCACTAGCTGCTTACTGACTGTCCCTCCCATCAACTTTGCTCCATCAGGGCAGAGCCCTTGATTTTGTTGCTCAGCTGTTTAGCACCCTGCATGGACTAGCACATAATATGTGAGTAATAGTGTTTGTTGGAAAAAAGAGGGGTGGGAGAGAATGATGGTCTGGGCATGTTGCATATTGCATCAGTTTTCCTGAAAAGTCACATGCTACACTTAGAAGACCCCTTGTGAATCAAAGCCTGAAAAACTGTACTAATTTGCCACTTGCCGTACTGAACCGAGATATTAGTATTTTTAATAGATTAAGTCAATCAGAAATTCATCCTATGTTTTCTGAAACCATTGATCCCATCCCACAAAAACTAACCCAGTCAGCCAGGAAGATGAAGAGACTGTGGGAAGAGCTGAGGTTGGTCAGTCTGTTATTATTCATTACTTCATTCCAACTTTATACTATGATTTCTCGGCCACTGAGGATACAGCACAGTCCCTGCTTTCGTTGTCTGTTCTTATTTCTATGGGGGAGATAGTAAGTTTGTAAAAAGTGAACAACCAAATGAGAACATCTTTCAGTGCTAATTCCTGTATCTCCCTGTTGAAATCCCACAACAGATGGCTGGAGGTGGCGAGGGCACTGGTAGATGGAGGGTGGTTGGGGTGTCTCTGAGGAAGTGACACTGAGTTGAAACCTTGGGGATGGGCAGAAGTTCAGTGCGTGGGCCCAGGGATGTGTGCACAGCCACGCGTCCTAATCTGGAGGAGACTGTGTGATCCTCCTGGGTAAGGAACTGGCTCATTTCGGGAAAGCAGTGTCAGGATGCTAAGCCTTCTTGCAGTAGTTAGCCCAGTCTAGGCAAGGGACTCAAAATAATTCAGCCGTTGGGGGCCATAGGAATTCATGTCATCTTTTAAAGGACAGATGTGTCTCAGAAGGCCGGTGCTGCCTCCTTCATGACCCTTCCCAATCTGCACCAAGCCGAAATTGATTGTTTCCTCCCTGGGCATCCTGCACCTAGTTGGCTGGAGCTGTTTGTGGCAGTTACTGCATTCTACCCTGCAATTAGAGTTATTTGCATCCTTCAGTTAGTCTCCGTAGTGAATTTTCACCTTCTCAAGGCAGGGATTGGATCTTAGGGACTCCTTTCCTTCATAGATACATATTTTTGGCTTGCATAATAGATGCTTGATATTTGTTGGCATTTATTAAATTTAGTAACTGAAACTTCTGACTAATACTTTGGAACCATACATGTTTAAAAAGAGTTTGATTTGGGGAACGAGAATGATAATATGAGTCATGTGGGAGACTCACACCTGGATGGGTCTAGTGGAGACCATTCAGTGCCTCAAGGCTTCGCAGTGGGCGGCTGGATAAGAAAAGAAAGCTGATGAAAGCACAGAAAGGGCTGGGGCTGTGAGGACTGACTGCCTATTGTAAAAAGCTATTGAAAATCACCTTGCTGTGCCACACTTGTGCGTGTTTGCTCTGGGGTTATGCTGATTGGCTTGTTGGTTGATTTGGAGTTTGGGGTTTCATGTCTTCTTGTGTTCTCTTTATCATTTCCTTCTTTGAGTGGGTTTATTTTCTATATGTACAGAATGTATTGTCCTGAATAATCTAGCTATAGGCAGCTTTGTGCAGCTTTGTTATAACTGGTATTTTTGAAGTTGAACCAGTGTTCAGTCTGGAATTCAGATCAAGTAGAAAGTTAGTATCACCCTGAGGCTTTCCAGGTGACTCAGGGGTAAAGAACAGACCTGCCAATGCAGGGGACTCAGCTTCAGTCCCTGGGTCGGGAAGATTCCCTGAGGAAGGAAATGGCGACCCCCTCCAGTATTCTTGCCTGGAAGATCCCCTGGTCAGAGGAGCCTGGTGGGCTACAGTCTATCCAGTTGTAAAGCGTCGGACACGACTGAAGTGACTCAGCATACCACATAGCACATTTTAAGTACTGAGTTCGCCAAAAAGTTCCTTTCGGTTTTTATGTAAGCTGCTATAGAAAAACCCGAATGAACCTTCGGGCCAACCCAATATTTCATAGACGTCATCTCATGGTTCCATGTAGGAGCTGAGGTGGCATAAACTTTGTTATTTTCATTTTCACAGAGGAAAAATCAGATTTGGAGCGGTGAAGTAGTTCCTAGAGTTATGAGGTGTTTTAATATAAATTATCGTTTAGTTTTTTGTTTGCAAATGGAATAATGGAGCTAAAAAGTAGAACATGGGCCTGAAAATGATTACCTTTTAAAGTGGATATTTAAGTACTGCTTACCTGTTTACTTTTGTGACTAAAAATAAAATCTAATGAAGCACAAGAAAATAAAGCAAAAAAAGCAAGCACAGAAAAGACCTCTGTCGCAGGAGGAGTGAGGTAGACTGTCTGCTGTTGTCAGAGAAGCCAGCCTTTGGCCTGCTGGGCCATCAGTGTGGAAGTCCTTGGCAGTGCTGTCACCTCATTCAGGGTGAGGAGTGGTGGCTCAATAAGCAAAGGGTTACATGGAGATGCAAAGAAAGGAGAGGGACCGGTACTTTCTTCCCTCTTGACTGTTACCTATTAACTAAAACCAAGTCCATTTTCCTTATCCCCTTGGACCGGAAGCAAAGTGCTGATGGAGGCCTGAGGGGATAGTTTTGTGGGGTCTTTGAAGGGTCAGAAAACTCACATGAAGGCAGCTTTGTTTACATCAGCAAATCCAGCTGCAGCATGCAAGCCCTTGACCGGCCAGTGACTCCCAACACAAAACAGATGTCCGAGCTGCACAGAGTGAACACGCAGGGCTCCTCCACTGGTAGAACTGTGTCTTGATGAGCTGGGAAAAGGGCAGGAGATGGGTGGCACTGGGCGTGCCAAGAGTTGACAACAGCAGTGACCACATAGACCTGGCTTTGTGCTGGCTTGAGCCACGTGGGCTCCAAGAGATGACGCTCAGAGGGGGCTGTAAAGGCCAAGCCACATTCCTGCCTCAGAAGGCTGCATTATTGTGTACACTGGACTGTGGGAGTTTCAATTGCCTGTGACTGGGACTTGGGAAGAGATGGGGTTCCCTAGGCCAGAAAAGGGGACATGGGGTCAGAACCAGCATTCCACTTGGTGCTCAGTCCTAAAAGCTCCTCTTCTACTTTTTGTCTATATAGTATGATCAATGTCATCTGTATGGTAGGTAGATTGTGCAATAAATCTCTCCTAATTAATAAATCGTTATCTGATTAGCTTAATCATTATGGTAAACATTTTTCAGGTAATGCTTACCAACTAGAAATATTAATAAATAATGAAAACCCAAGTCCTCCTAAAAGAACCAGGCAAATACATTAGAGCCAGTGCACGCCAGGAGGCCCCCATGTCTTCTGTCCTTTGAACGAAGGGCCTTGCATTCCAGATCATGTTCTACTCTGTTCACTGATACTCATTTAGAAGATTTACCAATTTGAATACTCTGATACAATTCTTCCTCGAGGAAAAAGGTAAAGTCAAGGCATAACAATTATTTAAGATATTAAGAACTATGCTTTAAAAACATAATACCTATACATAGATATACACATGCAGTTTAAAGAGAGACTATAGATTATATACACACACAGACCCCGGAGTATGACCATAGCCATTATTAGGTGTCAAGGTTACAGATGATTTTTGTTTTCTTACTTATATTTTCCCATGTTCCCTACTTTTTTATAAGTAACATGTATTATTTGTATAAAGACATTTTTTATTCTAAAAATCCCATCAAATTGTTATATATATCTCTTGCTGCAACCTAGAGGTTAATACCCTGAGTTACGGCTACAGGCGCCTCACTAAAGTGTTCCTCTAGGAAATGAGTCTTTTTCCCTTCGGATAAAATTTGAAAATTTCTCGGTAGGGAGCAATAACTGACCTTAAGATTCAAAATGGTACCCATGAGAGAAGCAATAGCTAAGGAATGAAGCTTCCAACCTCTAAGCATAGAAAACAAAGTGTTTTCTTCTGTGATGACAGTTTTTCTTCATCAACGCTCACTTTGTTTTCTGTCAACATGCTCTCGGTTATACTGAAGTAAAGCAACATTTGCACCCCAGCTCCACCATTTGCTGACTATGGGACCCCAGCCATGCCATTTATAATCTTGGTGCCTCTGTCTGCTGGTCTCTAAGTAGGCTTCTAATGAGGATTAGATGAAGCAATGCATGTAAGTGCGTGATAGCACAAGCAATAAAGGCCAGTTATTGTCATGATCCCATTGGCTCATCCCAGTCATCTTTTCTAACTATTTCACAGAGAATATTTTTCTGATTTAGCTGGTCTCTATAATCTATGTCAAGCATGTACTCAGAACTACAACCTTCCAGAATGGTCCCAGGAACACCAAAAATTTTTTTTAAAAATCCAATATAGTTCCTACTTACCTGCTGGCAATAGGCTTATTTCCCCACAGAGCCTCGAAGTCTCTGAGCAGCAAACGTAACTCACTCGGGAAAGCATGAGAGCCTGGCTGTGGCCCCAGTGCCTGCTCCGCTAGTTAAGTCAGTGCTCCCTTTAAGCTGTTCCTTTTGGCATTTCTGACTCAGTGTCTTAGGTCATTCTGAGACAGCCTTCTCCTCCCCACCTTCCCCACTTGTACCTGTTGTCCTGGACATTTGTCATCCTTTTTGACTGTCCAGCATCTAAAGCCCCAACATAAACACACAGGTCTTGATCTGGCTGGACCCTTCTTGCAGTGTGATTTGGGGGCTACCAAACCTTCCCATTGATTCTGTGCAACTGTGGGTTCTCCATATTCTCTTTATGTTTATTGTCAAAGTCATTTGTTGCTTACAATTAAGGAGCTTAGCCAGCTCCTGCTTGTCCTACTTTGACATAAATCCTTCAGCTGTTAGTTCCCCAAACTCTCTTGAGCTTCCTTGGCATACTGTTTATTTCATTCTCCTGGCTGTGACATTTTATTGGAATTACCTTCTTATTCTCCCCTAGACTTAGCTCCCTGAAGACAAGAACTAAAGCCATCTAGATCACCGTAGCGATGTTCTATCATGGAGGAGAGTGCCTGGCACGTAGTAGGCCCTTTGCAAATGTCAAATGAATAAACAAGCAACCACCTGGGAGGGGACCAGAACAACCACAGTAGTTCCACTTGGATCAGTTACTTGCCAACTTTCTGATAACCTGGCACCATTCCTAGCTTGATTCCAGGAGAAACCAGATTTCCTTTAGGCTTTGGCAGGGAAGAGGCTATTCCAGCAGCATCCTGAGTGGGCGGGTGAGATGTTGGCCGCATCTTAGATTGGGTGAGTAATCCCCCAGGCAGCACTTAGCTTGCAACCCTGGCTTACATCACGGTCATCTCCTGAAGCTCCCAGCTTAAAATGGAAAGTGGCATTACTCATGGCGGAGAGCAGACAATAAAAAAACATTGAGGTGGGGCCCAACACGATGGAGTGAATATTCCCTGATGATGGATGAGAGCATCTTTGCTCTGAGGGCTCACAGCCCTGACAGACAGCTCAGTCACAGCAAGGCTTTTGAACTACACCTCCAAATTGCTCATCACCCAGCACCTCACTCTTTGGGATGTTGGAAGACATTGTGTTTCTCATCCTGCATCAGGCCTGGGGAGAAGAAATGCCCCTGAATCAATATCAGAAGGTGATAGCAAGCAGCAGTTATGAATTGAGGCTTTGACATGTAACAGAGCTAAGCCTGAATCCTAGCTCTTCTAGCTGCTAACTCTGTGACCCCAAGTAAATTACTTAACCTCTCTGCTTTTCATGTCCTTCAGCTGTAAAATGGGTTGAATAATAGTACCAACTATAAGATCTTGAGAAAAGTTAAGTCAGAGAATTTATATAAAATCCTTACCACAATGCCTGGCTTGCAAGCAACACTCAGTAGATGATGACTGAGGTTGTGCTTTTACCATCTTCCTTCAGCAGCTCCATACTTCTCCATCCTTTATATTTTTATCCCCTTTTAATCTCTTTCAGCCTTCATACCCTTCCTCCTTACAGCAGTCCTCCTTTACCTCTCACACCCTTCTGAGTTGATGCCACCACCCAGCATTCCTACATGCTCACTCCTCTCCATTTCTAGCTCATCTTTCTCTCACTTTCTCGGTGTATGTCAGCTTGTGTCCCCAGATCTAATGTCCAGCCCATCATGGTCTCTTCTCCACTTCATAATCCATGACCTGGCACTTGGTGAAGCAAAAGACACTGAAATAAATCAGTCTGGTTTTAGTGACACCTCATGGACAGATTGGGCCTAAGGTCATAAAATGATCACAGCTCAGTGCCCATTCCAGCACCCCAGCATGCTGAACGTGTACCCACAGAATGTACAGTGGACCAAAGTCCAGTCTTATCAAGGTTGGGCATGGCACAGCAGTGGTGATGATCACAAAGGCAGTATTTTTCTCAGGAAAGATCATATACCAGCTTTTCTATTAATAGCCTTCTTTAGTAAATTCTAAATTAGATTCCGTTTTTTTTAAGGGGCACACTTTTGGCCTAAGCAGGTTACATGAATTACTGTTGAGAGATAAGCAGTGATATACATGAGCTGAGATCTTTAACATTGTACTAGGTAGTTCTTTACCAGTGGTCTGAGGAATCCACAAACATCAGTTCCTCCATGGTTAAGAAAACTTTCCACTTTTGATCTCCAATGACTAGATTAACCACAGGCTGTCATCCCAGGATGTGTCCTGATCATTATTCATTCAACACATTGAATGAATAGCTTGTTATGTTCTAGGAACATTGTGAATACCATAGCAGTGTTACAAGGAGACACAAATCCCACAACTGATGGAGATATTAGGGAAGATATATGTATCTTTTTCAGATTCTTTCCCACTACAGGTTATCATGGGATATTATATGTAGTTCCCTGAGCTATACAGTAGGATCTTGTTGTTTTATCTATTTTCAGTATAGTAGTATGTATCCATTAATATCAAGCTCCTAATTTATCCACCCCAGCATTTCCCCTTTAGTACCCATAAGATTTTCTGTGTCTATGAGTCTTGAGAAACAGTAGACTTTGAATTAAGGATGGTTCATATATAATGAGTTCATGGGGAAGGGATATGTCTGGAAAGATAATTTATAGCCAGATCTGTACTTGGATGTCTCATATTTATCTTAAAAAAGATGACCTCAGGAATCCCCTGGCAGCCCAGTGGTTAGAACTCAGCACTTTCACTGCCATGGCCTTGGTTCAGTCCCTGGTTGGGAAACTAAGATTCCACAGGCTGCTCAGTACCAGGGAATAAATGAATAAATAAGACAAAAAAAAAAAAGAAAAGAAAAACTCTTAAGATTACCTCGACAGAACAATTGGTTCCCCTCACCCAACCCCCTAGCTTTCTCAAGTATTTCAAATCTTCGTAATAATAAATGTCCCCAGTCGTCGTTTCTCTCTTCTTCACCTTCCCCTCTTCAGTTCATCAGCAAGCTCCATATCCAAAATATATCCTCAGTCTGACCTCTTCTATCTTCTCCAATATTACCCCTATGTTCCAAGACATCATCATTTCTTACCCACTTCCTTGTTTCATTTCTTGCCCTCATACAGCAGGTAGCTCAGTCAGATCATACGCCCTTGCTTGCTGAAAACCTCCTAGCAGCTTCCTGTTGCTATCTCTATCCGTGGGAAAACTGTGTGCTACAGGCTCATGCTTAGACCCAGCCTCTTCCCAGGCTCTCCCTCTCCTCTCCTCCCCTCACTTGCTTGTCCTGCTGCATCCACACGACAGGCTTCTCTTCTCTTCCTTGAACTCTCCAAGCACGGACTTGCTCCAGTATCTTTGTGTTTATTGGTTCCTCTGTCTGAAATGCTCCTCTTTGCTTAGACCTCTGCTTGTCCACCTCCTCATGGCTTATATCTCAGCCTGAATGGTACCTCTGCAGGTCATCCTCACTATCCTAACTAAAGTAGCCCCTTCTCAATTTTTCTCTATCTCAGAACTCCATTTTTCCTTTACAGCACTTATCTGAAATGCTCTTAAGTATTTTCTCTTTTATCACCATCACTTCTACTAACTTGCAAGCTCCATAAGACTTTGTCTTATTTACCACCACCTGTTTAGTCCTTAGCAGAATCCAGCCCAAGTAGGTACTCAGTAGTCATTCACAAAATGCAGATGCCTAGACCATATGCCCAGAAAAATTCTGAATAGTTTGAGTTAGGAGTTAAAGAGAAGTAAAATTGTTTGAGGTGCCTTTTTTTTAACTATATGCATATTTTTAGCCATGTTATATTTAGTACAGTTCCCAGGTAGTCCTGATTTTTAGATAGTTAAGAATCCTTGACCTAGAGAATAGAAATCTCTGTAGCATCTTTTACTCAAAATGGGGTCCTTGGATTGGTATCCACCAGATACTTGTTAGCAATTCAGATTATCAGGCTCCACCTCCACCTTAGAGAACCAGAATCTGCACTGTAAGATGTCCCAGCTGACTTGTATGCATATTAAATTTGAGAAGCACCAACCTAGCAGAAATACAGAATTCCTGAAGAGTAAGAACCTTGAATTTGGCAGGTTGAGTTTGCTTTGTTTGCCGGACAGTGAAATCGGCATGTCTCCCAGACAGCTGGAAATGTGGTTTGAAGTCATGGAAAGACAACCCAAAAGGAAATTAACATCTTCACCAAAATGCTCATTAAGGGTCAGAATGCAGGCTTTAGTAAGGTCATGAGTGGAGAGAAGAGGACAGAGTTGGTGGACCACAGGGGCAGGCCCAGTAAGGGTACAAGAGAAGGGGAGCTGAGATGAGGAAGTGGAGAAAGAGACTGATGGAGAATGATGGCTCAGGTGAGGGCAGGAGGCAAGGTCAGGAATGGAGTGATCCAAGCATCAGATTCTGCAGAAACATCAAGGAACATAGAAACTAAGAAATGGGCATGGAGTTCTGTCCCCAGAGGTGGGTGATAAGAGAAACCAAGCACGGGGAGCAGAGGCTTCAGTCAGTGGTGAGCAGTTGGAAGCAGCGAGTCCACACCACCCGCCCAGGAAGGACTATGGTCTCACCAAGAGGAGAATTGTGGCTTGAAGCAGGAGGAACAAAGAGAAACTTTTCTCAAATGAGAGACCTGGGAATGCTGTCAAGAAGAAACCTTCAGAGAAGGGGACTGAGTAAATTAGAGATCAGAAGAGAATTTAATTGATGATACTGGGTCCTGAAGCAGGTAGGAGAGAATCACATTAGACTCATATGCTTGTTAACACATAGACTGACCTAGATGGGCACGAAATAAACAGCAGGCCACCTTCAAGGAAGGAGACTGGGTGACTAGAGAGGCAGGGTGGCTTTCTTTTTTATTTAAGAAAAACAAATTATAGTTAAAAAAAAAAACTATGTGTGCTCTGCCCAGATTTAACAAATGTTAACATTTTCTCAAATTTACCTTAGATTTTTTATATATAAAAGAAAACATTAGAAAGCTGAAGTTCTTCCTGTTTTCCTTTTTCTTAACCTTTTTGTCCTCTCTTCTCCAAGGGCAGGGGCAGATAGATGGTGGAGAAAGGGTGTGCTTGGGGAGAGATGGAGAATGACATTGATCAACAGCTCCCCTGTGCCAGGCACTGGGCTTGGGTTTGACATTTGAAGTAGGAGGTAGAGGGAATCCCAGGGATTTATCAGAATGATGTGTGCGAAAGACTCAAAAGGTCAGGTAAGGTGAGCATGGCAGTTAAAACAGTCTGTGAGCCTCAGTTTCTCCATCTGTAAAATGGTCATAGTAATACTACCTACCTCAAAGTTGAAGATCGAATGACTTGGGTGAATAACCTACCAGAACTTGAGACTTCTTACATGGCTTTTAAATGATGACAGTGGTGGCAAGGAGGATGCTTATAACTGTGATTGTTCAACCCCCTTTATAATCAGTGTATATATTTTATCAGTTCAGTTCAGTTCAGTCGCTTAGTTGTGTCTGACTCTTTGTGACCGCATGGACTGCAGCACGCCAAGCCTCCCTGTCCATCACCAACTCCCGGAGATTACTCAAACTCATGTCCATTGAGTTGGTGATGCCATCCAAACATCTCATCCTCTGTTGTTCCCTTCTCTTTCCACCTTCACTCTTTCCCAGCATCAGGGTCTTTCGAAATGAATGCATCAGGTGGCCAAAGTATTCAAGCTTCAGCTTCAGCATCAGTCCTTCCAATGAATATTCAGAACTGATTTCCTTAGGATTGACTGGTTTGATTTCCTTACAGTCCAAGGGATTCTCAAGAGTCTTCTCCAACACCACAGTTCAAAAGCATCATGTAATAAGGGGTAATGTGTTCATAATGATGATAAACATGAAGGTTTAAGTACTTAGTTCCAGGCTTTCCAAACCACCTCATCTAGTCCTTCCTGAACCCTAGGATGTAGGTATTATGAACCCTCCTTCTTCATTCAGATGAAGAAACTGAAGCCCCGGGAGGTTAAGTCATTGCTCAAGGCCACAGATCCAGGAAAGGATTGGTTTGTTACTTGAACCCAGACATCCTGACTTCAGATGTTAGAATTGGTAGTGCTATAACCTCCCTGAAAAGTTTTTAAGTGTTTGGCATGTAGTGAAAACATGCTCATGTTACCTCTTATTATTGTAAATATTTTTGAAGCAGAGCCATTTAAATGGTCAGGCTGCAGTTCTTTTCTATGAGACATACAGAGCACTGAGATGTTTGGAAATTCCCTAGTGCCATGCTGCCAAGGGGTTACAGAACTGAAATGAAAAGCTGTGGGTACTGGAGGCTCCAGGCTGCTCTGAAGAGAGTGCTAATTGACTTGTAAGCTGAGCACTTACCAGATAGGTTATCCCATTCCGTGCTAAGATAACCCATTTTAGGAAACAGGTGCCCAGGAGCCTAGCCTTGCTCCCCCTACTCCCCAGAAGCTCCTTCCATGTTGCCCGTCCCACGCCACTTCTTCCCATCTGACCCCAGGGACCAATGTCGGCAGACCAAGCACACATCAGCACAGAAGCAGCCTGGGAGCCTGGGGTCTGGCCTCAGGGGCGGGTGCCTTGGCAGCCAGCTGCAGCCCCTCATCATCACCCTAGCCACAGCACATGCTGGTCCCTGCAGGGCGCCTCAGCCTGGGCACACCTGCTCACTCCCTGTCCCCTCCACTTCCTTCTGCCCTGGATTTCCAGACAGAGTCCAAAATGGGTTCACATCAAATAAGATTTGTTTTCTTTCAGTGTAATTTTCCGTTTATAGACAGCCTTCTCGCAGGAGGCACTGTCCTCCTTCCTCTGTCTCGGTTTTTTTCTGGGTGTTTGGGGATAAACTCCTGGTGGTTGTTTTGGAGCCCTGTGGTCAGCAGTCCAGCCGGTCATTCATTCAGAGTGTCTCCAGAAAGCCTGCACTTACGCTTACAAGAGCTTATGCTGATTTCTGTGGCCTCTAGGCCATCTATGGCACTGTGCCCATGTAGCCAAGTGTTAAGAAATATCTGACCTGGGCCAGCAGGATCCTTATCTGCAGGCTCATCCTGGTGAGATGATGCGGATGATAATTACAGCACTATAACAGCAGCCGATCCTCAGAGACACTCCTCTAAGTGCTGAAAGGGATTCCCGTATTCCTGTGAGATTAGGTACTGCTTGGACCCCCTTTACAGAGGTGAGAAAATAAGCACCTAGAAGTAACAGTCCTGGCTGACCAGGGGGTGTATGGAGCCAGCCCTGCTGGCCTCTCTGGCCCAGCCACCCTACCACCCACCTCCGACCCTGTGATCTAACCACACCAGCTTTGGTTTCACCCCTTGGATACATAGTGTGACTTGCTGCCACAGGTCCTTTGCACACGCTTTCCCTCTGCCAGGACCCCCATTCCCTCCACTCCACAGCTAATTCACCCTGAACCATCTTTCACATCTCAAGGATGTCCTACTCAACCTTCCCTGACCACATGTCCCATTAAAGCTCTCATGGTGCTGCCTGCCTCTCCTCCATGGTCCTGGTCAAAATTTAAACTCTATTTTTATTTGTGCAATTTACCAGTCAATGTCTGGCTGTCCCTCCAGACTGTGACTCCATGAGAGCAGAAGCTGGAAAGTGCTGCCTTGTATGTAATTCTATCACTGCACTTACCATGCTCAGCTGAAATGATTTGTTTATTCATCTGTCTCATCCCTTGGTCTGTGAGTTTCCTAAGGGCAGTATCCAGGTCTTTTTCCAACACAGAACTCAGTTCAGTAACTACTTGGTGAATTGAATTGAATGACTGGGATTTAATTGAACAGTATAACTTGGGAAAGGGCACCTGAAAGTTCAGAACTTTGGATGGAGCAAGCTCACAAATACTCTCTCAGAATCACCCCCTGTGGAAATCTGGAGTGATGTTTGAGAGAAGGTTAGTGTTTTTAAAAAGCCAGGTTCACTTATAATTTGGATAGCAAATTAGGAGGATCTATGACTTTCCTTAAGAAGCATCATATTACGGTTATAAATCCAAGAGAAGTGAAGACGAAATGGTGTCTGCCTGTCCGAGGTTCATCTGAAGTTTAGTAAAAGTCAGAGCATAAATAACAAGTGGAATCTCATGGAAGTTGTGCTGGGATTTGGCTCCTCAAGCCCTCAGCCTTGCGTCATTTCCTTATCTCTCCTGGATGACCTTGCCTGGCTTGCTTCCCAGTGCAGTTATTGCTGTCTTTGACTTCATAAATGTTGTGGTCTGGTTGCAAGGAAGCATTCCCGCTTTGGAGCTGATCCTTTCCACGACCTGATGCCCCTTAGTCTGGCAGATGGTCCCTAGGGATTACTTGAATGCAAATAAGAGAGGCAGAGAGGGGAAAGGGGCTTCCCTTTTGCCCAGAGGATGAGCAGGGCCAGGGGTAAGCTGCCCGTTAGAGGCTGGTGCTGACCCAGCAGGGTTTATGAAGAAAGTGCCGGGTGACTGCGGGCTCTCACATCCAGACAGGACTTGGCCTCAGCTCTGCCCACCCTGGCTCCAAAGGAAATAGGCAGTTTTTCGGAAAAGCTGTTTTCATTCATCATGCCTCCTCCTTCCTATCAAAACAGATTATGAGCGTGTTCTTTGGAGGAATGAACAGCACCCTTTAAGAAGTTAGAAGCCATTTCTGAGTTGAGAGGATTAACCTAGTTAAATTTAATAGTAGAGGCACATCATAGATTAGCAGGTGATTTGAAAGAACATGATTGAGGCTCCAGTAACCCATTATGATGTGCATAGGTTTTCAACTATTTTGCAATAACAATACCACCTGGTTATCACCTGTGAGGGATTAAAGTAACTCTATCCTCTTATCCCTGTGTGAATACCTCTGGCACAGAGCAGGTGCTCAGCAGTATTTGTTAAAGGAATAGAAGAAATATGAGGCTGATCTAAAGTTCTGAGAACTTTTTAAAATGGGACAGAAACCCACAGTTTTGAATAGACTTTGCCCAAATGCATTGGGTAATGGCACATACAGCTGCTTGGTGTTCTCCTTGGGTTTCTAGATCTAGTTCCCACTCACTCAAAATTAGGAATGTATTCCTGACAGCCAACTTACAAGGAATCCCAAGGCTTAACTCAGACCTAAGGAGGTTATTTTTTTTTTTAATCACCAAGGAATCATTCTTAAAGAGGAGACAGAGTCCTGTGTAACCTGAAAATGTAGCACAAATATTGAAAAAGAACATCCTGGGGCTTCAGTGGCTAAGGCAGAGGAAACTCAAAGATGTGTCGAAGTTAGAATTGGAGCCGCTTTCCAAACGAAAATGACTTGTCCTGTCTTCAGTGGGCTGGGCACAGGCTGGCGCAGAGGAGCCCAAGTCCAGAAGAGGGCGCTCCGAGCTAAGGGTGCTGACTGCAGCTGGGAACTCAGGGTCCTTGAAAGAAGCTGTTCATGCTTCATCTTTGTTTGTCCTGCCTGTTTTTGTGTTCTCTGTAGAAATGAGAGAGGGTTTTCCCTCTTCTCTGCCCAAGAATGGTATTCCGAAAATATAATTAAGCTGATGATTTCACAGATTAAATACCAAATCCTAGGTGTAAAATTATGTTTTAAAAAAATTTTAATACC
Source organism: Aepyceros melampus (assembly GCA_006408695.1). Classification (NCBI taxonomy): domain Eukaryota; kingdom Metazoa; phylum Chordata; class Mammalia; order Artiodactyla; family Bovidae; genus Aepyceros; species Aepyceros melampus. The sequence goes on along the minus strand of SJXQ01013106.1, from coordinate 421,283 downwards.
CTTCAACCTTTGGTCTCCCTGAAATCTGTGAACAAATTTCCCACATCGTGGCTCTTCTAACTTATTTCAGTGGGTCCTTGGGAATCAATGGCACCTCACTCCAGTACTCTTGCCTGGAAAATCCCATGGACGCCGGAGCCTGGTGGGCTGCAGAGCGACTTCACTTTCACTTTTCACTTTCATGCATTGGAGAAGGAAATGGTGACCCACTCCAGTAATCTTGCCTTGAGAATCCCACGGACGAGGGAGCCTGGTGGGCTGCTGTCTATGGAGTTGCACAGAGTCAGACACGACTGAAGCGACTTAGCAGCAGCAGCAGCATGCATAAGTACCACCCTACCCACAGCATCTTGATTAAAAAGAAATCTGTACAGTCATAAGGCTGGGATACATCAAAGCCTTATATTTAGTTGTATAAGCTTCCTTGGAAATATACCTTCTTCCCTGCCTTTTTCATCCCTAGGCCCTGAGGAGAAAGCAGACAAATCCAACAAGTCCTTCAAGGAGGCATCACATTGTGTGCAGAGTCTTGTAAGTCCAATGTTAAGAATTTGTCTTATGGAGGGATTCACCCCAGGACCCAGAGATCAATGTATAAAGTTCACAGAAGCACTGTTTCCCATAACAAGAACTGGGAAACCATGCTGCATCAATAACAGAATGATAAAATAAATTATATAGTCAAGCAAATACCAGGCAGCCATAAAAAGAGAGTGCATATGGGGAAAAGAAAGCCCTAGAACAGTATGTGTGGGATTATCCCATAACTGGTTTTCAAAATTATATATGTGTGTATAGATCCATAGATAGAAACCTGAAAAAGTGATTACCTTGGATTGTGGAATGGAGTTGGTGAAAGTATATTGGGCATATTCTTCTAACAGACAGCCCTCTGGAAAGACAGCAAGAATGCTGTGCTCTCAGCTTGTTGCTTTAACCCCAAACCTGCTCGATGTCTTCCACCTAAAGATTCGTTCCCACCCTCCCTGGGGCCCTCTTGCTCCCACCTCACTCTTAGCTTTCCCCATGGCCGAGCTTACCCCCACCAGTGTCACTGCCTCCAGCCCCACTCAGTCACCCTCAGCCCTCTGGAGTCCTCCTTCCGCCAAAACTGCCTCTGGAAAAGCTTTCCCGTGATGTTCTCCAAAACTGGGACTGCAAACTGATGGCCCATGAGCCGGAGCTGGCCTGAGGCTGTGCGGTTTGCTGGAGCTGTGCTTTGGTTGTAGTTGCTCTCGATCGATTTGACGTGTACCAGTTGGGAGGTTTCACCTGGACCTGGCGCTGTCCTCTCTTTAACCATCCGAAGATCTGACCCGCTGCACCCGCCGTCAGACTGAGGGGCAGCCTGACCCAGGGTCTCCACTGCTCCCCGCTGTGGGTTCTCCTGCTCCCACAGCCAGTAGAACTTTCCAGTCCCATTCGAAACCATTCTGTTCTATCTGGTTTCAACCATTGCTCTGGCTTTCAGGTCTTCCTCTTTCTTTCCTTTTTTTCTTTTTTTAAGCAGCTTTTCATGGCTTTGTCCTTTGGCCCCTCCTTGGATGTTCAGACCCCTCAGGGGTCTGCCCCATGTGTCTTCTCTCAACCATGTACCTGCTCTCCTTCTCTCCCAACATGCCCTTGTCTGCATCAGCTTCCACCCATGTCTCCAAAATCCCAAACTGCCTTTGCCTTAATGAAGGACATTACGGTGGTTACAAAGTAACCCAAACTATAAACCGTGGTCATATTCCCTTCCCTCGCTTCCCACAGGCATTTCCTAATGATTTGCCCTAGTATGCCTTACATCTTCATTCCTCTCCTTCCCTACCGTCAGTGTCTTGGGCCAGGATGGTGAAATCTTGACCCCAACCTGAGGCGATTGCTTCTAATTTTTCTCTCTGTAGCTTATTTCTCTTACCTCATCCACAATACCTCCAGCCTTGTCCTTCCAAATCACAAATCTGATCATGCCTCAGGTACGCATGCATGCATGTTAAGTCGCTTCAGTCATATTTGACTCTTTGTGGCCCTATGGATTGTGGCCCACCAGGCTTCTCTGTCCATGGGGATTCTCCAGGCAAGACTACTGGAGTGGGTTGTCACGCCCTCTTCCAGGGGATCTTCCTCATCCAGGGATCAAACCCAGGTCTCCTGTGCCTCCTGCATAGCATCCTTGCTCAAATACCCTTCCATATTCTTCACTGCCCGCAGGCCAAAGCCCAAACTTCTTAGTTTGGCATTCAAGGCTCTTTATGATCTAGTTCTAGCCTTTATTTGTTCAGGTAACAAACTGAGGACTGATGGTATATCAGGCCTTGGAGGTACTTTGGTGAAAAAAGTAAGTCCTTTCCCCTGTCTTTATGGGACCACATTTTACCCGGAACATTACAGAGAACACGGCACACACGCGCACTCACACACACACACACACACACACACGTGACAGAGAAAGAAAGAGAAAGACAGAGAAAGAAACGACAGAGAAAGACAGAGAAAGAAATGACAGAGAAAGAAAAATTCAATGTCAGGAAACAAAGGCAGAGAAGAAAGAGTAAATCCAGCTTCAGACTAGTCAGGCAAGACTCCCCAAGGAGGTGACATTTAAGCTGAGACCTGGAGGAGGAGAAGGTGCAGAGATTGTGGCGGTAGCTCAGCAGCAAAACCCCTTCTTCTCATGCCTGCCTATCTTCACTCCCTTTTAAAAAAACCTGTTCTCTCTCCATGCACCCTGAACCACCATCTCTACCTGCAGGCATTGTACTGTGGGGGTGCTTCGCCCCAACTGTGACCCTCTCAAAGGAGGAACCTTGTTGTTCATTTGGGCCTCTGGTGCTTTATACATACTAGGCTGAGATGAAAAAGTGGGATGAAATGCTGAGGTGAGAGGGAAAAGTAGATAGATCGATGGTTGGGTAGGTGAATGGATGGATGGGTAGGTGCGTGGGTGGGTGGATGGGCAGATGGGTGGGAACACACGTGCTTTGAGCTGAGCTGGGGTTCGTGTCTTTTGGGTTCAGTTACATAACCAACAAAGCTGAGGTCTTGTGTTTGCTGGAGGTGATCTATGCTGGGAGAAGATTCGCTGTGAAAGAGTGCTCACTCAGGTTCTTTACCAATTTGTTCACTAGTCCACTTTGGTCACTTTTTTGGGCAATTTTTTTTTTTTACAAATATGAAACCATAACATTAACATTTTTTCTTCAGTAAACAGCTCTTGCCTCAAATCTTAAGGGGAATTTTTAGATAGAAAAGTGAGAGACCATGTATCCAGTAGTCCAGTCTTCAGCCTCTGCAGCTAAATCACTGTGCTTCAAATACTGATGCCAACACTTACATCTGAGATCCTAGGGGACCTCACCAAGCCCCCAATTTCTTTATAAAACACAACCACCAGTAGTCCTTACTTTCACAGTGTCACTGGGAGGATTCGAAGACGTATGTTAGCACAGCACCTATAATAAAGGAAGGGCTCAAAAACTCAGAGGAGCCACTGTTGAAGAGGTGATGTTTTCTCAGCCTGGCCCATCCTCATATCTCCAAAAGCTTCTAAAGGATCTGAGCCAAACATGACAAAGGACGTGCATTTTGAGCTGATTTTCTGGTTGTAGAGGAGAGTGGCCCAGACGCTCCTAGTGGACCCTCAGAAACAACTGCAGACACAGCCACACTCAGGCTGAGGCTGGATTCAGACCATGTCCTGTGCCCACTGCCCATGCAGCCAGGCTCACTGCTGGGTGAATCAGCCCTCCAAGGCCCCAGGTGGCATGCCACCAGTTTCATCACACAATGTGACTGGACGTCTCTTCATTCATCTGTCATCTGGGCTTCTTCCCAAGACCTCATGTGTTAGGTGGCTGAAAAGCAGCAACATCAGTCTCACCCAGAATAGGAATCCGAACAGCCCTCTTGGGTGACACCCCAACCCAGGGAGCCCCCGTCTTTGGCCACTCTACCTGCCCCTCTCCAAAGCATCATCTAGCTGTAACAGGAGCGGATGTCACTCAGCCTCTTGTTGGAAGTGTCAAGACCCTCACTCAGGGCCTTCGGGGCCCAAGGTCTCCATGTGGAGCCTCTGCCTGCTCTTGAATTGCCCAGCATGGCCTTCACGGCTCAAGCTGAGGCCCTGCTTTCACTCGGTTTAGCTGGGGTCCAGGGTGACTCCCTGGCTGAGTGGCTCTTGCTGGCCATGGCCTCTCTGGGTGTCTGCCTCCCAGCCTAGGAGGCCTGTCCCTGGTCCTGCTACAGATCACCATACAGTGGCCTCTGGCCCTCATTTCAGCATCACCCAGGAACAGCTGCAAGTCTGGAGTCCAGGCTGCATCCACTTGCCAGGGGCTCAGGCCTGCTCACCCTCTCAACTCACCAGGCCTCCCTATGTTGCAGGCCCAGGGTTCCTCTCAACTCACTGGGATGTCATTAGAGCCACAGCTACCTCCAGCTCCTGCACACTCACAGGCAGATTGTCCTCAGGGCTGACCCCCAGCAGCAGGTGGGTAGCCCCCTACACAGTTGCAGAAGCTCTATAATTTGTCTGCCAGGTCCGGCCCTCCCTGTGTTAAAAGAGAACTTAAGCAGTTTCACTAATCTTGGCAATTTTTCTTTGTTCCAATTTCCCTCCCTGGCTCTGGGTGTCAGGCCTCCTGACCCAGCCTCGGGGAAGGGAGGCTCCAAATGGAACATGGTTGGAGCCCATGTTTCCCTCTCATGGGCGGTGAGAGGGATCAAAATGCATTGCTTCGTTTTTGCAGAATATACGCCCTCATCCAGCCACTCCTTTTCCAGGCCTGCTGTGGCTCATGGAGCCAGCGTCCTTTAAGACGTTTTCTTTGCTACATTCTTAGTTGTGTTCATTCAGTGATATTATTGAGCACCTGTGACAGGCATGCATTGTTCTGGGACTCAAGTCAGTTGCTGTCTCACAAACATAATTTAGATATTCTCATCTCCATATGGAAAGATACTCAGGATCATTAACCTTCAGGGATGTGCAGATCAAAACCACAATGAGATGCCATTTACATCTACTAGGATAGCTGTAAGCAAAAGACAGATAATAACAGGTGTTGACAAGGATATGGGGAAATTGGAGCCCCTATATATTGTGGGTGGAAATGTAAAATTGGTGAACCTCATTGGAAAACAGTTGGACAGTTCCTCAAATGGTTGTCCAAGGGTTACCATATGACCCAACAAAACCACTCTTAAGGACATACCTAAGATAAGTGAAAACATGTGTTTGTACAAAAACATATAATAATGTTCAGAACAGCACTGTTTATAATAGCCAAGAAGTGGAAATAGCCCAAATGTGCAACACATCATGAATGAATGGATAAATAAAATGTGGTGTATTTATACAATGGAGTATTACTGGACAATAAAAAGGACTGAAGTACTGAAAAAATGAAGGGATGGAGCCAAAGGAAAAACAGCACCCAGTTGTGGATGGGACTGGTAATAGAAGCAAGGTTCGATGCTATAAAGAGCAATATTGCATAGGAACCTGGAATGTTAGGTACATGAATCAAGGCAAACTGGAAGTGGTCAAGCAGGAGATGGCAAGAGTAAAGCTGAAGCTCTAATACTTTGGATACCTGATGCGAAGAGCTGACTCATTTGAAAAGACCTTGATGCTGGGAAAGATTGAGGGCAGGAGGAGAAGGGGATGACAGAGGATGAGATGGCTGGATGGCATCACAGACTCAATGGACATGAGTCTGAGTGAACTCCGGGAGTTGGTGATGGACAGGGAGGCCTGGCGTGCTGCAGTTCATGGGGTCGCAAAGAGTCGGACATGACTGAGTGACTTAACTGAACTGAACTGATAAAATGCTACAACATGATGAATCTTGAAAACAATATTGATAGTGAAAGACGCTGGTCACAGACACCCGTATAGCATCTGATTAACTTATATAAAATGTCAGAATTGGCAAGTTCATAGAAACAGGAAGCAGACTTGTGGTTGCCAGGGCCTGGGCAGGAGGGGTGGGGCAGCAGCAGTCTAGTGAGTGTGGAGGTGTTGCACGATGCAAGCTCCCTGCGGTTAGATAGTGGCCGTAATTGCACTACTCTGTCAGTATAATAAAGTATATTGAATTGTATGCTTTATATGGGTGAATTGTTTATAAATTAAATCTCAATAAAGCGGTTAAAAAAATGTCTTCATCTCATTCTCTAACTGACTCTCCCTTTCCCAGTTTCTTAGCCCTCCTAGGACAAGCATGAATTCAAGACCTTCTCCAGCACACTTATTACAGTCCAGTACTTGGTGACTAGACTTCAATTTAATGACTTTCAAACCATCCTTTTCCATTAGAAGTGAAGCTTCAGGGACTTCTCTGGTGACCTGGTGGCTGAGACTCCACGCTTCCATTCAGGGGATCCAGGTTCAATCCGTGGTTGGGGAACTGGACCCCACATACCACAACCAAGAGTCCTCATGCCACATCTAAAGATCCCACATGCTACAGCTAAAGATTCCACAAGCTGCAATGAAGATGGAAGAAGATCTGGTATGCCAGCATAAGACCCAGTGCAGCCAGATAAGTAATAAACATTTATTAAGAAAAAAAAAAGTGAAGCTTCAGGATAGCAGGGACCACAGTAGGGGAAGGAGAGGGTGGGGCAAGTTGAGAAAGTAGCATGGAAACATAAACATTACCATGTATAAAGTAGATAGCTAACAGGGAGCTGTTGTGTAACACAGGGGGCTCAGCCCACTGCTCTGACAACCTGGAGGAGTGGGATGCGGTAGGGGATGGTCAGGAGGGAGGGGACAAATATAGACTTATGGTTGGTTCATGTTCTTATATGGCAGAAGCCGACACAATGTTGTAAAGCAATTATCTTCCAATTAAAAATTTTAAAAAAGAGATCAGAGACTCTTGTTTTATTCATACTGCCCCCCCCATGCTTGACATAGGATCTGGCACATGGTAGGGTTACCACAGAGATGTGTCAAAGGAACAGATGCTTCATGGTGCTCATATCCTGAATGGAAGCAGAAGCTCAGCATTGGCTGCGAGTCATTCATCCCCTCAGCACATATTCACTGTGTCCTCATGACCCTTGGATGGAATAAATGTACAAAGCAGACAGGTCTTTACTCTGGAGGGACTCCGAGCAAAGGAAACCTGTACTGAGCAGGGTTAACGCGTTGATCAAACACTGAAAATAAATAATAATGACCCTTCAGTAAAAATTTACATAGATGGAAAGTGGAAATTATGTTAAAGGGGGCTTTGTGGGAAGTTAGACTGAGTTCAGACAGCCGTGCAGTAAAGAAGAGAGATTCTGAAGGATAGAGGCAGAGTGAGAAGCTTAATCAGAAAAAAGAAAGAAAATGGGCATTTTTCAGTACAATGATTCTGCCAGTTAGGAGGTGTGTCCACCTTGTGATTTTGATTTCTCCCTGAAGTGGGGAGTAGTATTCAGAAAGTAGAAAGTGCCAAGTACCCTCCTTCATCTCCTGTGTTGGGAAAGCTCTGAGAAGAGATGTGCAGGGAAAGAGTGACTCAGTGGCCAGAGAGGAGGGAACCAGGGTGTTTCAAAGAGATGGTGGAGATTTCATTAAAGCGCAACTGCCTCCTTCACTTTGGGAAATTGTGGGAAGGACAGCTGAGAGGTCAGGATACCAGGGGAGCAGATACACAGTGACACAGGCTGGGAAACCAAGAGGCCAGCTTTTAGCCGCACAGCCCATGGCAGGTGATGGAGGTCCTGGCAAGAAAAATTAAGGAACCTTGGCCAGTTGGCTTTGTCCACACATACAGCCATCTCACTCCACATCTCTCTTCTCTGTGTTTTCATTTGGACATGCAGGGATTCTAGAAAGCCTTAAATGAAAAGGAGGTATGAAACAGGGCTAGGAAGTGATTAATATTGAATAAGGCTCTTGAACAAGGCAGGGTTAGGCCAGAGTTAAGACACTTGGGAAGATGGGAGGAGGCAAGGAAGATGTGGGAAGAATAAAGTTCAGGGTCAAGGATGATGTTGCAAAATCTGGTACAGATCACCAGCTGGAGTTTGGGGAAAAGGAGATGTGGGTCAGAGAAAGACCCAGGACTGGGGAGGCTTATGAACTCAGAGACGAAAGGACAGAGCTGAAAGGTCTTCCTGAATGGGTCACCTGAGCTGGCAACCAGAGGCTGATGCATCCCTAGAGTTCAGAGGAGCTTGAGGCTCGGAGTGAGGCCAGGCACAGATGAGCCTGTGAAGAGCAATGAAGCTAAGTTTTCTTTTCTCCTGAAAAGTGCCTCTGTGGTGTATTTGGTTTGCTTAGCTGGCTGCCCACCAAAAGGAACAAATGACAAAGACAGCCCACGTGCCTCGGAGGCAGTGTGGCCTGCTGCTCAGGCACAGGGGTTGTGGGCACAGGAGGTTGCTGAGCACCCTTCTGGGCTCCGAGGCTCTGTAGTGCTGCGTCACCGGCCCGGGCACAGGCTCTGCTGCTCCAAGTGGTGTGTCCCCCCCCTCACAGCGGGGGTGATGAACGGCTATTGTTAGCTTGAGATAAAACAGCCTAGGCGAGGCTTTTAGTGCGTCATGGCACTTAGAGCCTTTTCTCAAGCCTCAGATGCAGTTTTCCTTTGGTATTTTAACATCTCTGATATTAGGATATGCAGCATTGATTTCTTCAGTTCAGTTCAGTTCAGTCGCTCAGTCATGTCCGACTCTGCGACCCCATGAATCGCAGCACGCCAGGCCTCCCTGTCCATCCCCAACTCCCGGAGTTCACTCAGACTCGCGTCCATCGAGTCAGTGATGCCGTCCAGCCATCTCATCCTCGGTCTTCCCTTTCTGCTCCTGCCCCCAATCCCTCCCAGCATCAGGGTCTTAGTGGTACATAAAATACAATTTATGGTGCCTTAGATTTGATCTAGGAGAAGGCAATGGCACCCCACTCAGTACTCTTGCCTGGAAAATCCCATGGACACAGGAGCCTGGTGGGCTGCCGTCCATGCAGTCCCTAGAAGTCAGACACGACTAAGCGACTTCACTTTCCCTTTTCACTTTCATGCATTGGAGAAGGAAATGGTGACCCACTCCAGTGTTCTTGCCTGGAGAATCCCAGGGACGGGGGAGCCTGGTGGGCTGCATCTATGGGGTTGCACAGAGTTGGACACAACTCAGGCAACTTAGCAGCAGCAGATTTGACCTGGAAGTAGACAGCCGGTAAGTGGCAGTGGAGGTGTTTTGTGTCATTCTCCCTGGGCCAAACTCATGGCTCTGTCCACATCTTGGGGTCCCTTCGTCTCTCTAGACTGATTGGGCCTTTTCCCTGGGGGACAGTTAGGCTTCCCCTGTAGCTCAGTCAGTGAAGAATCTGTGCAATGCAGGAGACATGGGTTCAATTCCTGTGTTGGGAAGACCCCCTGGAGAAGGAAATGGCAACCTACTCCAGTACTGTTGCCTGGAGAATCCCATGGACAAGGAGCCTGGCAGGTTACAGTTGATGGGGTTGCAAGAGTTGGACACAACTGAGCAACTAAGCAAGGCATGGCACCTGGGGGACAGGAACTTGGGCCCTGCAGTTAGGCCTGCTGAAGGTAAGTCTTGTCTTGGGTACTACTCTCCGTGTGACCCAAGCTAAGCAACATCACCTCTCTGAACCTCTGTTTCCTCTGCTCTGCAAGGGAGAAATATTACCTACATTCATAGGGTTATCAGATGAGGATAAGAGGAGACAGTTATATAAAGTGCTTGCTTAGCACAGTGCTGCATTGGATAAATGTTAGATGATGATACAAATAAACAGTGTTACCTTAGGTAGCAGAGTTACACTATGTTACAAGTATTACTATTCCTGGGGTATCTTGGGAGCCCGACACAAAATTTCCTCTCAGACTCTCAATGGGAAGGATCTCAGAACCCAAATCCATCCTCCTGCCCTGTGATGGTGGCTGAGGTTGCAACCTCCCACTACCCACCTGGAACCCTTCTCCCACTTCCTGCCCTTCTCCTTTCTCAGCACTCCCCTGCACTACCCTCAGGACTCTGGACTCATTACTTCAGGAACTGTTTTTCTTGGGAAGTGGGTTGGCTTGCTCCCTCCTTGGGAAAGACCACCCCAAACCCTGGCTGGGGTTTTGTCGAGCAGTTAATCACCTGAGACCTCCCCCAGCAAGACTTCTCTGTGGCTTCTTCCCATCTCCTCTTAAGTGCCCTGACTCACTTCACAAAGCTGTCTGCCTCTGTCCTTGCTGGCATCCTCTACCCTAAATGTAAATACCATATTTTTCTCAAAGCTTCTTACCTCTGCCTAGTGAGTCTTACATATCAGAATCAATCATGCTTTACATTTATAACGTTTGTAACTCATGCACCCAGAACCTCCCCAGGTCTTCAGATCCCCCCTTGGTCTCTCCCATTCACAGCTTTCCGTGGTCATGAGGGCATCGCACAGCCTTCCTCTTCAAGTGCCACAAGCAAGCCTTTCCTTGTGGGGGAGGCTACAGAGCCTCATGGAGAGAGAGGTTTGGCCAGTCCCTTTCTTGAGCCCTCCTAATCTTTCTCATCATTTTTCAGCACAGAAGATAGAACTAATGAGTTTTCCCCAGGCTAGCTCTTTGGCAAGCCATTCTCTTTTGAGGTAAGACACCCCACCCCAATCCTACCTCTACCTTGCAATCTGCCTTGTGCTGCCTTTTATAACTGGCCTGCCTCTTTGCACTAAATCCACAGGCAGGAAACTCAAGACTTTTGCCTGCACCTTGGCTGGGGGATTCCAGGGTAACACAAGCCTCTCTGGTATGGAATGGCATCAGATAAAAATCTCAGACTTTGTCAATGAAACAGCCACTAGCTCCTCCTCAAGATCTTTATCAGGGGGCTGGATCTGGAGGGCACGGTAGGCCTGCTCCTCAGGGAAACTGTGGAATCTCTCGTCTTCCCTGGGTTTGTAACAGAATGACTCTTGTGGTCTTAAGGAGTGTGTCCCAAATGTCTTGCTTCTCAAAACTGGTTTCTCTCCCTTAAAAATCTTCTGGACAGAGTGCCATGTGCTGAAAGGGATGGGGCAGATTTCACAAAATGCAGCAGCAGCCACATGGCATCACTGAGTTAGGAGAAAGCACGACACATTAGACACAATTCCCTGTGTTTACTTCTTTATCAGTCTGTTCGTCTGCCTGCCTGTCTATACATCCTCTGGTACCTTTAGAGAAGGACATGTGGTGTATACGCCAGGATATGAATGAAGCTGAGGGTGGTGTATAAAGGTGTCTGTAAGACAGCGAGATGAGGAGCCTCAAGGGCACCCTCCCCGGAGTCCCTCCCAGGCCACGGGAGGCACAGACAGTAAGAAGGCAGGAGTGAAGCCCTCTCCCCCTGTCAAACGTCCCACACTGCAGTGTGTCCTGCGGGCTCTGAGAGGCCAAAGTGTCTAATTCTGCCAGGCTTCGGAGCCCAGGGCTCCAAACCTTCCTGAAGGTTCTGTGGGGCAAGCTCCTACCTCACTCATCCCAGAAAGGAATGGAGGCGGCACCCAGCTGGCTCGTGGCAGCTGCGTGTCCAGCCGTCCGGGAAAGCGGCCATTTCGCCTCCCCAGCCTTCCCGCCGCAGCTCTCCCCTCTGGCCCAGCTCCCAGGATGTGGGATGCCAAGCAGTGCCCGCCTCCTCCCCCCACTCCCCACATCCCACCTTGCTCACAAAGGCAGGTCTGTCTGGAGCTGAGCAGGGCAGGCCCACGAGGAGGGCTGGTGCTCCACACCACACCCTTTCCTTACGGAAACGGGCAGGTCTTGTCCAGTGATGGGGAGAGGGAGTTCCCCGCGTGGAACACCTCCCCTCAGGCTCAGCAGAGGGTGTGTGTAAGTGGGAAGCTCTCTGCTTTGCAAGTCTGGTCAAAAGACGGCTGTGAGTGCAGCACTTCACCACCTAAGCTAAGAGTAAATGCTTCCGCATTCAGCAAGCCGCCTTCTAATCCTTTGCTCCTGAGTCAGTCAGAAATGTTTACTTTGCTTTGAAAATGCCTCCATTTCCTAGTTAATATGTGTAAGAGGGGATGCTGCCACTCAGCATTGTGCTTCTGCCCAGCGATTGTGACTTGCATGCAGTATGACCTTGAGAAGACTGCTCTGGGCTTCACTGTCTCCATTCACTTAACTTCACTACACCTAGTAAGGGCCCACGCATACTACTATTAGGCACATGGACTTGGCAAGACACTGCAAGGGAATAAAGGTGGAGATGCAGTCGAAGCGTAAGCTCTGAAGTCTGGCTTCCCGGACTTAAATCCAGAGGGTTGGTTCATTTCTCTCAGCATCAGGTTACTTGACCTGTGATAGCCCCCACCCCACATTGTTTATTGTGAGGGTGCAACAGGGTAAGATAAGTAACCTCACTTGGCACAGTGCCTGGCACATCTGATCTCTGTAGCTGTTATTTTGTTAGTTATTCAGAATAAATAAGTTCCCTGTCCTTGATGGAGGGTGAGAAGGAAAATCATAAGTAAGGCAGATTGGTAAGTGCTTTGATGAAGGTGCCCTACACTAGAGGGAGAAGAGGTCCAGGAGGATTTAGTGGAAGCTGTGGCAGGTCAAACACAAGGACAAACAGCTTCATGCATGTGGACATGGAGTAAAGGGAAAGTTGAACAGAGGCCTGAGTGTGGGCAGGTAGAGGCGATCTGGTCCCAGCATGAGCAACTGGGGCTGCTGGGCCAGGGCTTGCACACTAGTTTGCAGGTCAGTGCACGCTAGTTTGGAGTCACACTAGAGAGGACCCCAAGTGGTGCCACCCAAAGAGTGTAGACTTCTATCTGCAAGTGGTGGGTAGTCAGTAGAGATCTTTGAGAAGGGAATTAGATGTTTCTGGTAAAATTTTATGGGAAAATCTTGGTGGGGGCAGGGAGGGCTGGGCACTCAGGCTGAGGGATACTTGCTCTGTGTTCCCATCTCTGAAAATTCACTAGGCTTCTAATGCTGCTGCTACGTTGCTTCAGTCATGTCTGACTCTGTGCCACCCCATAGACGGGGGCCCACTGTCTCCAGATTCTCCAGGCAAGAATACTGGAGTGGGTTGCCATTTCCTTCTCCATTGCATGAAAGTGAAAAGCGAAAGTGAAGTCGCTCAGTCGTGCCCGAGTCTTAGTGACCCCATGGACTGCAGCCTACCAGTCCTCGCTTAATATTCATCTTCTTTACTTGACTACGAAGTCATCTAGGACAAGAGCCATATGCTTCCTTCACACAGCTCTACCCCCCAGCACAATCCCTGGTGCTTCATAGGTAGCTGTTGAATTGAAATAGACAAAAGATCTGAAACTTGAGTCACGAGAGCAGAGGGAAGGGATGGTCTAAAGTCACTTGACGAGGAGCATGAGGAGGATTTGGCAAATGCCAGGAACTCAGCAAAGGAATAATCAGAGAGAGCATAGGACATGGATGAATGGATGGAAGAATGGACAGAATCAGGAGAAGCCTGGTCAGCGAGGCAGGTACCAAGTGCCTGACAGAGTGGGCTGCTTCCCAGGGGCGAGACACCATCCACTCAAAGCTGGGTGTCAGGCAGGCCTTGGATACGGGGCTCTGGGGAGAAGCCAGAGTCGGAGGCAGATGTGGGAGGGCCAGAGATGAGGGGAGAGATGGGGATCTTCAAGGGAGAAGGACCCAGAGCCTGAAAAGAGAGGTGGACAGAGGCAGCTACCCTGGGGGACATCCCACATTCTCAAGAGATCCCTAGTGCAGCCAGTGATCTTAGAGGAGAAGTCACAGGGGACTGGAGGCCAGAGAGTGCAGGATCACAGCATTCAGCGAGAAAACTGGCTCTAGACCACACTGTTCAAAGGTGCTGAGAGGTTAAACAGATGGAAAACAGAAGCCAGAACCTCGAGATTGGTCTCATGGCATTGCTGTGCCAGTCCCTTCTTCCGGTCTTCTAAAGGAAGATACATACTCACCAACCCTCCCATTATCAGAACCTCCCATTGCTTCCCACTTCCCAAACATTAAGGCCCCAAGTCCTTGGCAAAGGGTTTCTGTGACCTCCAATCTTGCCTGAAAGCCTCACCTCGTGTTGCATGTCCAGGCCTTCCTGAGTTGGTTCATGCTATTCCTTCAGCCTGGAAGGGCCTTCCCTTCCAGTCTCTTCTGGCTAAACAACTTCTTACCCTTCAGGGCCTACATCACATTGCACCTCACTGCAAAGCCTTCCCTAATATCTCCAGTAAAAAGGGTCCTTCCTTTAAGGACCCATGGTGCAGTGCTTTGCCTAGCAATTCTTGCGTTCCTTCTAAGATTCCACCCGGCTGTTGGCTTGTCTCTCCCCTTCACTGGATTATGATGTCATGAGAGCAGAAGACATACCTTGTCTTAGAACATTCTATGGCTTGATCTCTTATGCACAGAAGGGACTCCGCCAACGCCAGCAAAACATATAGAGAAATGAATGTCTGAGGACAGTTAGATGCTGGCTGTTCCACTTGGAAATTACAGGGCCTAGGAGCTGTTTGACTTCAGGGCTTGGCCCTGCAATTAAAATCTTGGCCCAGCATTAGGTTGCCTTACAACCAGATGTGCTATCTGTGATCTCTAGAGTCATTTTGATATTGTAGATACATTATTACAGATACACTTCAGATTTTCCTGAACATTTCCCATATTTAGACAAAGATGGAAAAACTTGGCCTGGTCATCAGAAGTGCTTTATCACACATGTTCCCCTTGATGGCGATTTAGAGTAATCCCTACACAATTCCATGAGGATCATAAACATATTTCAAGAGCCATGAATTAGGAGGAGAAAGTTTCCCAACACTCAATTTTACAGACTCAGAAAGCATCTGTTCGTTTAATCATCTGTCATCTTCAGCCCCTCTGAATAGGCTCTGACAGTATTTAGATAAAATGAATATAATGATTTTGTGACAGCTTGTTATTTGTAAGGAAAACATGTATTCAATAAATATATTCAACAAGGTTCAGCGAGTACCTACTGTGTGCCAGTTGTGTGTCTTTGTTAGTGTATGAGTCGGATGAATTCTTTCTGTAGTCTGTGTTTTAGGGGTTAGATATTCTCTATTTTGTTGTATAAAACGAGAGCAATTTAGGACTGATATAGACAGTCCTGCTTTTTTGGTCAGCTTTGTTTTTATTTTAGGATAGACAATTACAAAACACAGCTGGCAAAATGGAAAGAAAAGCTACATTCTTCGTGCAGCTGTGAACAACAGAATTTAAATATCTCTAATTCAGCAGACCTGGTTTTTGGCAAGGGAGGGAAAAAGAGTTAATTGTTTTTTACTACTTTAGGCTTTCACACTCATACACACATGTGTGCACATGCATACCCAAAGAGTAAAAAGGCAGTGAAGCCAGAGGGTATGTTGAGTGCTTTTAAAATTCTTTTTCCATGGATCTTGCAGCGTAGGCTGGGAAGGAGTTTCCCAAAGAACTAACCTTGTAAGGAAAGCCTTCCTCTGTCTTTGTAATAGTAAAAATCACCTTCTCCTGAGCATTTGTCCTGTGCTAGTCTGGTGCCTGAATAGCATTACCTTTTTATTATATCCTCTGAGGTGTGTGCTGTGTACACACACAAAATGAGGCTCAGAATGATGAAACAGTTCGCAAAACTGGGTAGGCATGGAATAGGAATTTAAATCTAGTTGTCTGACTTCAGGGCCCACATTTAGCCACAACTGGGATTTTCCTTAACTCATCTCCACTGTGGCAGAATAGCACCAAAACATACTTGAGAGGTGAATAATGACCAGACTTGGGGAAATGGGGAACATTCCAGATGACATCTCCCCATCTTTAAGTGATTCCAAAGGACAGATGTAAGAAATGTGGTTGGCCTGCACAAAAGAACCCTAAAAATAGGGGTCTTTATCTTTTTTCTATTTCAATATATATTGCTCTTTCCTCCTTAATAGTAATAGAGCTATGCTTAAATGTTTTTGTAGAAGGATATTCAATATGGCATTATTAATAATAGTGACAATGAACTGAATATCCGATAATAGAAGACTCATTATAGAGGAGTACACTACCACCATTAAGAAATCTGTTTCAGAACAGTCTTGAGTGGAGGACACCCATGATATGTTGCTAAATGAAAAGTAACTTAAAAGTCTGTAAAGACAGTATGATCCCATTTTTGTTTCACACACACAGAAAAAGACAAATAGAGACACACAAACACAGACATATATATAACACAAGAAAAGAACTGGGAAATTATTAATATTTTAACTGTGATTATCTCTTGATGATGGGTAAACTTTTATTTTCTTAAATTGTATTTTCTGGTATTACTTCCACTTCCTATAATGAAATATATTACTTAATTATCTAAGAATAATTTTTTAAGTAGTGTATACTCATTAACTCAACAGCTTCATTATATAAACAGTTTTTGAGACTCCATTGTGTACCAGACTCAAAACATTTAAAAAAAAAAAAAAAAAGAAAGAAAGCAAAGTTACTCATACCCTTGTTCATTGGCATTTTGGGTGATCTCCTTCAGCTCATTTTCTGTGCTGCATTGAATGCATAATGGTGACCAAAGCAGACAGCTACCAAGCCCTGGGACAGTTAGGAGTCCTGCCAATGGAGATTGAACAGCCTCTGGGCCCTGATTGGGCCGCTTCTACCTCCAGACATCATTTCACCTAAGTCTCAGCTCCATCATCAGTGAAAAGGATGGAGAATGGTACCTACGTCATCAGCCTTTGGAGGATTAACCAAGTTACAAGAAAGTGCTTTGAAGTAGACAACAAATAATAGCCATTATTACTATTTGTGTGGAATGGCTGCATTGCTGTTCTGTTTTCCATCTCCTTTCTTCTAACATAGTTCTTTCTTGTAACATAGTTCTATTGCTCTTGGAGAGAGGGACCACTTTTTAGGTCTTTTTTGAAAATTTTATTTTATTTTAATTGGAGGATAATTAGTTTATGATATTGTGATGGTTTTTGCCATACATCAACATGAATTGGCCACATGTGTCCCCCCCCAACACAAGGCCCCCTCCCATCTCCCTCTTTTTAGGTCATTAAGGCTTAGGACTTCCCTGGTGACTCAGACAGTACAGCATCTGCCTGCAATGCAGGAGACCCGGGTTCAATCCCTGAGTTGGGAGATC
Organism: Aepyceros melampus; assembly: GCA_006408695.1. NCBI lineage: Eukaryota > Metazoa > Chordata > Mammalia > Artiodactyla > Bovidae > Aepyceros > Aepyceros melampus. The sequence continues at coordinate 404,210 of SJXQ01013106.1, read as the reverse complement.
TGGAGAAAGAAATGGCAACCCACTCCAGTATTCTTGCCTGGAAAATCCCATGGACAGAGGAGCCTGGTAGACTACAGTCCATGGGGTTGTAAAGAGTTGGACACGACTGAGCAGCTTCACTTTCACTTTCTTTCTTTCAAGGCTTATAAAGTCACCTTTGAGTTTTGTCTGTGGTCAGATCACTCAGTCCAAGCCATTTTCAGGCAAAGCTATAAAGGACAGAGGAGCTTCCATGGTTTAAAGAAAAACCAGAGTATTTTTACATCTTTCAGAAAATCTTGGGAGCCAATGTTGGACAAAGATCTTACTTAATTGTGTTTAGAAACCTCATAAATGTGGCTTGGTATAGGCATTATGATAGCTAAACTCTTGCTTATTCTCACCAACCCTGTGACTTCAGGCCTTGGTGTTCTGTTTTGTCTTATCAGCTCTGTTATTGTAAAAGCTCTTTGGAGAGAGGCTGCCTAGTAGTGGGCTAATTCCTGGAGGGGTCAGCCTGTTTCTGGTTGTGGCCCTGTTTCAGCCTCCCCGATCTCCTTTCTTCATGACTCCCAGACCTCCTAACTCAGGCCCCTGTCTTCTCTCCACCCATCTTAGAGTCAAATCTCCACTCAGGATCAAGTGAGGGTCTTAAAATGTCCATTGTTGCATGTCACCTCTAATGCTAATCCCCCCGTTATTTCCAGTGCATTCAGAATAAAGCCCTAGCTCTTTGCTTGACTCCAGGTTGCGCGTGATCTGCACACCTCTCCAGCTTCATATTGACCCATTCCTTCACTGTTTATTCTTCTTGAGGTATCCTGGCCTCTTTTGGAGTCTAGAACACAAGAGTTCTTGTCCACTTTGGGGCTTTATCTCAGGTTCTTTCTTCCACGAAGAATAGTCTTCATCCCTCCTCTTGGCATGCCTGGAGCCCCTTAATCCTTCTGGTCTTTGCTTCTATGTCACCTTAGAGAGACTTTCCCTTTCTACCTAATTTGTAGCAGCTTCTCTTGTTCCAGGACCTTGTTTGTTCTATTGTAGATCTTAACACGGTTTTTACTTAGTTCTTTTTGTTGACTTACTTGGTGTGTGTGTGTGGGTGGGGTGTGGGTGTGTGGGTAGGTGTGTACACTATTTGCCATTCCCCTGCTGCATTAGAATGCCAGCTCCTCAAGGATAGGGACCATGGCTGTCTCCTCCTCGTATCCTTGAGGCAGGGCCCTTCATGGAGAATGCACCCAATATATAGGGAAGGGAAAGAGGGAGGGAGTCTCTGAAAAGTGGGATGCTTCTCTAGGCAGCCCAGTTTCCCGTGAATGTGGGCAGTGTGTGCTGCTCAGCCCTAACATTACTCTGCAAGTTTAAAAATAAAACCCCTGGGTGGAGTGAGAAACCTTTAAAGAGGATGGGGGAAAGATAATGAGAAACAGAAGTTGGCCAACACAGGCCCAGCAGGATGTGGGACTGGCCAGGAAGGGAAAGTGACCCTGACTCCAAGAAAATACTGCAAGAGTCTGATGAAGGTAGAACTCTGCGTTAGGTACTAGAGGTCTTCCTCTTAGTCGACAGTGGATGAAAGACTTTAACCGTTTCAGGCTGTGCTTCCATTCCGGAGCGAGACGTGTTTAGAGTCTTTTTTTTTTTTTTTTTTAAGAGCTATTCTTTACAGTTGCTAGAACAGAGGCCTCCATACCCCACATCTGACTGCCATGCTGTCAGAAGAAGAAGGAATAGCAAGAGGTTAAAGGGAGGCGATGAAGCCTGCTTTGGCTCACTCTCCCCATGACCTTCCCCAGGGCCCCTCCCAGCGTGAGATCTGAACCTCCCACGACCGTAGGGCCCCGGCCAGACAACCCAAGGTATAGCCACCCTCCACAGTCTTGGCTCAGTTCTGGGGATATGCAAGGCAGGGAGGGTCAGGTCAATGGGTCGCTAGAAACAACTAGGACGTTGCCTTGGAAACCTTTTTCCCCCACTTGCACTGTGTGCGTTTGGATCCACCCTGAACCAGCTGTGTATTAAATCCTCTGGCCGCAGTGGGAGGTAGGGAGTCATGTGAGGAAGGTCAGAGTGTGTCAGGAAGGGGTCCACCTCCGTAATGGGAGACCATCGATCTTCGGGCCTTAGTGAGAGGTCTGATGACCCAGGAGAGCCATGGGCTGAAAATCCATACTCCGGGCCTGGTCTCTGTGGTGCAAGAATGGGCCGGGCCAAGTGTGGGGGCTGCCAGCATCCCCTCCTCCAGACTGTGGCCTGGACCCCTTCCCGTAATCCATCTCTCTGTGCTGCTCCAGAAGCCAAGTGATGTGCTCATGGTCACCTAGTGCAAGGGATTGTTTGCAGACCTCTACAGCGTTGTTCACCAGTGGGTTTTTCCATAATCCCTGCTCTGTTATGGTCAGGAGGGCCATGAAGGAAATCAGCGAATATAGAGGGAGACAGCTGGAGCTTTCCATGCCCCTTCGTAACCTCTGCTCCCCCTTCTAGAGATGAACTCTTGTAAAGAAGGAAACCAAAGCAGAGAGAGGACCCGTTCTTACCCACAGTCACTCAGGAGGGCAAGATCGGGCATTGGGGAGCCTAGGTGCAAAATAACTGTGCAGTTCACAGCCTACAGCAGGCCATCTGTTCACTCTGCATTTCATCTTCAAATGGGTTAAACTCAAAGCCCACGGTCAGGGGTCACAGAGGAAAAGTTTGAAAGCACCCGAGTACCAAGGAACCACATGTACCCTGGAGGGGTGGGGATTCCACAGCCTTTTGGGGAATGGTGCTAAAGGAGCCTTGCTAAAGTTGAAGCTTCTTTGTTTGTTGCAAACTCCTACAGCTTAAAACTGCTGAACAGGAGGCTTGTCTGTTCCATGCTTGAACTCTTTAAAGGAGTTATTGGTTTCTTGGCTAGTTCTAGGTTCCTGACATGTGAATTTTAAGTGCTGAAAGAGCACAGGGTGATCATTGTCCCTTGGAACAAAGAAGACTGACAGGGGAACAGCCGGTGACCCTCATGTTCCCAGATCATTTTTTCAGTTCAAATACATTCTTAGGTTTCCTGAATCCTTAGCTAGACTGCAAAGTGTTGTAGCAATAATAATTAATATTGATCAAACACTGTGTGCTCTGCATTATGTACTGAAACATTTTTGTCTCGCTGACATCTTAAATCACCTCTGTGAGGGAGTAACAGCTAATGATAATAAAACACACTTTCTCAGACTTCACCTGTATAAATTCACAGAGTCCCGTCAACAACCCTCAGGTGTGGGTGCTGTTATCATGTTTCTGTTTCAGAAGTGGAAAGGTTACAGAATTGGGCCAGGGCCTTACAGCTCTTGTGTCAGAACCAGAATTCAAAATCAAGCAGTCCTGCCTGCCCCAACTAATCCTTAGCTAGACTGCAAAGTGTTGGTAGCAATAATAATTAATATTGATCAAACACTGTGTGCTCTGCATTATGTACTGAAACATTTTTGTCTCACTGACATCTTAAATCACCTCTGTGAGGGAGTAACAGCTAATGATAATAAAACACACTTTCTCAGACTTCACCTGTATAAATTCACAGAGTCCCGTCAACAACCCTCAGGTGTGGGTGCTGTTATCATGTTTCTGTTTCAGAAGTGGAAAGGTTACAGAATTGGGCCAGGGCCTTACAGCTCTTGTGTCAGAACCAGAATTCAAAATCAAGCAGTCCTGCCTGCCCCAACTGGTATACTCCTATCCTCACGCCCTGCAGACTGTCACCATGAAAAAAGATGATGAGAGAGATGGGCCAGAAGTGGAGGCATCAGGAGAACTCTTGGTCTACCACATCAGCTCCCTTTCCGATGAACTTAGGATACTGCCTCTCGAGTCTTTGGCAGAGACATCCCAGGACCAGCCTTGGAAAACGGCAGCTCATTCTGTATGGCCAACCAAGTGAGGATTTTACCCTTGGGAGGAAATGATCCTGAGGCTGACCTGCATCTCTGTCCCAGAGACATCCCCATTAGCATTTCAAACATGCAAAACCAATAGAGGCTTAAGGAAGAACATTTTGCTCCTTTAACCTAACCACCACCTTAGCACTGAAGACAGAGGAGCCAGGGTCATTGCCAGCCTTGAACTCTGAACCAGGGACATGCTCTCCCAGGTCTGCAGCTTGCCATATAGACTCCAGGGAGTGACTCTGCTCCAGGGAGTGACTCTGCAGTGGTCATTCCCAGCTTTCTTCCAACTGCCATTTCAAAATTCTGACATAGATTCTGAGGAAGCATAAGCACAGCCTAGTTTTCAAACAGCTCTTTGTGTCCCCAATTGGGACTGAAGCAGCACTTTGTGCTCATTGCTTAATCAGTGCAGACACTGCTTCCACCCCCATGGACCTGGTAGCCAAGGTGGGGGTGAGTGGCTTTGTCCACTCCTCTCTGAGTGCAAGGGCAGGAATGTGCTGTATCAATGTCACCCTTCTGGGTGCCTGACATCACTTATTTGCCTTTGATGCCATCAGCCAAAAGGTGTTATTCATCTCTGAGCATGAATAACACAAACAGGCTGAATTTTTCCAGGCTTCCAAAGTGAGTTCTCTGAAGAGACGAGATTATGCACCGTAGGCCAAAGCAGCTGATGCAGAGCATGGGGCCCTGGGAGCTGTGAGGGGCCTGTCCACCCAAGGCCCTGAAGCACACTTGGCAGCACTGCTTTCGGATGTAGCATGCTCCTTTCTAGAGCTATGAGGAGGGACAGAGCCTGGGAGGCCCCACTGCTGTCCTTGGTTTTGGCTCTTCCACTCCCAGGATTGAACCAGTCACTCACTTATTGAGCACTTACTATGTGGCTCAGCTCTGTTCTAGGCAGTGGGGATACAGCAGGGAAAAAGAGAGACAAGGCCTACCCTCCTGAGGCTTATCTTCAAGGGGGAAGGATGAATCAAAGCAAACTTTAAAAAAAAATTGACAAGATGATACAGACTGGGGTCAGTGCCATGAAGGAAATAGAATAGGGAGTAACAGGAGAGAAAGCTTCTTTGAAGAGTTGACCAGAGAGATGAGGCCTGAAGGTCAAAGAGGTCTCCTATGTAAAGAAAAGCAGGGAAAGTACTCCAGGCAGATGGAACAGCAATTGCAAAGTCCCAGAGGCAAGAAAGGGCATGGAATGTCTGAGGCATGGAAGAGAGGCCAGTGGGGCTAGAGCTTGTGGGGGGTATGAGGGGAGTGGGAGGATCTTGTCCCCATGAGACCCCTCAGCTGCTCTCACCTTCCTGAAAGTCTCCTCTCTCCTCCACAGTGGACTCCACTTGCCCCAGGGACTCATCCTTGCTAAGCCAACTCTAGCTCCTCTGCTGGAAGAAAAAGGAAGGGAATTTTTTGGTGACTGTCAGGACATATGGCAAAGGCATGGCATTCAATTTGACATCAGGACTCACTCATGGTTTATGTCAACAGAGGCTGGTGTCGATGAGAAGTTTCCGAATGATGAGAATGGTGTGTGTGTGTCTGGTAGGGAAGACACCTGAAAGGGCTACAACTCCAAGATGGAATTCCATTGCTGCAGACCTATCTTTCTGCTTCTCGTGTGAAATCCTGAATAAGGCACATTTTCGCTTTAAGTCCTTTGTACTCCTTCTTTATATTCTCTGCCTATTTTCATACCTGTGTCTGCCCACATCCACCCTTTGCCACAAGGGGTCTGCCTGGGTTTCTTGCCCCCACTTCTTGCCTCTTCACAACTTGAATCTTGATCATTCTCCACAGCCCTGCTGAATGAGCCTGCTGACCTGTTCCTGTAGCTTCAGGAAAGGTTCAAGAGGCAAAGGAGAGGTTACATTCATGAGACCTCTGTGTGTCCTTCAAGTGATGCCAAAGAAGGTTGGGCTTGGCTGTCTGGTCAACCCCAGTCTGAGCCTGGCCCAGCTTCCATGATCTTGAATTAACCTCATCAGTGGGAGACAATGGTCCCTATTTAGACTTTAAAATGCTGCACTCAGTATGTCAGCAAATTTTCAAAACTCAGCAGTGGCAACAGAACTGAAAAAGATCAGTATTCATTCCAATCTCAAAGAGGGGCAATGCCAAAGAATGTTCAAACTACCATACAGTTGTGCTCATTTCACATGCTGGTAATGTTATGCTCAAAATCCTTCAAACTAGGCTTCAGCAGTATGTGAACCAAGAACTTCCAGATGTGCAGGCTGGATTTTGAAGAGGCAGAGGAACCAGAGATCAAATTGCCAACATGCATTGGATCATGGAAAAAGCAAGGAAGTTCCAGAAAAACATCTACTTTTGCTTCATTGACTATGCTAAAGCCATTGACTGTGTGGATCACAACAAACTGGAAAATTCTTAAAGAGATGGGAATACCAGACTACCTTACCTGTCTTCTAAGAAGCCTGTATGCAAGTCAAGAAGCAACAGTTAGAACCAGACATGGAACAATAGACTGGTTCCAAATTGGGAAAGGAATATGACAAGGCTATATATTGTTACCCTGCTTATTCAACTTCTGTGCAGAGTACATCATGTGAAATGCTGGGCTGAATGAATCAAAGATGGAATCAAGATTGCTGGGAGAAATATAACAACCTCAGATATGCTGATGATACCACTGTAATGGCAGAAAGCCAAGCGGAACTAAAGCTTCTTGATGAGGGTAAAAGAGGAGAGTGAAAAAGCTGGCTTAAAACTTAACATTCAAAAATCTAAGATCATGGCATCTGGTTCCATCACTTTATGGCAATTAGAAGGGGGGAAAGTGGAAGCAGTGACAGGCTTTATTTTCTTGAGCTCCAGAATCACTGTGGATGGTGGCTGCAGCCATTAAATTAAAAGATGCTTGCTCCTTGAAAGGAAAGTTATGACAAACCTAGACAGCATATTAAAAAGCAGAGACATCACTTTGCTGACAAAGTCCATATAGTCAAAGCTATGGTTTTTCCAGTAGTCATGTACAGATGTGAGAGTTGAACTGTAAAGGATACTGAGCGTTGAAGAATTGATGCTCTTGAATTGTGGTGCTGGAGAAGACTCCTGAGAGTCCCTTGGACTACAAGGAGATCAAACTAGTCAATGCTAAAGGAAATCAACCCTGATTATTCATTTTAAGGACTGATGCTGAAGCTCCAACACTTTGGCCACTTGATGCAAATAGCCGACTCATTGGAAAAGACCCTTATGCTGGGAAAGATTGAGGGCAAGAGGAGAATGGGGCAGCAGAGGATGAGATGGTTAGATAGCATCACTGACTCAATGGAAATGAATTTGAATAAACTCAGGGAGATAGTGAAGGACAGGGAAGCCTGGTGTGCTGCAGTCCATAGCGTCAAAAAGCAGACACAACTTAGCAACTAAACAACAAAACAGTGGGGCCATGACGGACACCTAGAACATGCTGTTGAGGGGACCATGGCTAGAACACTATTGGGGAAGAGGTCTGGAACTTTATTCCCTAATGGCTATGTACCCAACACTAAGTTTATGAGCTCAGGAAGCCTGCTGTCTTCCTTCGGGGCTGACCGACTGTTGAATCACGCCATCAACTTCTCTGCCCTTTGTTGAAATCAGAGTTTACCTGCAGAGGATTGCCTCCTTCTCTGGCTTTCTGTGGCTCTCAGCAAAGGACCTAAATCCTCAACATGGCCACCATGGTTCAGCCTCCGTCTGTGCCTCTTCTTCCCTGCCTTCTAGCCGCACAGCCTCCCCTCCACTCCTTGGTGAAGGCACACTTCTCACACCATGTGATCTTCCCTCATGCTCTGCCTGTAATAGAGCATGGACAGAGGTACATCCCTTAGCACACAGCCAACCCTCTGTGCTATTACCCTGCACCCTGTTACCAGGCAAGGGTTACCATGGGCCCATTGGTCCTGCCCAGCCATTGGTTGGCGGGGCAGTGGGCCCTTCCTCCAATCAACCAACTGACAACAAGCAACCCTTAGTAGTCCTGGTCAGTCATTGGTTGGTACCGTGGTAGGCCCCGCCCACAAGCAACCAACTGTCAGTGAGCGGCCGTTAGTGAAGCAATTCAGCCAGTAACGGTTGTCGTCAGGTGTAGAGTGAGGTAAGAAGGGGATCTTGGCCTGCTCCCTGGGGCTCTTCAGCTCACCCAGCCTTGGTCCAGCAGGTGATTGGGGGCTCGGGGAATAGGCGAGGGGCTGGGTCCTCACCAGGGCCACTCATTGGCTGTGAGGCAGCCAACCGTGAACCTCTCCCCCACCCCCACCTCTGTTAACGAATGGCTATGGCCGTCTGCATGGGACGGTCTGTGGGTCTGCCTTCGCCCCCACCTCTCACCCCCTCTGTTTGGGCGACCGGAGGAGCCTGAGGGTCACTGTGTCCTGGGCACCTGGCTCCCTCAGCAATGACGGCTGGACAGGGTCTGACGACCCGGCCCTGAGGGAGCTGCCAACTCAGTTCTGCCTCCTTTTAGCCAATATCTGGACCTTGGAGGAGGAGGAAAGTTGGGACCTGGCCCTTGTCAGAACAGAGAATAATATTTATTTGTTAGAGATTTACAGGAACATGGTTACCTGACAATGACCTGACCTCCAGAACAAAGGATCTGACACGAAGAAATTTACAACAGCTAACCATTCCCTCCTTCAACTTTCCTAGAAAATGGCTCTGCTGAAAGCTTTTGGGGAATTTGGGGTTTTAATTAAGGCATGAGCTACCCATGTCCTTGCATAGCCTTGCAGTAAACCTTTCTCTGTTCCAAACTCTGACGTTTTGGTATTGTTTGGCCTCACTGTGGTTCGGGCAGAGAAAGAAATGGCAACCCACTCCAGTACTCTTGCCTGGAGAATCCCATGGACAGAAGAGCCTGGTAGGCTGCAGGGTCGCCAAGAGTTGGATACGACTGAGCGACTTCACTTTCACTTTTCACTTTCATGCATTGGAGAAGGAAATGGCAACCCACTCCAGTGTTCTTATCTGGAGAATCCCAGGGACAGAGGAGCCTGGTGGGCTGCCATCTATGGGGTTGCACAGAGTCAGATACGACTGAAGCAACTTAGCAGCAGCAGCAGCAGCAGCAGCAATGGTTTGGGCACATGGACTTGCATTTTTGATAACATTCTCTCCACCTGAAACATTCAGCCCTCACCCATCTGACCCCTGCCCATCCTCCAGATCTCATCCAAAGCGTCACCTTGTCACTGAAGCTTTTCCAGACACCCTGACTTGGTCCAGCATGCTGTCCTATGCTTTCAGGGGGACTGCTCAGAAGAATTCGTGCAGGATGGTTGTTGATGGCCCCACCTAGCCTCTTGCTTTCGTGCAGGTAGGAACTGTTGGTCCTAGGCTCTGCAGCCTGCTCCTGGCACACAGGAGGGCCCAAGAATGAACCTCCTGACCCGGACTGCTCAGGAGTGGACTCCAGGCTGCCCATCCTGGTCTGCACCCTCTCCTCTTTCTCTATGTCCTCCTGTCTTCTTTTTTTCTTTGCTTTTCCTTCCCTTCATCCTCTCCATCTTTCCTATCCCTTCCTTCTTCCTTCCTTGGCCCCAGGCTTACCTGTGGCTCCCCAGAACACTATGTAAGTCAACAGAAAAGCATTCAGAGTTAAAGAAATAGTTGCCACAACTTGGCAGGATGTGTTGGTCAACTAGATCACCCAGACCCAGGGCCTCGAGAGGAGATCTGATTCCTAATATGATCATTTTCTAAGGCTGCTGTAAAAAGACTGTTAGAGACTGGGTGGCTTAAACAACAGAAATTTCTTGTCTCACAGTTCTGAAGTCCAGAAGTCCAAATTCAAGGTATTCACAGGGTTGGTTTCTCCTGAGCACTGTGAGGAAAGGATGTGGTCCAGGTCTTTCTTCTTGACATGTAGATGGCTATCTTCTCCTTGTGTCTTGTCATGTCCTTTTCCCTCTGTGTGTGTCACTATGGCTTAATTTCCCCTTTTTAAAAGGAGACCAGTCATACTGGATTAGGATCCACCCTAATGACCTCATTTAAACTTGATGACCTCTGTCAAGACACTGTCTCCAAATAAGGTCACATTCTGAAATGTTAGGACTTCCACCTACAAATGTGAGGGGGGACACAATTCAATCCATAACTACCACCTTCCAACTACCCATTGCGCCCACCCTTTCTGGCTTATTGAATGAGATAAAGATAGGGAACAACAAGGATACATCATCTTCTGAAGAAATTATGTGGGAGTCTGAGGATGAGAGAGGACAAGACAGGAATATGAAGAGGAGAAAGACACTGAAGAGTGAGAAAAGAGGGTTGAACTGACAAAGAGCTAAAACTACCCTCACATATTTGTGAGGGGCTCCATGGCTATGTTATGGAAATCTGTGGGGCCTGGGATCCTATCCGAGATCTGCTACATACCAGCAGTGAGGTCTTTTCCCTCACTTGTGAAATGTGGTAATAACAGTACCTAACTTATGGGACGGAGAAGGCAATGGCACTCCACTCCAGTACTCTTGCCTGGAAAATCCCATGGATGGAGGAGCCTGGTGGGCTGCAGTCCATGAAGTCGCTGAGGGTCAGGCACGACTGAGCGACTTCACTTTCCCTTTTCACTTTCATGCATTGGAGAAAGAAATGACAACCCACTCCAGTGTTCTTCCCTGGAGAATCCCAGGGATGGGGGAGCCTGGTGGGCTGCCGTCTGTGGGTCGCACAGAGTCGGACACGACTGAAGTGACTTAGCAGCAGCAGCTTATGGGATGGTTGTGAAGGGCTTGGCACTGTGCCCAGCACCTGATAACTTAGTAGCGGTAGGTGGGCTGCTACACTGTTCCCACAGTGTAGGTTTAGCCTAAGTAAAACGGTGGTTCAGGAAGAAGGCTACGTCAAAACAGAGGCTAATCGTCAAAACAGAGGCTAATCGCCACTGATTCAGGCCACATGACTGTTCTCATTAAAAGCAATGAAGACAGGGAACCAGAGCAACTGAAGAAGCCCAGCTTCTTCAGCTGTGACCTGTCGACTGGAGGCATCAGAACCAGCTGGGCCCTACCCAGGAAATGCAGAATCCTGGGCCCCTCGTGAACCCAGCTACATCAGTACTTGTGTGGGTAGTTCCCAGGTACCTGATGTTTTAACATTTTAAAATTAAATTTTGGCTGCTCCGTGTCTTTGGTGCTTTGCGTGGGCTTTCTCTAGTTGCCGGGAGCGAGGGCTGCTCTTCCTTGTGGTGCACAGGCTCCTCACTGAGGTGTCTCCTCTTGTTGCGGATCACAGGCTCTAGGTGCATGAGCTTCAGTAGTTGTGGTGCACAGACTCAGTAGTTGCCGCTCACGGGCTTAGGTGCTCCACAGCCTGTGGTATCTTCCTGGGGCAGGGATCAAACCCATGTTTCCTGCGCTGGCAGGTGAATTCTTTTCTGCTGCCCCACCAGAGAAGTCCAACAGGTTTTATTATTATTATTATTATTAATTAACTTATTTTTTGAATATAGTTGATTTATCACGTGTTAATTTCTTCTGTACAGCAGAATGATTCAGTTATATGTGTATATACATTTTAAAAATAGTCTCTTCCATTATGGCTTGTCACAGGGCATAGAATATAGTTCCCTGTGCTATATATATACATATATATAGTAAGACCTTGTTGTTTATCCATTCTATATATAATAGTTGGCATTCGCTAATCCCAAACTCCCATTCCATTCCTCCTCCCCCTTTCCTTTCATTCAGTTCAGTTGCTCAGTTGTGTCCGATTCTTTGTGACCCCATGGACTGCAGCACGCCAGACCTCCTTGTCCATCACCAACTTCCAGAGTTTACTCAAACTCATGCCCTTTGAGTCGGTGATGCCATCCAACCATCTCATCCTCTGTCGTCCCCTTCTCCTCCTGCCTTCAATCTTTCCCAGCATCAGGGTCTTTTCCAATGAGTCAGTTCTTCGCATCAGGTGGCCAAAGTATTGGTTTCAGCTTCAACAGTCCTTCCAATGAATATTCAGGACTTATCTCCTTTAGGATGGACTGGTTGGATCTCCTTGCAGTCCAAGGGACTCTCAAGAGTCTTCTCCAACACCTCTGTTCCAAAAATATCAACTCTTCAGCACTCAGCTTCCCTTTAGCAACCAAAAATCTGTTCTCTATGAATCTGGTGTTTTAAACAAGCTCCCGTGTGATTCTCTGGCACATTAAAGTTTGAAAATGCCTGGGCCAGACCACGGACGGGTTCTGGAGCAGCAAGGGTGAGTCTTGTCCATCAGTAATCCCCACATCTACACAGCTCTGGTACAAGATAGGCATACCTTCCCATCACCAGCATTCCTTAAGTAAAGTCAGAGAGGTGGGCTTGAGCAACTGTGCATAAAACAAACCTCTGTGTCATGTTTTGAACCTTCAATTTAGAGAGATTACATTAGCAAATCAAGCCTTTTGCATCACTATAAACTTCACTGTGTCCAGATGCTAAGTTATTTATTGCCCATTCCTCCTCTCTCCATGGCTGGAGTCACCTAGTCTTCACCTTAGGCTTAGCTCAAGATGACCTCTGACCTTAGGTTGGAGGTTTGTCAAGAGCCGTGGCCCAGCACCCTTGCTGTGTCCTTGGTACCGTCCTCTTGCAGGAAAGCCTGTGGCCTGCCTTGTCCCCCAGGGCCTGCATTCATGTCTTGTTCCTAAACACCCAGTCCCAAGGTCATGAGTCCTCAAGGCTGAGATTCTGTCTCCAGTCCAATCCAGGGTCTTGCCATCTCTTACAGAGCTTCCAAATCCTGGCCTACTTTCTAGGGCCTTCAAGGATCATCTTTTCCTGAAGTCCATCTGTCACAAAACTCTACCTGCCTCTCAGAACACCTCTAATGATCCCCCAAAGTGGAGATGACACAGCAGTTAGGAGCACAGCCTAGGTGTAAGTTCAGCTCTGCCACTCTTTAACTGTGTGACCATAGGCAAATGGCCAAACCCACCAAGCTCAATTCCTGCAGCCACGAGAGCCCCACTTCACGGAGTTGTTACTAGAATCTGGCAAGGTCACATACAGAGTCAAGAATGGTACCTGGGTCTTGTAAAGGCTCAAGAAATGCTGGCCACCAGCACAGAAGTGCCTCTATTTTTTTAAAATTTAATTGGAGGCTAATTACTTTACAATGTTGTAGTAGTTTGTGCCATACACTGATATGAATCAGCCATGGGTTTACATGTGTTCCCCATCCTGAACCCCTCTCCACCTTCCTCCCCATCCCTTCTCTCTGGGTCATCCCAGTACACCAGCCCTGAGTACCCTGTCTCATGCATCGAACCTGGACTGGCAATCTGGTTCACATATGATAATATACATGTTTCAATGCTATTCTCTCTATTCTAAAAGCTCAGAAATGTAAGCAAAACACCACACCAAGCAAAAGCATCTCCGTGTTGCCCAGAAGGTGGCACTGATGGTCACACAGAGAGTCACTTCGACCTTGGAACAAATGGACTTGTGAGCAGCCTTTTCAGAACTCACCTTTCAATAATAATAATAACAACAGATAATTAAATTTTGCTCACTATAAACCAGCCACTGAGCTAAGAGCATTTACTCATTTGAGCCTTTCAATTATAAGGCTAGTACTTTATTGCCCCATTTTATAGATGAGAAGACTAAGGCACAAGATCACAGGACTAGTAAGTGTCAGAGTCTGAATTTGAACCCTGGCAGAGTCTATGTTCTTAACCACTGTTCTGCTGGCCTCTCTTCAGTTCAGTTTAGTTGCTCAGTCGTGTCCAACTCTTCGGGACCCATGAATCACAGCACACCAGGCCTCCCTGTCCATCACCAACTCCCGGAGTTCACTCACACTCATGTCCATCAAGTCGGTGATGCCATCCAGCCCTCTCATCCTCTGTCATCCCCTTCTCCTCCTGTCCGCAATCCCTCCCAGCATCAGAGTCTTTTCCAATGAGTCAACTCTTCGCATGAGGTGGCCAAAGTACCAGAGTTTCTGACCTCTCTTAAGTGGTAACATTTAGGAATCAAGGTAATTACCCTCCCCCACTTCCCTCTTCTCCTGCTGTAGGCCAGATGCTTGTCTTTGTTCCTGTACCTCGGACTCCTTTACCTCCCAGCTGAGCTGGACGTCCTGTCAGCCCGGGTTCATTCGCTTTTACCTGCCCACCCAGTTAAGTCCCCGCCTTTCTCTAGGGTTGGATAGGCTGGATCCAGTCCCATGGGACACCTTGCCACAGTATTTGATGAACTTGATGAGTGATACTTTTCTTAAGGAAAAATAGCAATTCACCTATACTTTATATGTCATGGATAGTTGTTAGATTTACCTAAAACCGGGTATGTCTGTAGCTCGAATGGCTGCAGATTATTTTTCCAGTAGCTTAAATCAAGGAGGATTTCATTAGCCAAGCAGTGCCTATTTGATGACATGGAAGGGGTGTGCCTTCCCTCTGCATGGTCTCTGACTGCTGGAAGCTGGTGCAGTGGGGCGTGGGGTGGCAGCTCCACGATCCTTAACTGTTTATTCAGAATCCACAGAATGCACATCAGCAGAGAGAGCAAACACATCTCTGTCCTGGCATCAGACATCCTGTCTCTGGGTGTAGATGGAGTGTGTAGGTGTCTGTCCACTGTCACGATGGAAATATCATCATCAGAGTTTGTGCTGCCTGCTTGTGAAATCAAGCCACTTAATCAACTGGATACTTCCTCCTTGAATCCTTTTTGGAAGCTGGCAAGGTGTATATGCATATGTGCACACCAGGTCTGGGAGGAAGTTTATAAGTAATTCAGTGTCTTCTCCCTTAATTATTTGTGTTAACTTTGCTTTCGATATAATACTACATTTGCAAATCCTTTTTCTTCATGCTAAAAAGGCAGCATCAATAGAAAACAGTTTCTCTGAGTTTACCCATTGTCCTTAGCAGCACATCTGGCAAATTTGCCTTCAGATACATGATCTCAAAAGGGGAATTTCCTTGAGAGCCCTCAATGACCAACACAAAGAAAACAAAGGAAGTTTGTGACTGTGAATCACAGTCTCCACCAAAATCCACATTCATTCACCCAGACAGCCACTTTGCTAGACACCACTCAGCCAGCTGATTTCTCTCTAACCCTTTGCCACCACTGGGCTGGGTCACCCTCAGTCGGAACCCGGATGCTTGTGTCCGCCCACCGGTGTTCGTGGAGCTAAATCATGCACAATTGTGCCCCTAGAGCAAATGAAAGGGAGAGTACTAGTCACCACAGCAGGAAGGTGGGGGTGGATTTAAACAACTGGAGAGAGCACAGAGCAAGCTCTTGCACCTGATAGGTGTGTGCCCTCTCGAAAAATGGGTCCTTGATTCTTTTAGGTCTGGATTTTTCGAATGTTCTATCTAGAAGCCTTGCATACTTTCAGCATGTAATAGTGATGTGGGTGTGGATGGCATCAGTGCCAGAGAATGTGCCCAGTGGCTAGCCATTCCCGTTCCCTCTCTGCCGGTGTCTATCCGGAGGGGCACTGAGATGACAGTGTGATTTTCAGAGATTAGAAGGATGGTAGGAAGTAATCCAGGTGACCAGCGGGGCCATTGGAATCCCACCCTCTCAAGCATACTCAGATAATCGCATACTTCAGCCTAACATTTATATCAAGATGTTGACTAAATCTAAGGTGCCCACCCAGTAGACAGGGTTGCCAAGACGGCCGAATTTCCAGGCTACTTAAGAGGGTGAGTATGACAAGCAAAATAATGCTAGCCATGCTCAGTACAGCCACAGAGTCCTGCCAAACCACAAAGGTTTTCGTGAATGAGAGCCTTCTGCTCCCTCTGGTCCTCACGGCCGGCATGCGGGATGGAGCATGCTGCGTGATTATTCTCACAGGCTCTGCCCTCCAGGTGCTATTTTTCACATGTCTGTGATGTTAGCCAACCTGTCTTTTTTTTTCCCTAGAAGCCTTATACTTGCACTCAGACAGACAGACAGACACACACACACACACACACACGCACACACACACTCTCTCTCTCTCTCTCTCTCTCTCTCTCTACCTCAGCACTGGATGTATATAACCTGCTCTCTGCTCCCAAGAGTAGAAACCCTGATTCCTACCTGAACAGCTTGCAGGCTGAGGGCTTTTCCTCTCCGGTCGAAGGGAAAGAGAATCCTCTCAGTCTCATCCGCCCTGTGTTGTCACTGTCAGTGTGCTGCGACTGCTTCTCCAGCAGCCCCAGGCTGGCTCTCAGCACCTCCTGGTGACTGCGGCTCTGTGTGGGGAGAGGGGACGGGCCGTGGCATGTACATCAGGTTGCTGGTCCGCCTCCAAACACCGTACTCCAGAGCCGGCTCCCAGTCCTGCAGGGCTGTGTGGGAAGCAGGGAGGCAGGCAGGGGGCTGAGCGTGCAGCCTGTAGGTCTCTCTCCAGCCCCGTTTTGATCGGCAGAGGGGACCTGCCTTTAGACAGCTGCCTGCACCGACCCTGCCCACAGGGGTGCGCATGGAGTACCCCTAGCCTTGGGCAGCCAACAGCAGGCCCAGGGACACAGAGCTTGTGGCCAGCGGGGAAGGGAGGCAGAGACAGCAGACAGTGGGCAGCTCTCCTGGGTGTTATTTTAACGTGGTTTGTCTTGGGGCAAATGGCTGCACTGAATGGACTACTAGCCCGTCTGGGCAGATTCCTGTTTATTTTGAGGCCTCAGTTGGCAGGGAAACAGCAGGTCATGGCTCAGAGACACTCCTCTGCAATCAGAAGACTGCTGGATGAAAAGGAATCCTTTTCTATTCTGACTTCTGGCACCTCTGCACAGTGTGTAGATGTCTGTCTGTCTGTCTGTCTCTCCCTGTTTTGCAAAGCCACTCGAGGCAATGGCATGCAGTTTAGAGCTGGGGAAGGGTTGCAGAGAGGTTATTTCTGCCCTTTCTCACCAGTGGTCAAACCTGTCCCTGCTGAACTAAGCAAATCATCAGGTGGGGTTTCTTCAGTGGACCACGGGTATCATCTTTGTGCCCCTGGCCAGGATGGGGTAAGGAAGAGAGGAAGCTGCTTGCACGAATGACTTTTGGCTACAACATGACAAATGAACTTGGACTGAAAGACTATGGATAAGGAGGTATCTCTGAAGAGACCAAATGGAAACATGATTAATAGTTTCCTATAACCGACAAATAGTCCTGTTCCTGATGCAGGCATTTGAGCCTGGGAGGTGTCACTGAGAAAGAGAGTGTGTGTGTGTATGTGTGTACACGCATACAAGCCTGCCCACCTGGTGATTCAGATAGGAGGTACAGATTGACCTGTTGGAACTAGAAATATATTCACTGGTTTCTCCCTCCTCGGGGAAGGTGGAGATGGAAAACTGTTCTCCAAAGTCATCAGGGAAACTTCATGTGCCTCTGAAGGAAGGAGCTCAGAAAAGCTCACCTCCTGTGACAAAGAATTAGAAGCACAGACAAACATAACTCTGATAATGGATGAAGCACAACTCTGCTAAAAGGAACTTGAGAGGTACAGGAATAATTGATTTTTCTCAACTTTATTAACAGGAACCTCAATGAACTGTCAAAGGTCCTTTTGACAAAATTTAAAATTTGCTTTAAAAAAAATAGTAATCTTCTTAAGCATCTGCACGATTCCAAAGCACCTTTCAGGTCATAGATGAAGATATTTTAGACAGTCATCTTCTTAATATTGGAGAATTGTTTTGCTGCTTCCAGAGTGCATGTGAGCTGTTTTTAGCCACATGGAATGATAGGTGGTGAAGTTAGGAAGAACCCTAAATCTTCCCTGCAAGCTCCTGTGATTATGGTGACAATCAAATGTGCCCAAAAGTGTGACAACACCACGAACACCAGTAATGTAAGTCATTATTTTAGTGCTGTTTCTTCACATCTATTGTCAAATGCTATTAAGGAAAAAAAAGCCAAAAAAAACCACACAGCTCCTAGGCAGATATAGGCAAATGCAATCCCTAGCTACTGATAGGAACCAATTAATTTACTACTATCAGGTATTGTTTGACAGTGTTCCTGTGCAAATTTTGGGAAATCATGATTTCTCAGTTCCTTAAAGTACTTAACACAATTCTCCTCAATACTGAATTTTTAATGTTTTAATTTAACATCTCTCAAGTTCCATATTTGTTTCAATTTCCATGTCAAGTGTGTAGATTTATCTTTTTAAAAATTTTATTAAAGTATAATTTACAATATCGTGTTAATTTCTGCTGTACAACAAAGTGATTCCGTATGGCAACCCACTCCAGTACTCTTGCCTGGAAAATCCCATGGACAGAGGAGCCTGGTAGGCTACAGTCCATGGGGTCGCAAAGAGTCGGACACAACTGAGTGACTTCACTTACTTACTCACTTACTTACTTATACACACACACACACACACACATATATTATTCTTTTTCATATTCCTTTCATTATGATTTATCACAGGATATTGAATATAGTTCCCTGTGCCATACAATAGGACTTGTTGTTTATCCATTCTATATATAATAGTTTGCATCTGCTACAACTCCAACCTCCCACTCCATCTCTCTTCCACCTCCCCTTCCCCATAGCAACCACAGCCTGTTCTCTATGTCTGTGAGTCTGTTTCTGTTGGATACATTCTGCTGCTGCTGCTGCTAAGTCACTTCAGTTGTGTCCAACTCTGTGCGACCCCACAGACAGGAGCCCAGCAGGCTTCCCTGTCCCTGGGATTCTCCAGGCAAGAGCACTGGAGTGGGTTGTCATTTCCTTCTCCAATGCATGAAAGTAAAAAGTGAAAGTGAAGTCGCTCAGTCGTGTCTGACTCTTAGTGACCCCATGGACTGTAGCCTACCAGGCTCCTCCATCCATGGGATTTTCCAGGCAAGAGTACTGCAGTGGGTGCCATTGCCTTCTCTGATAGATAGGTTCATTGTGCCGTATTTTAGATTCCACATATAAGTGGTATATGGTATTTGTCTTTCTCCTTCTGATTTATTCTACTTAGAATGATAATTTCTAGTTCCATCCATGTTGCTGAAAATGGCATTATTTCATTCTTTTTTATGGTGTTGTAGTATTCCATTGTGTATATATACCACACCTAGATTTATCTTTTAAATAATATATATTCAGATGCTTGGAATCATGAGATATGAAATGTTAACGCCTCCTGGCCCTTCTGTTATTTAGCATGGTAAAGAATGGGAGGTTTCTTAGTTTAAAAGTCTGGCCTCAGAATAGCCTCCTAGCTCTGGGCTAGGAAATAGTCCATGGAAATAATAGCTGTCAGAGCCTCTTGTTAAGCATTCACAAGCCACAAGTTCCTATAGAGAGTATGTAACAGAAACCATAGCTTCCTTCAAAGCTCTTAGACCTCTTTCAATGCCGTTAAAACCATTTAAGGTTGTGAAGTAATTAAAACTTTATATGTACACTTACAACAGTACAGAGGGTAGGTCTGAGAAAAGAAGAAAATGACAGATTTGGAGGACCAACAGAAGTCCTAGTAGAAATCTGGTAGGTATAGCCACAGAGGTGTGGCCTTGGCCAGAGTCAGCCGCGTCTACAGTTTTGTGGCTGGTACTGGAGCTGAGATTTTTCCTTCTCCGACCTGAGAGATTGACTTACTACCAAGCACTTTAGCAGTTGCTACTACAGAAAGTGGTTCTAAACCTCTTATAAGAGCTTTAGAAGGACAGGAAAAGTAAAATGTGGCATTTCTATAATTTTTTCTTATTCTGTGTTCAGCACCTCTGAAAATCAGACATAAAACTATCACTTTTTAACTGCACCAACATGAAAGAGGAATCAGAGCATGATAGATTCAATAGGACTCCAAATGTCTGCAGGAAATAAATTTTCTTTCTCTCAAGCCATAACACATAAGCCCTGGCTTCTTGTCTTTGAGTCTTGAGGCTGATGTTCAATATTTGCTTTAAAGTTTCCCTGTCATTATCCTGTTTACATGAACAACGCAGTTATATGAAACGCATACCAGACACTGCATTTTCTTTCTAATCTCGTTTGACCTTGTTTGGACTCAAAAAATCCTAATCAGCTGACAGGAGAAATCAGATGCTGCCTGCCTCTCTCTCCCCGCAGCAAAGTGTTTCCTTCTGTTTATGCTCAATCATGCAATTAAATGAAGGGCACGCTGGCCTCCTGGTGAACCAGCTGCCAAGATGACGGAGGGAAGCAATTCGACAAACAAGGCACAGGGAAACACAGCAGACATTCACAGGAAATTGTATTAGTTGCCTAAGGAGACCCAACAGACACAAACATAACCAGAGCTACAGGACAGAAACGGGGTCCAGAGGCTTTCAAGTGAGAAGGTGCCTTGCTCAAATCTCACTGTAACGCAAGAGCAGGAACTTGTCCCAGTTTGTCGGCCTGACTCTAAGCAACTACAGGAGAGGATGCTTGGAGAGGGTCACACCCATGAGAAGCAGGCTTTCTTTTTCTGATATTGGTATCCATTGCCTAGTCAATGTTTTCCTCGATCTCAGCTTTTCAATTTTATTTTAAAATATTTTATCTTTAAATAAAAGGAATGCTTTGTGCATATATAAAAAATGTACAGTATACAGAGAGGTACAAAATGATGCTCACTAACCCCCTTCTTCCCAAAGATAATCATTATTCACTTTTTTCCTGGATCCTTTGAGGGGAAAAAATGTCTTTATACACCTGAATGTGTTTGTTTAAAAGCAATTTACCAGGCAGAATGACCCACATTGTTTGTTTTTCACCTAATACTAGGTCTTTGCATATAGGTCTGGTCTATTCAGGCGCCAGTATTCCTTGCCTGGCTTGTTGCAGTACCTCCTTGCTGACTTCCCTGCTTCTGCCCTTACCCTCTACAGTTCCAGAGGAATCCTGCTAAAAGGTAAATGGGATTGTGTTTCTATTTGAACATAACTGCCCAGTGCCTTTCTCTGGCACTAAGAACAAAAGCTAAGCTTGCTGTCACCACTGCATCTTCAGGTCCATCCCTGATGCATTTCTCACTGTGCTCTAGCCTCCCTGCTCCTCAGACAAGCCAAGTGTGGTCCTACCTCGGGGCCTTGACACTTCCTGTTCCCTCCACCTGAAGTGCATGGATTTCTTTTCTGCCCCTCAGTTCTTTACGTGGCTGTCTCTTCCTTATCATTCTGGTCTCACTTCAGACCCTCCTCCCTGACCACCTGTTCTAAGTTAGCCTCTCCTAGATCTCTCTTTTTCTTCATAGATCTTATTACTATCTGAGAATTATCATGTTCAGTTATTTGTTGACTTATTTGTGCATCCTCCTGACACACACACTAAAATATAATGTCTATGAGAAGAGCCAGGGATTTTATTTGTTCACCCTTATATTTTCAGTTCCTAGACCAAGAGTTCTCACATTTGAATATGCATCACAGTCACAGATAACTGGGCCTCAACTCCAGAGTTTCTCTTCAGAAGGACTGGAGTGGGCCTGGGAATTTGCATGTCTGATAAGCTCCAGGTGATCCTGAGGCTGCTGGCCCATGGGCCAGACTTTGAGAACCACCAGTCTGCACAGTGCCTGGTACACGGTGGGTGTTGCTTGTACATTTATTATGTGAATACACAAGTCTGCACAGAAGGATCTGCTACTTTCTTTGGAATGGCAGTTTTATTTTCCGTTTATCATTTATTTATATTTATTGGACTATAAACCTCCAATTCTTTGTGACAAGAGGGCTCCAAGTTCTATCAGCTAAAGTGATGTATTAGCTCCATTCATTTGTCAGCAGATGATCAGAAACCTAAAGTGTTACAGGCCCAGGGGAACCAATGAGAGGCATTCTTTATTCTTTGCCTTAGTAACACCTCAAAGCCAAAGGTGTTGGGATTCTCACTTGACATGTGACAGAGTACTTTCCCTGTGGGTAAGTACTCAGGCCTCCCCTGTATTTGTTTAACAACTATCCTGTTGACTTGGCTTAGACCTCAGTGCATTGGAATATATACAACACACACACACACATTTCATATTGAATTTCAGGAAGTTACAGGATGCCTCAAATCTGTTTTAATCTAAAATTTAAAAACTCCTGATCTAATCATTGGCTATTTACTTGGCAGAACAAAGAAAACCTGGCTCCTCAATTTGTTAAATTCCTGATGAATAAAAGTTTATTAAATGTAATCAGACAAACCTTAGAGGGCAACATTAGAGAAAAGCATTAGAGGAAATTATTAGGTAATAAGATTTCCCATCTTAGGTTGCAGAATGCTTTTTGAAGCATATTTTGAAACCAAGAAACAAAAATAGAGTAGTGAGATTGATTCCATAAAACTTAAAATGACCTTTACAAGAAAGAGGAGAATAAGATCCTTCAAGTCTAAATTCCAGGGAGAAATCTGTGCATCTTGTTTTCCATCTGTATTTTTTCCACTTGAATTGTCTGAGGGACCTATAGCCAAGCTCAGTGGGACGAGACATAAACTTATCAGAGCAGACAGGGTAAGACTACATCCTTCAACAAAGCCATTTTGTCACTTTGTTAATTATTTCATTAGCCATGGTTTGGGGTTTTATTTTTTTTTTTGAGAGAGATTTTATTGAGATATATCGGGCTTCCCTGGTGGCTCAGAGATTAAAGCGTCTGCCTCCAATGCGGGAGAACCGGGTTCTATCCCTGGGTCGGGAAGATCCCCTGGAGAAGGAAATGTCAATCCACTCCAGTGTTCTTGCCTGGAGAATCCCATGGACAGAGAAGCCTAGTACATTACAGTCCACGGGGTCACAAAGAGTCGGACACTACTGAGCGACTTCACCTTCACCTTCACATATCATGCAGTTCATCCATTTAAAGTGTGCAGTTAAGTGGTTTTAGCATATTCCCAAAGTGGTGCAACCATCTCCACTGTCTAATTTAGAACACTTTTGTCATCCCCCAAAGAAACCCTCATACCCGTTAGCAGTCGTTCGTCATCCCCTCCGCCCCTCCCGCCAGGCCCACACAACCACCAGCCTACTCTCTGGCTATAGATTTTCCTGTTCTGGCATTTCGTATCAATGGGATCTTATAGTATGGGATTCTTTTCCTTAAAAAGCATAACATCTTTAAGGCTTATCCATATCGTGCCTATTCATATTTATCAGAATGCCATTCCTTTTTATTGCTGAGTATTTCATGTGTATGGATATGTCCCGTTTTATTCATCCATCAGTTAAAGGGTATTTGGCTTGTTTCCTCTGTTTAGTGCTGTGAATGTGTGGTGTCCACATTATCATGTGAACGTGTTTTTATTTCTCTTGAGTCTAGCAATGGTTTTTCTCTTAAAGATTTACCCAAAAAATTTTACCTAACTTAAAGAATTCTTTTTGTTTTAGCTTTGTTCTATCATGATCACTTGGGGAAGCAAGAAGGCTTGTATCCTAAGGACTTCAGAACTCCTCTGCCCTGAGTTTGAGCCCTCCTTGCTTCTGTGTAATTGGGGATGTGACTTCATCTCACTCAGCTTCACATGTGAGGAAGCCAGTTCTCTGATCCTCTCAGGGATACTGTGAGGATTAATGACATAAACCCAGTAGGATCTGCTCTTGAGAAGACACTATCCCACAGGAGTAGGTTCCTGTGTATCAGAGAAACAAGATACCCTCAGACCAGGCAGGGGCTCTCCAGCACCACAGGTGATGGCGTCAGCCAAGAGGCCAGTGGGTGAATGCAGAGGCACAGATGGTATAAAAAAATACTGTTTACTTGAGATTTGGGTTTCCTCTGCTATCTGAATTTGGTTGCATTCTAAATCCTTCAGACCGCCCTCTGCAGGAGGCCCTGGCTTGGTCACCCTGCTCAGAGGGCAGGAGAAAGGTCAGGGCCATGCTCAGTGATGGGCAGCCAGATCAGCAAACAAATTCTAAAGCCCACCCCCCGGCTAACATTTTCCCAAAGACTACTCTAATCAAAGACCTCATTTAATCAAAAAGTACCTGGCTTTCTGCAGAGAAGTACCTCCTTTTGTAAAATTCCTGTACCCTTGACTTTCTTGTTGGCTCCAGGGTAGGACCCCTCACCCCTGGATAAGTCTAATAAAGACTCCCCTGTAGAGGCACTGGGAGCACAGGTGGCAGGAGAGGAGGCTAAACTATTTGAGCTTCTTCATGGTCTCTGACCAATCGCCCGTGCCCTTCACTTTTTGAAATCAGGCAGCAGAAAGTGCTATTGATAAACAGGGAATTGATGAGTCTAATAAGAAAGAAGATGGCAGGCTTGCTTGGGTTCTAACTCCAGACCACCACTTACTAGCTGTCTGATCTAGGACAAGTGACTAAGTTCTCTGAGACTAAAGTAAATGTCTGGATAATATTGGTACTTACTTCACAGGGTCACTGTGGGGACTTACTGAGAAGATGCCCATAGAGTCTCTAGTCTATCAGAGCTCTGTCAATGTTTGTCATAGTTATTATATTACTTGCAAAATAAGAATTAAGGATCTCAAGTAATCTAGCCATCCTCTCTAAGCTATTTAGTGACAAAGTGAAAGTTGCTCAGTCTTGTCCAACTCTTTGCAACCCAAAGGACTATACAGTCCATGGAATTCTCCAAGCCAGAATACTCGAGTGGGTAGCCTTTCTCTTCTGCAGGAGATCTTCCCAACCCAGGGATCAAACCTAGGTTTCCCACTCTGCAGGTGGATTCTTTACCAACTGAGCCACTAGGGAAGCCCCTCCAAGGTATTTAGGGAGGCTGTTTTTATTTTTATTTATTTTTACTAATTAGAAGCATCTAATATATGTTAGCAGAGAAGGCAATGGCACCCTACTCCAGTACTCTTGCCTGGAGAATCCCATGAATGGAGGAGCCTGGTAGGCTGCAGTCCATGGGGTTGCTAAGAGTTGGACACGACTGAGCAACTTCACTGTCACTTTTCACTTTCATGCATTGGAGAAGGAAATGGCAACCCACTCCAGTCGCCTTGCCTGGAGAATCCCAGGGAAGGGGGAGCCTGGTGGGCTGCCTTCTATGGGGTCGCACAGAGTCGGACACAAGTGAAGCGACTTAGCAGCAGCAGCAGCAATATGTGTTAGACACAGCAGGTAAGGGCGGGGATGAAACTTAATTTTCCCCAGGTATATAGAATTCAAGTTGGGAGAGAAACTAAGATACCTGCAGCTCTTAAAGAGCAGGTAAACAGTGATGGCATGCTGAGGGTCAGTGCTTCCCCAGCTTGGAGAGGAGAGGAGCAGAGAAGATCAGATGGGCCAGATGAGGTGTCGGAGGGAAGGCACTGCAGAGGCCAGCCTTTGAGAGGCAAGATGGGTTCCCATCAGCAGAGCAGAGCAGAGGGAGGCAGAAGTGGACAAGGGTGGGTGAGGGGAAGGGGAGACCTCTGTGGGCACAGCCAGTTGAGGGTCCAGCGGGTCTGGGCATGGTGGGTGGTCTGGGGACTGAGCCGGAGACAAGCCTTCCGATGCCTTTCCCACTCTCAGGAGTCTCTAGGGATGGCACACCATGGGATCTTTTAGTCACCTGTTCTATTAATTATCTTTTCTAGAGACTTTCTGTCACTTATACATTTTTGTGGACTCTAAAGAGGGAGGAAAGAGGAGGGGCTATGTTGGAGGAGTTTTCGCTCTTAATCTGAATGGTCACCAAAAAAGCAGTACAAAGTGGTAACTGTTGACCCTAGCCGTCCTGCATCCAGACCCCTTCTTGTCTTTGGGGACCAGCCTTTCGTTGCTTTCAGGTAATTTGGTTTTGGGTGGCAATGACTATACCCCTGTGGCACGGCTGGACACAGTTCCCACATTGGTTCAGTGAAATGAGATCCCAGCTAGAACTCTTGGGAAAGGACAGCACCCATTCTTATAGGGCAGCTGTACCAGTAGGGTGTCAGCCCAGAGCTGCTGGTAGCCATCCTCTACCGTGATGGATGGGTCTTCCTGGAAATGGAATGATACAAGGATGCAAAGCAAGAAATGGAGAGAGACAGATTCAGGATACCATCGTCTCAACACCTGGATTTCGCCAAATCAAAACCCTGGCCATTTCAGTTACATGAGGAAAACATTTCCACGCCCCCTCCTCTTTCTTTCTTTCTTTTTTTTTTTTTTTTGTGTAAGTCTCTCAAATTGGATTTCAGCCTGTTGTCACTCAAAGAATCTTGATTTGTTCAAGGATTTATCTTGTTCTCACCAGCATTTTGTTGGCTTACCCTTAGCATAGCATTCATAGGAAGAGCAGTGTGTACATGCAAGCGATGGAGACACCTCTCTGTGCCTCCACACAGGCCCAGGCACATGCCATGTGCTTGAGAGGCAGAGACATTAGGAAGAGAACACAGGACTCTGAAACAATGTCTTTCTTCTGCTTCCTTTGACTCTGCTTACAGAGGAGCTCTCCCCCAAACCCTTGCTTTTTTCCAAAGAGAAGACTTTTTGGATCTGTTAAGTGTATTTTGCAGGGTTCCAAGACATCAGGAGATAGGGAGGAGGTGAAGGGAACGGAAACTCTACACATGCTCTTCGATCTCATTTGTGTTCTTCCCTTTTGCCCAGTTACAAGGAATCAGCTGGCATTTTTTTTTTCTATTTGATGTCCAGCATTTTGTTGGCTTACCCTTAGCATAGCATTCATAGGAAGAGCAGTGTGTACATGCAAGCGATGGAGACACCTCTCTGTGCCTCCACACAGGCCCAGGCACATGCCATGTGCTTGAGAGGCAGAGACATTAGGAAGAGAACACAGGACTCTGAAACAATGTCTTTCTTCTGCTTCCTTTGACTCTGCTTACAGAGGAGCTCTCCCCCAAACCCTTGCTTTTTTCCAAAGAGAAGACTTTTTGGATCTGTTAAGTGTATTTTGCAGGGTTCCAAGACATCAGGAGATAGGGAGGAGGTGAAGGGAACGGAAACTCTACACATGCTCTTCGATCTCATTTGTGTTCTTCCCTTTTGCCCAGTTACAAGGAATCAGCTGGCATCTTTTTTTTTTTTCTATTTGATGCAGAGCTTTAAAAAAAAAAACAAAAAACACTAAGTATTAACATTACCGTAATGGGATTTGTTAATGATTTTCTGGGAAATATCTTCTTGAATCTCAGCAAAGATAATTCACTTGGTAGCAGCCCTTTCCTGCTTCCCTACTAAGAATTCAACTCAGCCAGTTCTTTCCGGAATCTAGCTAGTGTCTGAATGAGAGAGGGGAGTACAAGGAATGTTTCAGTTGAGCATCCATCACATAGACTCGAGCCTGCCACTGACTGAGGTCAGGGAGAAGAGGGTGGGGGAGAGCATTCAGGCAGAGCAAAAGCCTGAAGTCAAGCAGAAAGTCCACAGTAATCTGAGCCCCTTGGAGAAACGAATGTACTCACCTCTGCTTTGGCTCTGGGGTGCTTTCTTTCTGGGGTGTTAGCAGCTGCGCCAGCCTACGGTGTCCACACTGTCCTAGCAGGACTGCAGCAGGCAGGCCTCTGCAGGAAGAAAGGAGTTCCCATCCTCCATCTGAAGGGAGTGGCTTTCACCAAAGGAGGCGATGCCCTTATTCCCGTAGGGGCCAGACGGTTGGGTCTGCTTGTCCTCTCTTGCTCCCTCTCTGATGTGTGTGGAGCTCAGGGGAGCCCCCAGAGGCGGGCTACGTGCAGACCACACACCACACGCGCCCTGTTCCAGGTTGTCTCCCCAGCCTTGCAGAGCCTGGGGAGAGAGGCAGCGGAGTGTGGCATGAAGCCACTCTCTTGGGCCCTACTAGAGCAGCTAGTGGACCCACAGAAAGCCCAAGGACGAATACTTGCGTATTTATTTATCCCCTTCTCATGTGATCTTATTTTTGGACCAAACACAAAAGCTATTTGGGGGCTGGACAGCTGCCAGGTGAAAGGACAGTTATCTCATCCAACTTGTCTCCATGCCTCTCTCTGAACTGTCCCTGTTACCTTTCCCCATGTAAAGCAGAAGGGGAAGGCGGGGCTTGCTCTGAACCTTACTTTTAATACATATGAGTAATAGTCTAAATTACTAACTTTATTTCAACCGATTCATCCCCACCCTTTAAGGTTTCACAGAGGATCTATCCAATGAACAAAGTCACTGTTTCTATGTCTGAGGCTACACGTATAGCCATCATCTACACAGTACGGTAGACACAGAGACGCTGTTACCAGCACTGGGTGGGACCTCAGCCCTGGAAGGCACTTGTGAGTGATATGGAGGAGCGAGACTGTAACTCCGAATCTCTGATTCTGCCTGTTTCCTTTGGCGCTTCTGCTTCTAACTCCTGGATTTGTTAAACTTACAATATATAAATAGCTTGTTTTTTTCACTTCTGATTCTTCCTCTTCAGACCCAAATGGGAAGCTCTGAAACGCTCATGCCTGACAAAATGCTAGTTCCATATCACCATCTTCACCATCACCACAGTTACTTCTTGAGCCCTTGCAAAATGCCGTTCCCATCCTGAGCTCTTTCCTAGCATTATCTCATTTATCCTCACAACAGCTCTGTGGAGAAGGTAATCCTGTTCCCATCTGACAGCCGGAGAAGCAGAGGCCAGGAAGGTGAGCTTGCCCAGAAGAGAGATCCCAGCCTCGTTGGCCGACTCCAGAGCGGGAGTTTTCAGTCACTTTGCTCCCTGCCTCCTGAATCTATAAATCATTGAAATTTCACTATTGTTTTCATCTCATAAGAATAGCAAAAACCCACGTTTGATTCAGGTCCATGACTTCACTCCTCAGTTTCTTTTCTCAAACTCAGTTCTTGACGAGGAGGAAGAATAAAGTTTACAGTCCTAGGCCCTGATTTGAGGTGCAGGATGGAGAGTCTCAGGCCTCCATTCTCTGTGGAGCCGGTTTCCTATGAATAATTCACTGTGCAAACACAAGACACCAGAAAGGACTGGGCTGGACTACCCAAGCTGTGGTCCCCCACTGCATCCAAGGTGAATTGCCCTTTCTCTCTGCTACCTTGAGAGCCAGGGAGATAGAACCTAGCAGCTTGTACAATACTTCCCTCTGCTGGCCACTGGTATGATTACCCCCAGGATGGTGGTCATCAAGATTTTCCAATGGGCACACCAAGGAATATTTTTAGAGAACCAGTTTCCAGGTTCCCAGATTTTATAAGGTATCTTTTCCTAAAACTGGTTAGCCTGAAAACAATGTCTGTGTTCATAATAATCCTATCCCTACTGGAAAGCATACCCCTCACTATTCACAAATCTTAACTCAGGAACCATAGCCCCAAATTTGAAAATTTCCAGGTCCAAGTTCCCAGACAAAAAGGTTCCTTTAATAATTTAAGTCAACTTCCCTCAATAAATAAGGCAATTTTAAATTTCCCAGATTTTTCTTTTCCCTCCCTTGATTTTGAAGGAGTGTATTGTGAAAGTTGTAGAGGATATTAGATAAGTAGGTACATTTAAAGAATTATATCAGAGTTTAATTTTTTTAAATCCAATATTTATAATATGCTGGAACTTATTATCTTAATTCCATATGAACTTGGTGGTGACTTAACATCAATTTTTAAATATGAGTATAGGTAACATAATTTTTCATAATTGTTTTAGAAGGCACAGGGGCAAAAATGAGTGAAAACTGTTGTAGCCTAGGGTGGCCCTTGTTGACTCTTATAATTTGCTCTTATCCACCCACCCCTCCATCTATCCATCTATCCACCCATCCATCCAATACTCATTGAGCATCTACTATGTGTCAGGTAGTGTTTTAGGCACTAGATATAAAAATGGTGAGTAAGAACTGACATGTGATATGCCAGCTTGTTACTTATGAGTCCCTCTAGGGAGTTGAGTGAAGGGAAACAGATTAATTTAGTAATTTCTTAAATAAATGTAAGGATTCACCTTTGATAAGTACTTCCAAGGAAGGGTATTCAGTGATGAGAAAATGTATAATGAGGATTATATGTATATAATGCATATACATATATAAACATTAATGTATATATACATTAATACATTAATGTATATAACATATATATGTATATAATGTCAATGTATAATGACACTATATAATGAAGATTGATCTAACTCAGGTGAAGATGTCAGGAATAAGATCTGAACTCAGAAAAAGGTATTCAGCAATCTGTATGAAAATCCAAGAAGAAAGGGCATTTTAATGAGGCAGGATTGGCAAGAAGTAGGATCAACCTTTGCCGAGTCAGTTGTTTTTTAGAAAGGGCATTTCAGTTCAGTTCAGTCGCTCAGTCATGTCTGACTCTTTGCGAGCCCATGAATCACAGCACGCTAGGCCTCCCTGTCCATCACCAACTCCCGGAGTTCACTCAGACTCACGTCCGCTTTAGCATCATTCCTTCCAAAGAAATCCCAGGGCTGATCTCCTTCAGAATGGACTGGTTGGATCTCCTTGCAGTCCAAGGGATTCTCAAGAGTCTTCTCCAGCACCACAGTTCAAAAGCATCAATTCTTCGGCGCTCAGCCTTCTTCACAGTCCAACTCTCACATCCATACATGACCACAGGAAAAATCATAGCCTTGACTAGATGGACCTTAGTCAGCAAAGTAATGTCTCTGCTTTTGAATATGCTATCTAGGTTGGTCATAACTCTTCTTCCAAGGAGTAAGCGTCTTTTAATTTCATGGCTGCAGTCACCATCTGCAGTGATTCTGGGGCCCCCCAAAATAAAGTCTGACACTGTTTCTACTGTTTCCCCATCTATTTCCCATGAAGTGATGGGACCAGATGCCATGATCTTCGTTTTCTGAATGTTGAGCTTTAAGCCAACTTTTTCACTCTCCTCTTTCACTTTCATCAAGAGGATTTTTAGTTCCTCCTCACTTTCTGCCATAAGGGTGGTGTCATCTGCATATCTGAGGTGATTGATATTTCTCCCGGCAATCTTGATTCCAGCTTGTGTTTCTTCCAGTCCAGCGTTTCTCGTGATGTACTCTGCATATAAGTTAAAAACAGTCCATACTGAAAATCAGTGGAAGCAAATTTTCCCCAGGGAATATTTGGCAATTTTTGGAGACATTTTTGGTTGCTGCAACTGGGCTGTGCTCATGGCATCTAGTGGGTAGAGGCAAAGGATGCTGTAAACATGCTACAATGTTCAGGATAGCACCCCGCAGCAAAGTGTCCAGGCTGGCCCTAGAGTCAGTGGTGGTGATGTTGAGAGGGCAGAGGAGGCCCAATAAGTGTCTTCCATGGATGTGGAGTCATTCATTCAACAGGCTCTCACTGGGTGCCCACTATGTTTGAGACACTCTTCTGGGTGTAATCAAGGCATACCAGGCACTCCTTAACCAAAACTGTCACCTCCAATGGCCTGATAGTGCTTCTGTTACCCAGCCTAAACTTTTCACTATTAAAATGGTAGGCAAAACTGGTCTGGCTGCCTGTAGAAAAAAAGACAAAAATCTATGGATATTATTCACAGTCTGGTAACTGCAATAAGGTAATGGTGAAACTATATGTCTGTCAACAGGGAAATAGCTTCATAATTTGGTACATCCATACAGTGGAATACTGGGCAGCCAAAAAAAGAAAAGAGGTAAATTTCTTTGAAATGACTCAGAAAATAACCATATTAACTGGAAAATTTTTTCTGAACAGCAGATTGAATGTAGTTGATTTGATTTTTTTTAAAATTGGTTTATATGACTGTTTGCTTGTACAAGCAATTGCTGGGAAAATTCTCACCAAAATTTTTAAATGTCTGTTTCAAGGAAGTGGGGGAAAATGTTTAACATATTCATCGGGAAAAGTTCCCCACCTGAATCCCTCCTTTAACACCAGCTAGATTCTCCCTAGTTCATCCTCTCAGTTGCTATCAACTTCCAGCACAGTATCTATTCCATACTGTTAATCCAAGGTCCTTCAGAACTTGCCACCAGGCAGTCTTCATGGGCCCTTCTTGGGAGCTGCTCTTCCTGCTCCAGCCCTGTTCCCACCCCAACTCAAGTCAAGTGAATTCGCCAGGACTTATCACACCACACTCGTACAAGACAGGCTTACCTCTATGCCTGTAAAACCGTCCTTTGCTTTTTTCTACTTGTATTAGTTCAGATAGACCAGGTTACATGACATTTATAAATAATCTCCACATTTCAGTGACTAAAGTAACAAGGGCTTCCATGATGGCTCAGAGGGTAAAGAATCTGCTTGCAATACAGGAGACATGAGAGTTGCTGGCTTGATCCCTGAGTCTGGAAGATTCCCTGTAGAAGGAAATGGCAGCCCACTCTAGTATTCTTGCCTGGAAAACTCCATGGGCAGAGGAGTCTGGTGGGCTACATACAGCAAATCTGGAAAACTCAGCAGTGGCCACGGGACTGGAAAAGATCAGTTTTCATTCCAATTCCAAAGAAAGGCAATGCCAAAGAATGCTCAAACTACCGCACAATTGCACTCTTCTCACACGCTAGTAAAGTAATGCTCAAAATTCTCCAAGCCAGACTTCAGCAATACATGAACCATGAACTCCCTGATGTTCAAGCTGGTTTTAGAAAAGGCAGAGGAACCAGAGATCAAATTGCCAACATCCGTTGGATCATGGAAAAAGTGAGAGTTCCAGAAAAACATCTATTTCTGCTTTATTGACTATGCCAAAGCCTTTGACTGTGTGGATCACAATAAACTGTGGAAAATTCTGAAAGAGACGGGAATACCAGACCGCCTAACCTGCCTCTTGAGAAATCTGTATGCAGGTCAGGAAGCAACAGTTAGAACTGGACATGGAACAACAGACTGGTTCTAAATAGGAAAAGGAGTACATCAAGGCTGTATATTGTCACCCTGCTTATTTAACTTCTATGCAGAGTACATCATGAGAAACGCTGCACTGGAAGAAACACAAGCTGGAATCAAGATTGCTGGGAGAAATATCAATCACCTCAGATATGCAGATGACACCACCCTTATGGCAGAAAGTGAGGAGGAGCTAAAAAGCCTCTTGTTGAAAGTGAAAGAGGAGAATGAAAAAGTTGGCTTAAAGCTCAACATTCAGAAAACGAAGATCATGGTATCTGGCCCCATCACTTCATGGGAAATAGATGGGGAAACAGTGGAAACAGTGTCAGACTTAATTTTTTTGGGGGCTCCAGAATCACTGCAGATGGTGACTGCAGCCATGAAATTAAAAGACGCTTACTCCTTGGAAGAAGAGTTATGACCAACCTAGATAGCATATTCAAAAGCAGAGACATTACTTTGCTGACTAAGGTCCATCTAGTCAAGGCTGTGGTTTTTCCTATGGTCATGTATGGATGTGAGAGTTGGACTGTGAAGAAGGCTGAGCTCTGAAGAATTGATGCTTTTGAACTGTGGTGCTGGAGAATATCTGGCCCCATCACTTCATGGGAAATAGATGGGGAAACAGTGGAAACAGTGTCAGACTTAATTTTTTTGGGGGCTCCAGAATCACTGCAGATGGTGACTGCAGCCATGAAATTAAAAGACGCTTACTCCTTGGAAGAAGAGTTATGACCAACCTAGATAGCATATTCAAAAGCAGAGACATTACTTTGCTGACTAAGGTCCATCTAGTCAAGGCTGTGGTTTTTCCTATGGTCATGTATGGATGTGAGAGTTGGACTGTGAAGAAGGCTGAGCTCTGAAGAACTGATGCTTTTGAACTGTGGTGCTGGAGAAGACTCTTGAGAGTCCCTTGGACTGCAAGGAGATCCAACCAGTCCATTCTGAAGGAGATCAGCCCTGGGATTTCTTTAGAAGGAATGATGCTAAAGCTGAAACTCCAGTACTTTGGGCACCTCATGAGAAGAGTTGACTCATTGGAAAAGACTTTGATGCTGGGAGGGATTGGGGGCAGGAGCAGAAGGGGATGACAGAGGATGAGATGGCTGGATGGCATCACTGACTCGATGGACGCGAGTCTGAGTGAACTCTGGGAGTTGGTGATAGACAGGGAGGCCTGGCATGCTGCACTTCGTGGAGTCGCAAAGAGTCGGACATGACTGAGCGACTGAACTGAACTGAGCTGAACTGAATCCAGCTTAAAGAATTAAACTCATTGAAAGCTGAGTTGAGGCTCTGCAAAATCTGTGGTTATTTCCAATTTGCCTAGTCTTAAGGTGTAGTCCTTCAGGGTCTTTGCCTAACATGGGGAGCTACAGTACCCTCTCTTCTTTGGTGGACACTGGATTCCGCCTTTTGTCCCATTCAACATGCAAAATTGCCTAGGTACTGCTTAACTTTTCAGCTTCTTAGCTATCTCTTCCTGAAGCAGTAAATGTCCCAAGGGGGAAGAGGTCCTAGCTGTTGCGCTTGTCTCCTTGAATGGCTATCTTTTCCTAAAACTTGGTTTGGCGATTCTTCATTATCTTATTGTCTTGGATGCCTTCCGGCTGATTTTATTCTTGTTTGGTCCAGACTTTCGAATTATCCTCAGGAAGAAAGGAGAGCCCAATGATCTAGTCTGCTGTGATCAGATGGCAGGAAATATAAATTCAAGATGTTGCCCATGTGTATGTACATGTGCATACTTTATGTGAGTGGTGAGCACTAAGGTCAACCAGAGAGCATGGACCTATTTTTGTTTTAGGGGAATGAAAGTCTCATGTTGGCAGATTTTCCAGTTTTTGCTTTCCAAGAGAAGTAGGAAATGCAGACTTTTTAAATGTGAAATCCAATTTTCAATGGTGGTTAAAAAATTAACTCTGAGGGGGCGGTCCTAAGATGGCAGAGGAATAGGACGGGGAGACCACTTTCTCCCTCACAAATTCATCAAAAGAACATTTCAACGCTGAGTGAATTCCACAAAACAACTTCTGAATGCTGGCAGAGGACATCAGGCACCCAGAAAAGCAGATCATTGTCTTCAAAAACAGGTAGGAAAAAAATATAAAAAAGAGACAAAGGAAGTAGGGAGGAAGCTCCGTCCTGGGAAGGGAGTCCCGTACTGGGAAGGGAGTCTTAAGAAGAGAGAGTTTCCAAACACCAGGAAGCACTCTCGCTGCCAAGTCTGTGGCGAGCCTTGGAAGCACAGAGGGCAACATAACAGGGAGGAAAAATAAATAAATAATTAAAACCAACAGATTACGAGCCCAATGGTAACTCCCCCAGTGGAGAAGCAGTGGCAGATGCCTGCATCCACCACTAGCAAGTGAGGGCTGGTCAGGGAGGCTCGGGAGGCGCGGGCTGCAGTGCTTTTTAAGAAACAGGCCGGAACACCCTGAGCATAACCAGAGCAAACTAATGTGGGCTAGCAAACCAGACTGTGAGATAGCTACCATGCGAAAAGCTCTAACATAAGACACCGCCAGGACCGCCCACAGAAATAACCGACTGCAGACCATCCCCCTTTGATGACAGGCAGCTAGAGCCCTAAGGGCTGGAAGGGGGCAATCGCAACCAAGAGAGACATTGCCTACCAAACTGCAAGCAGGCTTCTTTGCTAACTAAGACTTCTTGGGGTTCTGGACAGTCATCATCCACTTGAGAAGGGATGCCAGAGGTACACCCAGAAAACTGAGCAGCAGGGACAGGAAAGGCAATAAGTCGCAGAGACCATGCTCACCAAACACCTGAGCTACTTGGACTTGGGATGGGCACAAAACGCAGGCCCAACTGAATCTGTGCCTCTGAGGATTGCCTGAACAGCTTAGACCGGGGAGGTGCATTCAGCCTAGGGCCAGCCTCAGACAGTTCGGCAGAGCAACTAGAGCCTGAGCGGTGTGCGCCGTGAGCAGGGGCAGGCCCAGCGTGGCTGAGATACTGCGAGC
This sequence comes from Aepyceros melampus, assembly GCA_006408695.1. Classification (NCBI taxonomy): domain Eukaryota; kingdom Metazoa; phylum Chordata; class Mammalia; order Artiodactyla; family Bovidae; genus Aepyceros; species Aepyceros melampus. The sequence continues at coordinate 368,696 of SJXQ01013106.1, read as the reverse complement.
ACATGCCAGTGTTATTTGTTTGCAGCATCCCTCCCTCCCCACAGCACGACTGAACAAGTGAGCCTTAAAAAAAAAAAAAAAAAACATCCACCACCGCCCTCCTTGTGTCAGGGTAGAAATCAGACCCTGAAGAGACCAGCAAACAGAAGAAGCTAAACAGAGGGAACCGCCGTGGAAGTGACCCCACACTGCCTACAACACCAGAGAAAGTCCCAGATATATCTTTACTATTTTTACGATCATTCTTTGTTGTTGTTGTTGTTGATGTTGTGTGATTGTTTTCTCTTCTTTTCTTTTTCTTCTTCTTTTTTTAACGTTTTAAAAATTTTAAGTCCTCTATTTCTCCTTTAGTTTTTATTTTTATAACCTATTACTTTTCAAAAAAAAGGACCCTATTTTTAAAGCAAATGCCGTATATAGTTTTTTTGTGGTTGTTGTTGTTTTTTAATAATTTCTTGTGGCTTTGTTTTTTTCTTCTTCTTTTCTTTAATATTGTATTTTTGAACCTCCAACCTCTACTCTAGATTTTTAATCTTTGCTTTTTGGTTTTTTGTTGTCAATTTTGTACATTTAAAAACCCAATCTTCAGTACCCAATTTTACCTGAGAGTGAGATTACTGGCTTGACCACTCTCTCCTCCTTTGGACTCCTTTTTCTCCACCAGGTGACCTCTGTCTCTTCCCTCCCCCTTCTCTTCTCAACCCAACTCTGGGAATCTCTGTGTGTTCCAGATGGTGGAGAACACTTAGGGAACTGGTTACTGGCTGGATCTGTCTCTCTCCTTTTCATTTCCCTCTTTTATCCTCCTGGCCACCTCTGTCTACTTCCTCCCTCTCCTCTTCCCTGTATAACTCCGTGAACATCTCTGAGTGGTTCAGACTGTGGAGCGCCCATAAGGAAGTGATTACTGGCTAGCTTGCTCTCTCCTCTTTTGATCCCACCTCATCCATTCCAGTCACCTCTAACTACCCCCTCCCTCTTCTCTTCTCTGTGTAACTCAGTGAACCTCTCTGGATATCCCTCAATGTGGAGAAACTTTTCACCTTTAACCTAGATGTTTTGTCATTGGTGCTGTATAGATGGAGAAGTCTTGAGGCTACTGTAAAAATAAAACTGAAAACCAGAAGCAGGAGGCTTAAGTCCAAATCCTAAGAACATCAGAGAACTCCTGCATCCAGGAAACATTAATCGATAGAAGCTCATCAAATGCCTCCATACCTACACTGAAACCAAGCACCACCAAGGGCCAACAAGTTCCAGAGCAAGTCAGACCACGCAAATTCTCCAGCAACATAAGGAACACACCCCTGAGCTTCAATATACAGGCAGCTCAAAGTTACTCCAAAGCCATTGACCTCTCATAACTCTTTACTGGACACTTCATTGCACTCCTGCTGCTGCTGCTGCTGCTAAATCACGTCAGTCATGTCCGACTCTGTGTGACCCTGTAGATAGAAGCCCATTGCACTCCAGAGAGAAGAAATCCAGCTCCACCCACCAGAACTCCGACACAAGCTTCCCTAACCAAGAAACCTTGACAAGCCACTGACACAACCCCACCCACAGAGAGGAAACTCCATAATAAAGAGGACTCCACAAATTCCCAGAATATAGAAAGACCACCCAAACGCAGCAATATAACCAAGATGAAGAGACAGAAGACTACCCAGCAGGTAAAGGAACAGGAGAAATGCCCACCAAACAAAACAAAAGAGGAAGAGCTAGGGAATCTACCTGAGAAAGAATTCCAAATATTGATAGNGGACACGACTGAGCGACTGAACAGAATGGAAAGTGTGTGGTTTGGTGGATTTTAATATATTCACATGATTGTGTAACCATCAGCACTATCTAATTTCAGGAAATTTCATCACCCCCAAAAGAAACCCCATACCCATTAGCGGTCACTCCTCTGTCACCTCGAGCCCTTGGCAATCAGTGATCTACTTCCTCTCTCTACAGATTTGCCTGTTCTGGACATTTCATAAAAATGGAATCATATAAATTTTGTGTCTGGCTTCTTTCACTGAACGTAATGTTTTCACAGTACATCCATCAGAGTCAGTACTTGATTATTATGGCTTAATAATATTCTTGTGTATGGATATGACATAATTTGTTTATCCCTTATCAATTAATGGATAATTGGGTTGTTCCCGCTCTTTAGCTATTTGAACAATGCTACTATGAACATTTACGTACAAGTCTTTGTGTGAACACATGTTTTCAGTTCTCTTGGGTATTTACTTAGGAGTAGAATGCCAGGTCATAGAGTAACTCTATGTTTAACTAAAATTGTTTTCTAAAGCAGCTAAACTGTTTAACCGTTTTACATTCCTACCAACAATGTACGAGGATTCCAATGTCTCCAGATAATAATCCTTGTTGTTGTCTGTCTTTCTGATTACAGCCATCCTAGTGGGCATGAAGTGGTATCTCCTTGAGTTTTGATTTGCATTTCCCAGAAGATTAATGATGTTGAGCTTTTGTAGTGTGCTTATTGACTGCTTGTGTATCATCTTTAAAAAAATATCTATTCAAATTTCCTGCCAATTTTTAATTGGGTTATTTGTCCTTGTATTTTTGGGTTTTGAGAATTCCTTGTGTAATCTAGATAGAACTCCGTCTCTGAAATATGATTTATAAATATTATTCTCTATTCTGTGGGTTGTCTTTTCCTTTCTTGATGATGTTCTTTGAAGGATAAAGTTTTTACTTTTGATGAACTGGCATATGCATTGAGAGTCATCACCTTATAATTGCTATTTTAAGCCACAGGACTCCTGATATCCTCCAGGAAGTAAGTTTAATAAGGAATGGAAGTATCCAAGGACTTGCCCATCATTCATGGGTCCAAGATGTGAGAAGACACCAGCAGAGGAGACTAAGAAGGATGCCATTTCTACTTTCTCTCTTCTGTCAGTTTTGGAGTGTTCATTACTTTCCAAAGTGACAAGAGAAAATTTAGAATCATTGTTCATTAATTAGGCAGTGCCTCGATTCTCTCCTTCAAGGCCATGCAAAGCCCAGGGGCCTCTCCCATTCCAATGAGGAGTCTTTTTCTTTCATGACACTTATCAGATGATCTGATGGACTGAGCTCATAAATCTCTATATATTCTTACCTCTTATTACTTTTGCTTTCACACAAAATGGGTGTCCACATGCATCACCTGCAGCTACACCTATTGAGAAGATTTTCTATCTCCATCTCATTTATTAAAGGCCACCCTTGAATATGGCTGTATTGCAGCCACCATCAGGCAATGGCACCCCACTCCAGTACTCTTGCCTGGAAAATCCCATGGATGGAGGAGCCTGGTAGGCTGCAGTCCATGGGGTTGCTAGAAGTCGGATACGACTGAGCGACTTCACTTTCACTTTTCACTTTCATGCGTTGGAGAAGGAAATGACAACCCACTCCAGTGTTCTTGCCTGGAGAATCCCAGGGATGGAGGAGCCTGGTAGGCTGCCATCTATGGGGTGGCACACGACTGAAGCGACTTAGCAGCAGCAGCAGCAGCACATCCATTTTTGCCTTGTACCTGGCAGCCAGGCCAACTCATCTGTAAAGCCAGCAAGGGCTTCTTCCTCTGCTTATAGCTGGTCTTAAGGACCCTAACATGGCGTTGGTGCAAGCTGGGGAAGGGATGTTTGTGCAACTGCAGTAAGTGACCTGGGAGTCTGGACTGTCCATCCATACAACCTGGTCCCAGACACCATTTCCAACTCAACACCGCACTGTTGCTGGGCCCACCCAACTCTGTGACTTGGTGGATCTGACAGATACCAGCTCATAGTAGGCAGTACAGACTGTCTCTACTGGTACCAAGCAACACAGCATGAGCTGTTTCTCTAAAGGTGTGTGCTAGTCTGCTGTAGATTGCTCGACCCTGGTTTAGAATCCTAGATTCTTGATTCATCATGATCCTTCTACTGGGTCTGTCAGCAATTTTCCTTTTCCTTTAGAGGGGATGTTCCGGTATACATCTGACCACTGGAGACCTAAGCACTTCCCAGGGGCTTTGGCTGGCCATTGAATCTTCACCGCATTCACGTCCCACCCTGCACAGTGCACTTGTCTTACTGAGGCCTCCGCTGTTCTGCTCATTGTGCTCTTGCTCCTCCTAGCTGACCAGTCTGATGCCATCAGTGTAATGTTCCATGGAGTGTCCAGGTGGTTCAGGTCTCTGCGGACTGTACTATTACCGAAGGTGAGAGAGTTAAAAGAGCAGAGAAACAAAACTAAATAAATGTCAGTTTCACAATAACGTGAACTGTTTCTCATTTTCTTTCCTAACCAAAATAGAAAAGGCATTTACCAAATTCAGAGCCACATACATGTACTTTGCTTTTGCTGCTGCTGCTGCTGCTGCTAAATTGCTTCAGTCGTGTCCGACTTGATGCGACCCCATAGACGGCAGCCCACCAGGCTCCCCCCGCCCTGGGATTCTGCAGGCAATAATACTGGAGTGGGTTGCCTTTTCCTTCTCCAATGCATGAAAGTGAAAAGTGAAAGTGAAGTCACTCAGTCGTGTCTGACTATTAGCGACCCCATGGACTGCAGCCTACCAGGCTCCTCTGTCCATGGGATTTTCCAGGCAAGATTACTGGAGTGGGGTGCCATTGCCATGTACTTTAGGCCTTATTAATCTTCTAGAGCAAAAATACCCCATCCAGCACTGCAGCTGCAATCAGGGCCACTAACTGATTGAACTGTAATAGTCTTCTGTCATTCTCCAGATCCATTTGCTCTCTGCTGGATTCCAACTGACAAATTAAGTGACTATACAAGAGGAACCACCATCCCTGTCCTTTAAGCTTTTCATGCAATATTAATTTTTTCCATCCCTCCAGGATATAGTATTTTTTATTTACATTCTTGGCCAGGAAGGAGGGGGCACCTTCCAAGGTTTCCATTTGACCTTCTCCACTATGATAATGCCTATGCCAAAGGCCAAGGACCCAATGCAGGTATTATACCAACTGCTGAACTTATCAATCCCAATTTTACACTCAGGGATGGTGGAAATGATCACTTGGTTTCACAAGCCACCATGAGCCAGATGTTACCATGATTTCACTTATAACCTGATCCCTACGAGCCCCTGCTCTGAGGTGGACCATGATAATGATTTGTGTCTCTGGCTATCAGTGTCACCTCAAATCTGCCCAAGGGTCTCTTCAATATCAGGACATCCCCATTTTCTTAGTGCTCAGTAACCCGAGTAATTCTCTAGTGCATACTTGCCGTGGAGAGGCTAGGTCATTTCTGTTAAGGACCCATCTGCCTCTTCAATCAGCAGGTTCTGGATCTGAAAGCGGACTTGATCCAGAAACTGAGTGAGGGACCACGACTCTTTCTGGGAATGCCTTGCTCCATCAGCAATCTCCACAGCCCCCTGCAGGCCAGTCTCCCTTGGCTGCCCCTCCACACTTGACAGTCGTTACTGTGAAGGCAGCAGAGCTGGCTTTGGATGATTGACATTTGGCTTATGTTACTTGAGAATGACGAGTCATCCCTATGGGTACTAGCAAGCCTAGCTCTGTGACTAGCCCTCTGGCCTGCAGAGGAAAGCTGCCACTAAACTTCTTACTGCCATGTAAGTTAATAAGGTCCTGATGGTCTTAGTTAATAATGTGTCCCCTGGGTTCTCTCATGGAACAGGGTCCTGTGATTCCCTTGCTGCACATAATGGATCCACTCCAGCATTCAGCTTCTTCATTCCTCCCTCGCCTGTCTTTGAGAGAAAATCAGTCATTTCCCCTTTGTTCTTCATGGCTCATCACTGTCTAGGCTTCTGAGAGCTATTGGATTTCTTGTCTATTACTATAGAACAAATCCCATAAACCTGGTGGTTTCAAGCAACAAACATACATTATTTCACAGCTGTTGTGGGTCAGGTCGGAAGTGGTTTAGCTTAGGGACTGTCATAAGATTGCAGTCAAGGCATCAGCCAGGTACACATCATCTTGTCACGTGAGTGTATGTTCCTCGGTTCTTTGTCTTGTCACAACAAAGATTTGGAGCGGCGGACATTAAAGCCCCCTCGGCGAGTCACAGCTCTCAGATCTTGGATAGACCGTGTTATAGCTCTCAGGTCTCGAAAGGACGATGTTATAGCTCTTAGACAAATCAGTGTTACAGCTCAGTGTTACAGCTCTATTTTCTTTAGAAGATAGCAGGAAAATCCATCTTCGAGGCGTGAGGGCACGCAATCCAAAGATGCGAAGAGAAGAGTGCTCCAGCATGCAGGGGAGAAAGAGAGAGAGCGAGCCAGCTTTGGCTCCTCTTTTTATATGTTCATCTCTCCTGGGGCCTGTCCTATGTAAATTGGGCCAGCCAGGTGCACTGTTTGTTTTACCTGAGGTCCTCACTCCAGTCCTCGGACCTTCTTTTGTTCTATTTTCACGGGCTTTTACCTTCCTTGTCCTTTAGCCACTGCCATTTTGGACTCCTTTTCCTTATTCTACCTACCTAACAATCTGAAGCCGTGGTTGGACTGGAGGGGTAGCTTCCAAGAAGGCTTGCTCACCTGGCTGGCAGTTGGTCCTGGCTGGGATGCCTCGTTTCTCTTCCACGTGGCCTTGCATCCTCCAGGACGTCTCTTCCCCACATGGCTTCTCTAGTCTGGATTTCTTTACATGGTGGCTGGAGAGAAAAAGAAAGTGTGCATTCAAAAAAAGAAAAAGAACCCCAGAAACAGAGAGAGAGAACCTGAAGTAGAGCGAGTTCAGTTCAGTTCAGTCGCTCAGTCGTGTCCAACTCTTTGTGACCCCATGAATCGCTGCACGCCAGGCCTCCCTGTCCATCACCAACTCCCGGAGTTCACTCAGACTCACGTCCATCGAGTCCGTGATGCCATCCAGCCATCTCATCCTCGGTCATCCCCTTCTCCTCCTGCCCCCAATCCCTCCCAGCATCAGCGTCTTTTCCAATGAGTCAACTCTTCGCATGAGGTGGCCAAAGTACCGGAGCTTCAGTTTTAGCATCATTCCTTCCAAAGAAATCCCAGGGTTGATCTCCTTCAGAATGGACCGGTTGGATCTCCTTGCAGTCCAAGGGACTCTCAAGAGTCTTCTCCAACACCACAGTCAAAAGCATCAATTCTTCTGCGCTCAGCCTTCTTCACAGTCCAACTCTCACATCCATACATGACCACAGGAAAAACCATAGCCTTGACTAGACGGACCTTAGTCGGCAAAGTAATGTCTCTGCTTTTGAATATACTATCTAGGTTGGTCATAACTTTTCTTCCAAGGAGTAAGCGCCTTTTAATTTCATGGCTGCAGTCACCATCTGCAGTGATTTTGGAGCCCAAAAAAACAAAGTCTGACACTGTTTCTACTGTTTCCCCATCTATTTCCCATGAAGTGATGGGGCCAGATGCCATGATCTTCGTTTTCTGAATGTTGAGCTTTAAGCCAACTTTTCCACTCTCCTCTTTCACTTTCAACAAGAGGCTTTTTAGCTCCTCCTCACTTTCTGCCATAAGGGTGGTGTCATCTGCATATCTGAGATTATTGATATTTCTCCCAGCAATCTTGATTCCAGCTTGTGTTTCTTCCAGTCCAGCATTTCTCATGATGTACTCTGCATATAAGTTAAATAAGCAGGGTGACAATATACAGCCTTGACGTACTCCTTTTCCTATTTGGAACCAGTCTGTTGTTCCATGTCCAGTTCTAACTGTTGCTTCCTGACCTGCATACAGATTTCTCAAGAGGCAGGTCAGGTGGTCTGGTATTCCCATCTCTTTCAGAATTTTCCACAGTTTACTGTGATCCACACAGTCAAAGGCTTTGGCATAGTCAATAAAGCAGAAATAGATGTTTTTCTGGAACTCTCTTGCTTTTTCCATGATCCAGCGGATGTTGGCAATTTGATCTCTGGTTCCTCTGCCTTTTCTAAAACCAGCTTGAACATCAGGGAGTTCACGGTTCACATATTGCTGAAGTCTGGCTTGGAGAATTTTGAGCATTACTTTACTAGCATGTGAGATGAGTGCAATTGTGCGGTAGTTGGAGCATTCTTTGGCATTGCCTTTCTTTGGAATTGGGATGAAAACTGACCTTTTCCAGTCCTGTGGCCACTGCTGAGTTTTCCAGATTTGCTGGCAAATTGAGTGCAGCACTTTCACAGCATCATCTTTCAGGATTTGAAACAGCTCAACTGGAATTCCATCACCTCCACTAGCTTTGTTCGTAGTGATGCTTTCTAAGGCCCACTTGACTTCACATTCCAAGATGTCTGGCTCTAGATTAGTCATCACATCATCATGATTATCTGGGTCGTGAAGATCTTTTTTGTACAGTTCTTCCATGTATTCTTGCCACCTCTTCTTAATATCTTCTGCTTCTGTTAGGTCCAGACCATTTCTGTCCTTTATCGAGCCCATCTTTGCATGAAATGTTCCCTTGGTATCTCTAATTTTCTTGAAGAGATCTCTAGTCTTTCCCCTTCTGTTCTTTGCCAAGAAAGTGCACTGGTCATAGCAAACACCCTCTTCCAACAACACAAGAGAAGTAGAGCGAGAGAGAGCCCAAAACTTAAGCAAGCCTAATCATGGAAGTGCCATCTCATCACTTCTGCTGTGTTCTTCTTCATAGAAGTAAGTCATAAGTCCAGCCTACAGTCAGTGGGAATGGATTACACATGGGCATGAGTACCAGGAGGACCATCTTGGAGAATGCCTACACAGCTACCATAGCAGTAAATTGGCCTTGGACCCTGGGATCCTGGACAGGGTATTGACTTCCATGTATCAGGAAAATCCCTCCAAGTCAAAGTATTTTGGGTAGTGTATTCTTACTCTTTGATCAAGAATCCTCAAAGCGAATCCCTGAGGTCTTCAGCTCCTGCTGACACATGTTTAGCTAATTCTTATAGCTCTCATTGTATGGCCCCTTTCCTCCCTTTTCAGGCCTAGCACATGCTAGAATTTAATCCTTACTAGTGGAAGATGAGAGCAGTTCTCAAGAGGGCTTGTCAGGGGAGAAACCTGTGCAGGACCATCCCGCGCGGGCAAGTGCTCTTACTAGAAAGATGTGGGCTACTGCTATGGAGGCCTCCCAAGGAAGCAGGGTGTTGCCATAGATATGAAGAAGCCTGGAGCATCTGTCCAGATGTTCCCATCCCCCATTTCAGGGACCAGATTTTCCAGCCAGGGTTTGACCTTAGCACAATAGCTGGTCTAGGCTGAGTTTTTGAATGCCTCTGGAACTCTGAAACTCAAACAATCAAGTCCTCTTCAATCCTCAGCTCTGTTAGCTTTTCTACTGTAGGAAATGAGGGCCTTTTTGTAAACTACCAAATAAACCCGGTGGCTCTCAGACTTAGCCTTTAACTGTTGGTTTAACTATTTGTTAATGACCTTTGGTTCTTCCTCCTTGGCTGGGCTTCAGGACAGCTTAGCAGAAGCACCTAACTCTGAGCTCTTTGTAGACATCGTCCCAAACCTGTTCCTCACCCCCAGTATCATTCAAATCCCTCAACCTGACCGGCCGCTGGATGCCTCTCCACGCCACCACCAATGAAGCATCAGCCATTAGGCCAGCAGCTTGTGCCAAGGATTCTCTATGCCCCCATTCCACTCAGGATGATGTCCTCAGTCTTCCTGGTGGTAAACAAGGCAGGTCCCAAGCCCCACCTTTCTGCCTGCCTTCTCCAACTGTCCCTGTGCTCGTTTGGATTCTCCGAGAAGCAGATGCCATGATGATGTGATGAAGTGTGAGAGACTATTTGCGGGAAAGGGAGGGAGCAGGATTGGACAGGGAGAGTATTCAGACTGTTCTGTTGTTCTGATAGCTGTTTAAGGAAACCTTGGGAAGGATGATTGAGAAAGAGACTCAGACCACACTGTGGTTCTAAGAAAGCTTCAGTCAGACAATGAAGAGTGCTTCAGCTGGAGTTAGAGGAGTCATGGGCTCAGACCTCAGCATTCTCAGTCATTGCTGGGAGAAGCTCTGGAAAGTACCTGGGCACCAACCTCGAAGGATTCAGAGGGGCTGTCAATCAGCTACACACTCCACCCCTTCCCTAGCTTCTGGAAGCAACAGGAGGACTGAGCAGCCTTGTTTTGCTTGTTTTAATTTTTATTGAAATATAGCTAATTTACAGTATCTTTTAGTTTCAGGTATACAGCAAAGTGAATCAATTACATATATATGTACATATGTCCACTTTTTTAGATTCTTTTCTCATATAGGCCATTACTGAGTAGTGAGTAGAGTTCCCTGTGCTGTGCAGTAGGATACTGAACAGACTTTTGATAGCCTCCAGTCCACAAGTGTGCTGACTGTTGAGAACTCCAGTTTACACAGCTTGTTAACTGACCTGGTGAGAAGATGTAATGACCCTGAACCTCTAAGTATCTGAATTTGAGGCCACTTCTGTTCTAGAAGCTCAAGGCCTCCTGGACTGCCCCCACCTCCCCTCACGGCCCTGGGTGCATACCTGGTCTCAAGGGTAAAAAAACTGGTTGCGTGTGGAATTGTGGAGAGTCAGGCAGAGACAGTAGGGCACATTTGGCATCCTTGGAGAGTCTTCTCTAGGATTTACTGGTCAGGCACAGAAAAGCTGGGATAGAGAAGAAGCCATCTCAACAGCCGCGTGGGTTACTCAGGCTGTAGCCAGAGACTTGCGTTGTGATGTGATGGGTCCCAGCTGTTTGCTGCCCTGCCTTTGTGGCTGAACTTCCACCATTGGAGTCATTCCTTTGTCTAAAACATGATCTTCTCTAGGCTCCTCTTTTTAAATGATATTCTGTATCCTCACCCTCATCCTTCTCTCACTTCCCAAGAGGGAAGTGATTAAATCTCAAATGCTCCCACATGAACTCATTTTGCTGGGCCTTTCCTCAGTCCAGGAAAAACCCTGGCAGTAGGGCTGCTCTGGAGGTGCAGTGAGGGGTGTGGTTAGGGCAGCAGATGGGGAGCCCCCATTTTTTTTTCTTTTAATGATATGCTGCATAATAGATTATGATTACTTTGCTGATCCTTGCTAGGAAGGTCAAGTGATTGTATTTTCTTTCTTTGTGATATTTGCCCACTTCGCCTATCTCCAAGTATTCTAGGAAGAAACCTTTGTGTTTTTGAGGCAAGAAAACAGCCTTTAATATCATTCAGTGGGCTGGTGAGGGAGAGCTAAGACCAGGCAGTGTTTCTGTTGCTTTGGGTGCCTCCAGCAGGTGGTGAGGGAGAAGAGGACTCAGAGCTGCCTCACTCCGCCACACAGTGTTTGTGGTGTAGCCTCTTCAGGGTGAACATTATTCCAGAACTCAGATGCATCTGAAATGTCCTACTACTTTCTTATTTTTAAAAAAATAAAAATGAAATCCAACTCTAAGCCATCAGGTTTTCAGGAAACTCAGTCTCAGTTATTATTCTGGGTTTCACAGCATGCCCAGACATGGGAGAGATGCCTATGGGGGTCTCAGGGGACTGATGCACCTGAAGTCTGCGACCCTGAACTTGTAGGCCTCTAGAGCACAGAATTTCCAAGCCAGGCTTTATGCCTGTCTTCCTGAGCCCACCATGAAACTCTGCCCCCTACACTATCTTGCAACTTTCAGGTCTCCACGTGACCCCAGGGAATGTCTCCAAGGCTTCATCCCTCACCAACCTGCAGTCCTGCTCCTCCTCTCCCCATCAAAGCCAAGCCCCTCACCCTCCTGGCCCTCTGAGTCCCCTACTATCTGCTCTTCAATTTGGTAAGATCTTCATAAAAGAGGAGAACAGGATGACTTCAGGCAGCTTCTGCTTATAACTCCACATCACACAGTCCCCCGTGGCAGAGGGTGGGGACAGGGGAGGGTTTAAAAGGGTGAAATGCACATTTATTCACTTAGTTATTTAAGAAATCCTGTCTGTGTCAGGTACCACTCTAGTCCCTGAGACTGATTTATGAACAAGTTCTCTCTCTCCAGAGGCTCACATTCTAGTGTGGGGAGGAGAAGTCAGATGATAAGTACATAAGCAAATATAGATGGTGATTTTGCCTGGTGGTGGTAATCTGCTAGAAAGCAATAGAATAGAGAATTGAGCAGGAGGATGAACATTTGGTTGGGTCATTGAGGAAGGCCTCTCTGGGAGGGGGATTTCTGAACTGAGCCTCACTTGCAAAGACGTGGTGGGAGCAATCCAGACAGAGGGAACAGCGCTGCAGTGGAAACGTGCTTGGTCTGCTCAGGAATCGTGAGCAAGATGACAGTGCAGAAGCAGTGGGAGGCCAGATGGTGACCTTTCAGGCCATGGCAGGAGAGTGGATTTGATTTGAAGTCCATTGGGAAGCCCTTAGAGCAGATTTGAAGCAGAGCAGTAACATAATCTGATTTATGATTTTAAAAGATAACTTTGGCTGCCGGGCAGAGAACAGTTTGTATGGGGGTATAAGTGGGAACAGGAATCATAAAGAGGCTGCCCCTGTGGTGCTGGGGAGATGAAGGCGCCTGCAATAAAGCATGCCAACAGTGCTCTTGGGCCCCGGGGCTGCCTCAGTGTTTTGATATTGCAGCTGAAGCAGCCTGGCCTTCTTTCCCCGTTGCAGTAGACGCTTTAATTCTAGTTCTTCTTATTTCCCTTTTTATTTAGGAACAAACACAAACAGTTTCCTACAAAGTTTTTTGTTTTAATTTTTGGCCAAACTGTATAGCATGCAAGATCCTATTTCCTCAGCTGGGGATCAAACCCATGTCCCTTGCATTGGAAGGCAGTCTTAACCATTGGACAGCTGAAGAAGTTATCCCTCCTGCCAAGTTATTTTAATTTTAATTTATTTATTTTTGGCTGCTCTAAGTCTTTGTTGCTGCGTGTGGGCTTTCTCTAGTTGTGGCGAGTGGGTGCTACTCTCTAGTTGCAGCTTACTGTCTTAGCATGTGGGGGTTCTTGCTGGACCAGGGATCAAGCCCATGTCCCCTTTATTGGCAGGCAGATTCTTAACCATTAAACCTCTAGGGCAGTCTAAGTTATTTTAAATGTTATCCTCTGTCACAGACAGATAAACTTGTGCTAGTGGGTAGGCATGTATTCTTATAGTGGGCTCTTTCTCTTCTCCATCTTCCATTCCTTACTTCCATTCCTTCCATTCCAGAGCCTTACTCATTCATTCCCCTCTTCTCTCTTCTTTTATTTTCTTACATGGTATGGATTTGGTCAAATCTTGCCCCATTTCTGTGTCAATCCTCTTTGTACTGTTAAAATATAAATAGAGTCATATTAAAATTTTTAAGTTTATTTGAGCAAAAATCGATGCAGAGCAGGCAGAGCCCATCCAGAAGTGGTTAGGAGTGCTCCTTTGACAGGGAGTGGGGAAAGACTTACATAGAGAAAATGTGGAAGCAAGGAAAACAAGTTCTTTGGCTGTAGCTTAAAGGGCAGTTGACTGTTTGTGATTGGTTGTCCTTAGGTTTTGATTTTGTAAGCTTGAGGCACTTCCAGGCTTAGATTTTGGTTTGCATTCATATGCCGCCACATCATGGCATTAGAACCATCTCATTTTAATGACCTCTTGTTTAATTAATTTAACAGTATGCTTTAATGTTTTATGGGGGGCAGGACTTCAAAGGCAATAATAAAGATTGTTACTACAATAAGAATCAGTCCTACTTAGTTGTAATCATACATTACTTAAGCACTTACTGTATGTCAAGCTGTGTGCGAGCAAGGTCACTTCAGTTATGTCCTACTCTTTGCGACCCTATGAACTGTAGCCTGTCAGGCTCCTCTGTCCATGGGATTCTCCAGGCAGGAATACTGGAGTGGGTTGCTATGCCCTTCTCCAAGGTATCTTCCCGACCCAGGGATCAAACCTGAGTCTCCTGCACTGCAGGCAGATTCTTTACCATCTGAGTCACCAGAGAAGCCCCAGCAGGTTGCAGTCCATAGGGCAGCACACATGTGTCAGGCACCAAGCTAAAAATTTATTTCATTTAATTTCTCACGGCAACTTGTGAAGTGGTTGTATTATCCCCATTTTACAGAAAAAGAAAAGCTCTGGAAAACTAAGCACATTTCCCCAGGTCTCATGCCAGAGTAAGTAGCCCGGCCAGCATTCAGACTCAGGCTGTCTGATGCCAAAGTGCCCTCTTGATTAACCCCCTCACTCCTTCCTGCCTCGTGGTTGGTTGCTTTATGCTTGGCTAACGAACCTAGTTTGAAATTAGAAGAATGTGGAGCTATGTGAGCATACACTACAGTTCCCTTCTCTGCACCTAAGTGAAATAAACAACATGCAAATTCAAATTCTAATGGAAATTAGCATCTATTTGTCTTTCAAGTCAACTATTCAAGCATTTTCTGTACCAACTCAGTGGCTCTCTCTCTGGGTCAGACTAGGGCTCGATTGAATGTGATGTTGCTGTCAGTCCAGATTTGCGCTTCCACATGTGTGCAGGTCCCTAGAGGCTGCATAGTACTTACATGCAGCCCAGCAACGTGTCCTGCCCACTCTACCTTCCCCCCAAGAGCACGGAGCTGGTGCAGCTGCTGAGCCTGTCCTAGCCTAATGACTCCGTTCATTTTCGTGCCTGCTATTGTTAATGACATTTGTCCATGACACACACACGAACACACACTAAATAGAATTAGGATGTACTGGAAAATGTGACTTCTGTATAGGAAGTTAAAAAAAATTTAAAAATTGCCATCTGGATTGTGATTTTAAGTCTTCTTACACAATAAGGCTGCCTCTCAAGATGGCACATTTTGGGATCTGCTTGGCGGCATCATTGCAGCTTACTTCCTCTCCATCCTTCCGGCTCCCAGCTGCTGAGTCCAGCTCTATAGCTTGTGGGGTAGGAGATAGGTCAAGGTACACAAAATCCAAGGCTGTGCCCTCCTTGTTCTCTGACTGTGACCACAGATGGGCCAGGATTCTTCTCTGTCTCTTTGCTCAGGCTTCCATGAAGGCTTCTTTTCTCTTCTTTGAAATCTTAATGAAACCATCCTCCAGCTAAAGCTGGCCCTAATTCTCTGCATAGACAGCCCTTTAATTGTTTCATGTATTTTATGAAGGCTGGCACAGCTTCCCCAAGGAAGACAAGTAAGGAGAGGGTAAACATAAATTCTCACTAAAGGCTAACCACTGCTACTGCTGCTGCTGCTGCTAAGTTGCTTCAGTTGTGTCCGACTCTGTGCGACCCCATAGATGGCAGCCCACAAGGCTCCCCCATCCCTGGGATCCTCCAGGCAAGAACACTGGAGTGGGTTGCCATTTCCTTCTCCAATGCATGAAAGTGAAAAGTGAAAGTAAAGTCACACAGTCTTGTCCAACTCTTAGCGACCCCATGGACTGCAGCCTACCAGGCTCCTCCATCCATGGGATTTTCCAGGCAAGAGTACTGGAGTGGGGTGCCATTGCCTTCTCCACTGGTAAAATCCCTGATTCAGTGTCCATGATTTCTAAGTCTCTTATATTCTGGAAGAATGCTGGATACAGAATAGATATTTATTAAATAGTAATATAGCTGTATTGATCGCTGAGGAAAGCTTTCTTATCTCTTCTTGCTATTTTTTGGAACTCCACATTCAGATGCTTATATCTTTCCTTTTCCCTTTGCTTTTCACTTCTTTTCTTTTCACAGCTATTTGTAAGGGCTCCCCAGATGGCCATTTTGCTTTTTTGAATTTCTTTTCCATGGGGATGGTCTTGATCCCTGTCTCCTGTACAATGTCACGAACCTCTGTTCATCATTCATCAGGCACTCTATCAGATCTAGTCCCTTAAATCTATTTCTCATTTCCACGGTATAATCATAAGGGATTTGATTTAGGTCATACCTGAATGGTCTAGTGGTTTTCCCTACTTTCTTCAATTTAAGTCTGATTTTTGGCAATAAGGATTTCATGATCTGAGCCACAGTCAGCTCCTGGTCTTGTTTGTGCTGACTGTATAGAGCTTCTCCATCTTTGGCTGCAAAGAATATAATCAATCTGATTTCGGTGTTGACCATCTGATGATGTCCATGTGTAGAGTCTACTCTTGTGTTGTTGGAAGAGGGTGTTTGCTATGACCAGTGCGTTTTCTTGGCAAAACTCTATTAGCCTTTGTCCTGCCTCATTCCGCATTCCAAGGCCAAATTTGCCTGTTACTCCAGGTGTTTCTTGACTTCCTACTTTTGCATTCCAGTCCCCTATAGTGAAAAGGACAATTTTTGGGGGTGTTAGTTCTAAAGGGTCTTGTAGGTCTTCATAGAACCATTCAACTTCAGCTTCTTCAGCATTACTGGTGAAAGAGGAGAGTGAAAAAGTTGGCTTAAAGCTCAACATTCAGAAAACGAAGATCATGGCATCTGGCCCCATCACTTCATGGCAAATAGATGGGGAAACAGTGAAAACAGTGTCAAACTTTATTTTTCTGGGCTCCAAAATCACTGCAGATGGTGATTGCAGCCATGAAATTAAAGATGCTTACTCCTTGGAAGAAAAGTTATGACCAACCTAGGTAGCATATTCAAAGAGACATTACTTTGCCAACAAAGGTCCGTCTAGTCAAGGCTATGGTTTTTCCTGTGGTCATGTATGGATGTGAGAGTTGGACTGTGAAGAAGGCTGAGCACCGAAGAATTGATGCTTTGAACTGTGGTGTTGGAGAAGACTCTTGAGAGTCCCTTCAACTGTAAGGAGATCCAACCAGTCCATTCTAAAGGAGATCAGTCCTGGGTGTTCTTTGGAAGGAATGATGCTAAAGCTGAAACTCCAGTACTTTGGCCACCTCATGAGAAGAGTTGACTCATTGGAAAAGACCCTGATGCTGGGAGAGAATGGGGGCAGGAGGAGAAGGGGATGACAGAGGATGAGATGGCTAGATGGCATCACCGACTCGAAGGACGTGAGTTTGAGTGAACTCCGGGAGTTAATGATGGACAGGGAGGCCTGGCGTGCAGAGTGATTCATGGGGTCGCAAAGAGTCAGACATGACTGAGCGACTGAACTGACTTGAACTGAACATACCTGCATGTTTCTGTGCCACTGCCTGTAAAATACTCATCAGTGTTTCCCAAAGTTCAGTCATTTACTCATTACTTTTGCATATTTTTGTACCATCTGTATAATTTTTTTTTTACTATTCTTTAAATCCACAGGTCATTTTTGTTTTACCTGATTTATTTTACAATTTATTTATTATATTATCTTCACAAATGGAAAGTCAGCATATGCATTAAGTAAAAAGGAACTTTAAACCTAATCTATTACTATTAAAGGAGAAATTTGAACTTCCCTGGTAGTGCAGTAGATAAGAATCCTCCTGCCAGTACAGGGGATATGGATTCCATGCCTGGTCTGGAAGGATTCCACATGCCATGGAGAAGCTAAGCCGGTGTACCGCAGCTCCTGAGCCTGTGTGCTGAAACTACCGAAGCCTGTGAGCATAGATCCTGTTCTCCATAGTAGGAGAAGCCACTGCAACGGGAAACCCATGCCCTGCAATGAAGAGTAGCACCCACTCAGGGCAACTAGAGAAAGCCTTACTGCTTTATTGTTCTCTAGACCCTTCCAACTGCCAAGATCTGCACCTCTATGCTTGAGAGCCCCTCTGCCTCTGCCCTCTTCTGTGGGCTATCAGGAAATTACATCCCTGAGAGTAGCCTCTACCATGACTGAAGGGAATTGGTGCACAACTACCCTAGCTCTTTACCCGTCTGATGGGATACTTCTGAAGCATGCCTTTTGGACTGTTTCCCAGAGTTTCTCTGGAGGGTTAAGTTCTAGTCACTTGCTGTAGTTGCTACCCAACACCTCTTGTTGGCTGCCTTCCTTCCCTCTATCACCTTTACCTGCATCTCTGCACCTCCCACATGAGCTAGTTTCTCTCAAATCCAGGTCTTTTTCCAGGTGAACCCAAACTATGTCAAGGGCTTCTTGCAAATCAGGAGTTGATGGTCAGCTGTGCACTCCTCAGTTGATATTTGCATGTGTGCTCTGCATGACTATGCACTGTCTATGAAAATTTATTAAATCATCAAAGTGAAGAAGTGTGACAGCAACTTCAACAAATATTTATCCAGGTAACATGTTTCTAACCAGAGTAACAATTTGAATATATTTCCCAGGAAAAGAAATTTAACTGCATTGACTCATTTGAGAAGACCTGATTCTGGGAAAGATTGAGGGCAGGAAGTGAAGGGGATGACAGAGGATGAGATGGTTGGATGGCATCACTGACTCAATGGACATGGGGTTGGGTAGACTCCAGCAGTTGGTGATGGACAGGGAGGCCTGGCGTGCTGCGGTTCACGGGGTCTCATGTGTGCTCTGCATGACTATGCACTGTCTATGAAAATTTATTAAATCATCAAAGTGAAGAAGTGTGACAGCAACTTCAACAAATATTTATCCAGGTAACATGTTTCTAACCAGAGTAACAATTTGAATATATTTCCCAGGAAAAGAAATTTAACTGCATTGACTCATTTGAGAAGACCTGATTCTGGGAAAGATTGAGGGCAGGAAGTGAAGGGGATGACAGAGGATGAGATGGTTGGATGGCATCACTGACTCAATGGACATGGGGTTGGGTAGACTCCAGCAGTTGGTGATGGACAGGGAGGCCTGGCGTGCTGCGGTTCACGGGGTCACAAAGAGTCGGACACGACTGAGTGATTCAACTGAACTGAACTGAACACAGTTTCTGATAGCAATGGCTCTTTACAATAACACAAGTAAACATGAGACAAAAGTTTTATTTGGATAATGTCCTTCCATGAGGAAAGTCAATATCTAAATGCCTGGGTGTTATTCAGCAGAGAAATGTGTTATAACTGCAAATAATTACTTAAAGAGAACAGTTGAATGAGATGTTCATTAAATAGTAAATCATCACAATAGTGACTATGGTTAATAATTTCAGAACTCTCATAATTTTATCACTTGTGCTCTCTTTTAATGAAACCCTCTATATAAAAGCTGTACCAATCTCTCCTGCAAAAACTTACTCCAAGTGATGGAATAACAAGACAGCTTCGAATAGAAGGTTATTCTGCTTTGTTGATCTAGATGTTCAGCTGATATTCCACTTTGGTCTTCAGAGATACCAGCATTACTGCAACCCCTTTGAAGGACTCCTATGTGCTTTCTTGACATTCAGCTATTGCTGGGGCTGATTAGCAATGGAGTACAATGGTCACCCCCAAATCTAGTTGTCCAGATTTCTAGTTGCTGAGAATATAGCAGTGAGCAATGCAGAATGAGTCCCTCTCTTCCTGGAGCTTATAGACTATTAATCAAACAAATAATTATAAGGTTTAAGTGCTACAAAGAAAGAGGACAATAGGTTTTTAGAGACAAATCAAGGAAGTACTTATTTACTCCTGTGAGGATTATCAATGGATGTTGTAGTCACCTCTGGAGAAGGTTATGGCACCCCACTCCAGTATTCTTGCCTGGAAAATCCCATGGGCAGAGGAGCCTGGTAGGCTGCAGTCCATGGGGTTGCTACGAGTCGGACAAGACTGTGCGACTTTACTTTCCCTTTTCACTTTCATGCATTGAAGAAGGAAATGGCAGCCCACTCCAGTGTTCTTGCTTAGAGAACTCAGGGACGAGGGAGCCTGGTGGGCTGCCATCTATGGGGTTGCAGAGAGTCGGACATGACTGAAGCGACTTAGCAGTAGCAGAAGTAATAGAAGTCAAATGAACAGTAGCTTAAGCAATTTAGAGTTGGTTCCTTCCCATTGAGGGATGAGAAGTCTGGATGTTAGTAGACAAGTTTTGGTATGGCATGTCTTCAGTGCCATCAGGGTGTTGGTTAAAGTTGCTCAGTCATGTCTGACTCTTTGTGACCCCATGGATTATTCCATTCTGTTCCGTTCCGTTCAGTCACTCAGTCATGTCCGACTCTTTGCGACCCCATGAATCGCAGCACGCCAGGCCTCCCTGTCCATCACCAACTCCCGGAGTTCACTCAGACTCNGACCTTTTATTTGCATAATTTAAAAAAACCATTATAAATGTACTGTGGCTGTCTGTTATTCTTATAAGTTCCAACTCAACTGAGTATTTTAAATCACTATCCTTTTGTAATTATCATCATTAGTAAGGTTTCTGTTATAAGAGTAAAAAGGCATCTGATTTTTTTCTCTTTAACCTAAAGACAAAATTTCTTGTATGTTCTATTAATGCACTCTAAGAATTTAGACAGTGATTCTCTGCAAATATTGCAGCATAAGCCCTCATAATAATGTCAAGATTGCAACTGGGAGCATTTTGAAAGTTGACCTTGCAGGTGGCTCTGTGAAGAAAACAGCAGCAGTATACACAAAATCCAGAAAGATCTTGAGTTTTGAATTTTATAAACATTTGAAATTTAACAAAGTTTTGATGTTTCTGCTGTTATCATTGCTTATTTTTATTTTTTAACAAAAAATGTTTTCCACATTTGAAATGTATACTTTCAACCTGAAAAAATATATAGAAGTAAATTTTAAAAGTAAATAAAGGAAGAAAGAAAAAGACAAGTAATCATCTGAGACTGTCAAATTTAATTTGGATAAATCTTTACTTGCTGTATGTGTATTTTGACAATCATATTGACATATTTGATTGAATATACAATATGCTTTATTTGATCATGATGTGAATCATAATTTTACAGCTTCTGGTGTTAATTGTCAAAGAGCCTTGGGCTGTTGACTTTACTCTGTGATGTACTGAATTGATTTGATTCACTCAATTGTACCCTGGATGTCTTTGATCCTTTGTTGCTATTTCTCTTGGTAACAATGAAAACAGAACTACTTTAAAAATCTCTGGATTTCTGTAATTAATACTTATCAGTTTTACTCATAGGATCTCTGACAAAGAGAAAAAAGGGTAATTTCATAAGGAGAAGTTGCAACAAGATTCACAATATGGAAAACACAAAGAGATGAGGACAGCTCCTTTTAAATTAACTTTATCTTAAAATTACATCTTGACTAACACCCTCAACATTTATGGGATGTCTTTCTCTTAAGCCTGACCTTCTCTTGCTTTCTGAGCTGCTTATTATTTCTTTTGGCATTTTCTGTGACCTCAAATTTTCTAAAGCATTTAATCATCTCACTTGACTCCTACCTAGATCTCAAAATATTTTCACCTCATCCTGCTTACTTTCTCAGTTACTCTTGTACCAAATTATCATTGTATAATAATATTCAGTTTCCTCAGTTTATTTATAAAGCAGTGTTGAAATATTATATATTTTTATCCTCTTCATATTTCATAAATTCATTGTATATAATAACACTACAGCTATTTATCATCTAACATCAGGATTATTGCAAGGACTGTTTAATTGGTCTTTTAATTCAAATATT
This sequence comes from Aepyceros melampus, assembly GCA_006408695.1. NCBI lineage: Eukaryota > Metazoa > Chordata > Mammalia > Artiodactyla > Bovidae > Aepyceros > Aepyceros melampus. Next base: position 347,404 of record SJXQ01013106.1, on the reverse strand, counting down.
TTACTTCATTCAACTCTTCCAGGATCTCCAGTTAGATTAATTATTCTTAAACCACAATAGCAAAATTAGTTTAGTCATCTTTTCATTAAAAAGCAACTTCCATTGGCCACAACGTTGTAAATCAAGTATACTTCAATAAAATGGTAACTTCCTATGTCATAATTCTACATATTTACTTTTAGGGGGAATTCAGTTTTTGCTAATATTGAAATTGTTTTGATCTTCACAGTTCATGATCTCTTCTACATAATATTTACTCACTTTTGCTTCCCTGGTTGCTCAGATGGTAAAGAATTTGCCTGCAATGTGGGAGACTCAGATTCAATCTCTGGGTTGGGAAGATACCCTGGAGAAAGGAATGACTACCCACTCTAGTTGCCAGACTTCAGCAATATGTGAACCGTGAACTCCCTGATGTTTAAGCTGGTTTTAGAAAAGGCAGAGGAACCAGAGATCAAATTGCCAACATCTGCTGGATCATGGAAAAAGCAAGAGAGTTCCAGAAAAACATCTATTTCTGCTTTATTGACTATGCCAAAGCCTTTGACTGTGTGGATCACAATAAACTGTGGACAATTCTGAAAGAAATGGGAATACAAGACCACCTAACCTGCCTCTTGAGAAATCTGTATGCAGGTCAGGAAACAACAGTTAGAACTGGACATGAAACAACAGACTGGTTCCAAATAGGAAAAGGAGTACGTCAAGGCTGTATTTTGTCACCCTGCTTATTTAACTTATATGTAGAGTACATCATGAGAAATGCTGGACTGGAAGAAACACAAGCTGGAATCAAGATTGTTAGACATGACTCACAATAACACTATATTAGCTGTGTGAACTAGGGATCATCAGCCACTACTTGCCAACTTCATATACTGAGCACAGAGGTTAAATCACTTGCTCAAGTTGACCCAATTTGTTGAGCAAGGATAAGAACCTAGTTTCTGACACCACTGCTCTCTGTTTTAAAAAGTCATTGCCTCGCATACAGGGTTATCGTTACCATCTTTCTAAATTCCATATATATGTTTTAGTGTACTGTATTGGTGTTTTTCTTTCTGGCTTACTTCACTCTGTATAATAGGCTCTAGTTTAGACTCTATGGGAGAGGGAAAGGGTGGGATGATTTGGGAGAATGGCATTGAAACATATATAATACCATATATGAAACAAATCGCCAGTCCAGCTTCAATGCATGATACTGGATGCTTGGGGCTGGTTCACTGAGACGACTCAGAGGGATAGTATGGGGAAGGAGGTGGGGAAGGGTTCAGGATGGGGAACACGTGTATACCTGTGGCGGATTCATGTTGATGTATGGCAAAACCAACACAATATTGTAAAGTAATTAACCTCCAATTAATATAAATAAATTTATATTTTAAAAAACTCATTGCCTTTCAAATTACATCTGCTCAACTTCTTAAGTAAGGTTTTTCTTTTCTACACAGCTTGTTTGGTTCACCCTTCCTCTCACTTTTACTTTCAATTAATATAAATACTGTCCTTTGTGATGTAGATCAAATTGAAAGTCTAAGACTTTCCTGAAAGTAAAAGAGGAAATTATTTCCACCTCCTTGTATTGCCTTCAGCACTTATAGTTTTAAAATCCATTCAGTTATTTTTTTAGTTCATTCATTAATTTAAGTGTTAAAGAATAAAAGAATACATTGTGTCAGGCATTGTGCTGAGTTATCAATGAAGAAAATGTGTTCTCCCCACCCCCACCCCACCCCAAGAATGCTGAAAGCTAAATTCCAACAGCTGTTTATTATTTTTACCTTGCACTTTTATTCATTTATTTTATTTATTTATTTATTTATTTACCACAGCTGTATCTCACAATCTGGTTAGATTTTAGATTCCAAGAGGTCAGGGACTACTATGTCTTTACATCTGGTATTCACTAAAGTTTTACACACTGAATTTGATAAAAGTGATGAATGTTACTGAAAAGAATATACCTGAAATTCACAGTAGTTATTTTTACACTTATGTTAATAAGAAAATATATGTCCAAGAAATTAGAATTGATGATTAGTTTAATAGCAGGGAGCAATTGTAGGAATTCAAAGTCTTCTCACAAACTTGCTGCTCAAAACTGCTATGGTAAGTAAGAGAGAGGGTGACACTACCTCTACTTTTGGATGTAGAAAATGAAGCTCACAGAATTTACAAAATCAATGTGGAGTCACTTAGATATAACCAACTCAACCTGAGTCATAATCCAAATTTGACCCGTAAGTGTGCTTCCTCTAATCAGTCAAAAATGATTGGTGAATACAGACCCATACTTACTGTCTACTGAACTGCTAGTCATTGATCTAAATTATTTTGTTTTAACTCACTTATTTCAATAACCCTATGAGGCAGGTATTTTATTTTCTTCATTTTTCAGAAAAGTAAATTTAAGTACAGAGAGCAAAATTATCATGCTCAAGGTATCACAAATTAAGTAGCAGAGATCAAGAAGTCAAACTCAGAAAGTCTTGCATCAGTTGAAATTTTCTTTACCACTATGCAAATCCACTTCCTTTAATTGTCACACTAAATGTAAAAAGAAATGAGGGATGATAAATAATGCAGCTTGCTAGCCACAGGTTTTAAATGTGTGAAAGAAAAAACATCATAAGATGGAAGATTTCTAAAACTTTAAGCAAGTCTAAATTTCATTTTTTTTTAATTGGAAATGGAGGCTCATAAAAAACAAACATGATAGATACCTTACAGATAGATACAAAAATAGATAAATATACTGTTGGTACTTGTGGAATGCCTTGGGGAATTGCAGGAAGAGGTAAGAGTAAATTAAAGGTCCTGTGGAGGGAGAAGTTAGGTGATCTTAAAGGGAAGCAGAAGTCAGTGTAGCTGGAACATTGTGAGTGAGGGGAGAATACAGAGTATAAAATGAGAGGCTGAACAGGACTCTGATTCCTTAAGGCCTTTTAAACCATGATCAGGATTTTAGTTTTTATT
>SJXQ01013106.1:181020-343603 GCA_006408695.1 Aepyceros melampus | reverse complement strand
TTAAATCTATTTCTCACTTCCACTGTATAATCATAAGGGATTTGATTTAGGTCATACCTGAATGGTCTAGTGGTTTTCCCTACTTTCTTCAATTTAAGTCTGAATTTGGCAATAAGGAGCTCATGATCTGAGCCACAGTCAGCTCCCGGCCTTGTTTTTGTTGACTGTATAGAGCTTCTCCATCTTTGGCTGCAAAGAATATAATCAGTCTGATTTTGGTGTTGACCATCTGGTGATGTCCATGTGTAGAGTCTTCTCTTGTGTTGTTGGAAGAGGGTGTTTGCTATGACCAGTGCATTTTCTTGGCAAAACTCTATTAGTCTTTGCCCTGCTTCATTCCGCATTCCAAGGCCATATTTGCCTGTTACTTCAGGTGTTTCTTGACTTCCTACACCTACTTTTAAGTGCTCAAGATATAGCATTAAGCAGATTTAGTTTCATGGAATTCCATTCCACATCTTTCTCATTCTTGGCAACTGAGGAACAACTATTTTCAGACTTTTAATTATCCATCTGATAACTGCTATCAAGTCTAAATTTCCAGCTACAACTGGCAAACAGATCACATTCATCCATTCATTTATGCATTTAATAAATCAATATCTCCACGTAGATGACTTCTCTAGCTCCCGAGTTAGCATCTCCTTCTCAAAGTTCCCAGCTTACTATGCAGCATTGCTATTGCCTGTCGCTTTTCTATCCCACTAACCAGTAGCAGACAGGTTCATTCTGTTATTCATCTTTGCATCTCTAGTGTCTAGTCTAGTGCCTGCACATAGCAAACCTATGTAAAAACAAAAACAAAGACAAACAAACAAACAAAAAACAAAAAAGCCACACACACACAGAACCACCTAACTGGAGGGCTCCTCCTTCCTAGACTTACGAATAATTTACTCAAAGACAGTCCCTTTCCTCTAGCACTTCACAGTTCAGCACTGGACATTGTGGGATCCAGCCTGACAGGTGCAGTTAGAGAGCTGCCTGGATTGATTGCTGTGGTGGAACCCAAGGGCAGTAGGGCAACACATTGCAGGAAAGTGGAAAGTGGAGAAGGACACGGAACGGATCCATTCATTTATTCCACAAATACTTATCAATCGGCATAGCATATATAGCACAAGGTAAGCGCTCAGTATCTATTGCTAGATGCCAGCTACTGTTCTAGGCGTTAGGGATGCCGCAGCGCACAAGAAAGCGGCGGTGGCTCATTTCGTAGTCTTGAAGCTCACAGTATTGCAAAGGACTACAGGCAGTGGACGTAATTATGTAAAATTGTGTGAGGTGCCCAGCAGGAAAACAGGCGGCTGAAATTCTTGAAAGGATGTTAGATCTTTCGGTTGGGGGCAGCCGTGGGCGTGTTTTGAGCAGGAGTGGCCGTGAGGGAGACTGACTGTAGGGGGCGGGAAGACTGCAGGCCAGAAGAGCTGGTAATTTTAAGATGTAAGTATGTTTTGCTTGAGTGGAAGGAGCTTGCGTCTAGGGGCGACGTGGTCGCTTGGTACGGTCGGGGTTCTCCTGGGACGTGCGCGAGTGCTAAGTCGCTTCAGTTGTGTCCGACTGCGGAATGCATTTTGAGTGTAAGCACGATTGCCTCAGCCTTAGGGGAACTGCAGCCCTAAATTCCTAGATTTTTCATGTTCGGCACATCTAGCCTCCTCCTCTCCCCAGATATGCAGACGCACCGTCTCCGGCTCGGATCCGGCCGCTGAGCGGGCCCATGCGGCAGCAATCATCGTTCCTTCCAGGCTCCAACTGTGCAACCCAGAGCAGACGGGAGGGGGCGGAGCTTGCGCTGCGGACCTAGGCGGTGGCGTGGGCCACGCCCCCAACCTAGACCCCGCCTCTGGACCCCGTTGATTGGGTTATGGTCGCGGAAGGGCCGGGCATCCTCGGAAGGCCCGTGGGTAGGGCTGAGGCGGGGTTCTGATTGGCTCGGCTGGGATTAGGTCATTGCTAGCAGGTTCGTCCGGCCCGGACGCCGGCTGGGCGGCCGAGGCTGCTGTGAGAGGGCGCTCGAAGCTGCAGGAGAGCGAACTGGCGAAGGAGGCGGGGAGGCGGTTGCTGCACTCGCTCGACTGCTGTTCCCTTCCCGTCGCCGCTGCGGGTCCTCTGCTGCTCTTCCTGCTCCGCGGCCTCTCGGTTACACGCCGTTGGAGCAGCCGCTCTTCGTTCGCCTCCAGGCTCTGTTCAGGAGTCGTGCGCGCCCGCCGACACCGCGCTGAGAGCGAGCCGGCGCCACACCTGTGGAGCCGGCGGCCGTCGGGGGTGCCGGCCAGGGTCTCGCCGCGTGCGTGCTCCGGGCTGCGGGCCGCCGGAGCCCCAGGGGAGGCGCGCCCCCCGGCCGGGCGCCGCGAACACCATGGGGCTGCCCGCGCTGGAATTCAGTGACTGCTGCCTCGACAGCCCTCACTTCCGAGAGACGCTGAAGTCGCACGAAGCGGAGCTGGACAAGACCAACAAATTCATCAAGGAGCTCATCAAGGACGGGAAGTCACTCATCAGCGCGCTCAAGAGTGAGTGCCCCGGAGCCTGGCGGGGACGGTGCCCCGGGGCGGGAGGGGCCGTCGGGCGGCGCTCAGACCTAGGGGCGAGCTAGCAACAAGACAGTGAAGGAAGACTCGTCACCCGGCCGGTTGCGTTCCGGGGGGACTGGGAGGTGACCGAGCGCGAGTAGCGCTCTGGGGCGCCGCGGGTGGGTGTGCGCGGCACAGGTGTCTCAGGAGTGGGACTGGAGTGCCTGGGGCACCGTAGCATATTGGGAAACCCCTTCGCGTCCACGACTCCGGCTTCCTTGGGGGAGAGTTGCTCACCCCTGAGTGCCCAGCCGTGGGAATGGAGCGTGCCCGCCAAGGGGGCGCTGCCTCCCCTCAGGAAAAGACGGGTTGTGTCTGCTTCACTCCCTTTACGCTGCTCTAGCCTGCTCAGGGCCGCCGGGGTCTCCGAGAGGTCTCCTTCCCTTCCCAGAGAAGGGCTGGGTAGGGTGGTTGGTCAGCTCGCGATTCTTTGGAATAGTGGCAGCTTGTAACCCACCAGATCTAGAATCAGGGCCACGTACGTGTGCAGGTTCTGATTCTTGTGTTTAGCAGAAGGTGATAGGGGTGGAGTACAGAATCAGAGTGTTCCTTTACTCTAAACTGTGGGCGAGGGTTTAAAAATAGAACGAACATATCCTCTCCCTCTCCCGCTCCCTCACTCTCCTTTTTTACCTCTCCCAATATCCTTGAAAACTCAAAGGTTTGGGAAGGAATGTCCTCGATCTTCGCTCAGAAAGAAGTTTAAACTTATCCTTAGAGATTTTCGAACGTTTTGTAAAACCATTTTTGCAAATTTCCCTTTGGCAGGGGAGAAATGAAATTTACATTCTGTGTATGATTTCCCTTGTCATTTGCAGAGCCAGAGAGTGTCTCCTTCTGGCCAAACGAGTGCTCTAGGGATGGATGCCTTGGATTGCTGAGCTTCTTTTTTTGGGTGCCTTTTCTGTCTACCCATTTAAGAATAATTTGGTCCATCTTTTATTTTTAAGAATCAGAAATAACATAAAGGCAGATAGTGGAATTGTCTTTCATTTGACTTTCTCTTTGCTGCATTTCTTAATAGGTGATATCTTTCAACTAGGAAAGCTTGTTTTGGCAGAGTGCAGCCGTGGGTCTGAGAATTGTCACCAAGTCTCTTTAAAGGAGACTTAAAGTCAAATGCCTGAGATGTCATTTTGTGAGCCTGTTGTTTCTAAAGATGAAGAAGACAGTGGAGCCCCAGGGCAGCAAGTGGTAATCTTTTGAGGTGAAATAAAAGTAGAGCTTTGGTGTGCTGAGGCTCTTCAGAGGCAGGGTCTCTGTTGGAGGCTGTGACCCGAAGCAAATGAATAGACTCTTCTTTTGTTGATGACCAGGGCCATCCTCGGAATATGTGACCCCTAGTTTGGAGTAAGTTAGGGGCTCACTTACAGGTTGGGCCCACACATTTTGTTTGCATCTCAGACTGGCTTTAATTAGGCCTCTGCTTTATTCAGCAAACATCTGGAGTGCCTGCTTTGTGCTCGATATTACCCTGGGCACTGAGGATGTAGTAGTGACTGTTCTGTTGTCCCTGTGCCTGTGAAGACTTACTCCATACTAGGCACTGCTCACCCACAAATTATCTCACGTATTATAACTCGTCTTTCAAATGAGAAAGCAGGCTTGAAAGAATCACTGGCTGAGAGTCTCACCGCTCTAAGAGCAGGGCTGTTTTTGTCTCCCGCAGGGTCTGAGCCAGAGATGAAGTTCCTGCTGATGTTGAGCTCTTAATTCTGCCTCATTCCTCTTGCCCAGAATGGAGCCCCTGGTCCAAGAGTGTTGGAATTTGGACTTGCATTTTGTATCTTAGCCTTGAGTCTGAGGAAGATGCCTTTATGTGACTGGCAGGTTATCTGCTTGCCACTATTTTTAAGGTGTGTGTAGGGGAGGAATTTAAGAATTCTTTGGGTAGGAGGAAACAGTACAGGTGATAAAGACTTTTAAATTGTCTAATGAATGGACCAGCTCTATAACTTGGGGGAGAGCTAGGTGTTCTAATCTCTTAATATCCAGCTCTATTACTAACTATTCTCTTCTACTCTTATTAGTGCTTGAACAGGTGCCATATGCCCTCTTAAAGAGGGTGGAGGTGATTATTATTTCCTGAACTTCAGGCATTGTTATCATTAGGTCCTTCTTGCATGGTATATTACTATGCTAGTATATGTGTATTCATTTTCTTTGGATCATCTTTATCATTTCTGCAAAATGTAAAGCGTTTAAAAAATATATATGTAAAAATACATAATTGTGTAAAAGTAACATTGGTTTAGATGATTTATAGGCTTTTCCATCTCTAAAATTTTATGGCTTTATTTTATAATTAATATGCACAGATCTTTGTGTTTAGATTTCCTTTGTGTGTTAATCTGAGGTAATAATACTGACCTCCAGGGATTGCTGAAGTTCAGCTTGATCATTGCACTTTATGAATGAGGAAACTGAAGATCAGAGAGATCAGTAACCTGCCCAAGGCATCACAGCAATTAAGTGTACTTAAACATAAGTTATCTGATTCCAGAGCCTGTGCACTTAACTGTGAAGTAGAAATGTTGTGTAGGTCTGTTGTCTATTGAATACCCTTGAGATCTGTAAACAAACGAACTCCTAGAAGTCTTTCCCAGGAGCTCAAACCTCTGGGCTGGACACATGGCAGCTAAGCAATAAAATAATTTGGGACCTGCATTTCAAAAACTCCTGCCTTTGGAGAAAGTTCTTGTTTGATGTGGTGACTCCCAGTCAGTTTTTTCTGTGCTTATTTGTCTAGGCATTTTCTGTGAGCACTCTTTCCTTGACCTGATTAATCTGTCTCAGTCTAGAGATTCAGTATGCTTTGGTCCTTTTTTCTTTCTGGAGAGATAATAGAGGCTGGCGATGACGTTCAGACTTGTAGAATTAAGAGTTTTAGGATTTTCTGTGTTCCGTTCTTGACCTCATCACTTACTGGGCAAGGCACTAAGCCTGAGCTCCTCCTGTGTAAAATGGGAAGAACCACGCTGACCTCCTAGGGCTGTTGTGAGCACGAAATGAAACGTGCATGTAAAGAAAGCACTTAGCTTGGAGCCTGGTATGTAGTGCTGCTTAGTTAATGGCAGCTATTATTATCTTCCAGAATGTCAAGACTCAGAGCAAGAGTCACTAAGAGCAGAATTGTCTACACAAGTGCACTGAACTTCATTTCTGTCTGTCTCATGGACTTCATGGCAAACCAAATGTGATTTCATAGAACTGAAAGTGAATTAGGCTTTTGGTTTTGAGAGGTGGTTTTCAGGAACTGTTTTCTTTCCAACTTCAGAGTTTGTTTATGGACTTGTTCCTGGGGATATGCCCCTTTCAATTTGACTTCTTTCTAAGATAGAGTGAATTCTCTCACTTTAATAGTCTTAGGTGGGAGAGGTGGGGCAGGAATTCACATTTTAGAATATCAACTTTATTAAGATGTAATCTGTTCACCCTCTTAAAGCATCCAGTTCAGTGGTTCTTAGTATATCCACAGAGCTATGCAGCTGTCACCACAATCAATCTTAGAATATTTTCATCACCTCCAAAAGAAATTCCATTCCCATAGTCATCCCCCACCATTTTCTTCCAAGTCCTCCCTCCCCATTTTCCTCCCTCCAGCCCTTGTCAAGCACTGATGTGTTTTCTGTCTCTATTGATTTTCCTATTCTGTATATCAGAAGTGTAATTTTAATAGTTTTCTCTTAGATGGTGGTGGGCAACTTGAGGCACTGAGTTCTTGATTGGAATTTCAGGTGGGAAACTTTGAACCATAAGCTGCTCTCCTACAGTGGAATTTAAGTGGGAGTGAGGTCCCAGAGACTGAACTGTGTCCTAGGGGAAAACCCAGTTGTCTCATGAGATGGAAAGATGGATTCATTCTAGTTCCTGGCGCTTTCAAGGATACAGAAAGTGAAAGTGTTAGTAGCTCAGTTGTGTCTGACTCTGTGACCCCATGGACTAGCCTGCCAGGCTCCTCTGTCCATGGAATTCTCCAGGCAAGAATACTGGAGCTGGTTGCGATTTCCTTCTCCAGGGGATCGTCCCAATCCAGGGATCGAACCCGAGTCTCCTGCATTGCAGGTGGATTTTTTATCATCCTAGCCACCAGGGAAGAGACTACCAAAACTAGAACAAGGGTCCAACCCCTTCTGTCAGTCAGCTTTCAGTCAAGTTGGGGCAGAGAGTGTGATACTGAATAAAGCCTTTCTCTGGGGTTGATATCTTGTTGGGTGACACTTTTTTTTTTTTTTTTTAGTAAAGTGAAATGAGTGTATTTGTGTTTCTCTAGTTCAGCCTATGTTTTCGTGAGGCTTTTTGGGTATGATATGCCTTTATCACTGCATTCTCAGAGGTTAGTAATTCAGACCTGCATCACATTTCCAAGGCAATCACAGTGAATATTAACAGAAATAAATTAATAAGAATGCCAATAAAAAACACAGCAATCAATTTTAGCTGCTAGGTATTTGTCTGTCAATGTCAAATCTTAAATTCAAGGCACATTTATCTTTTAACATAAATAAGAGTTGTATAAATCTGTTGTAATAACTGTACATGAACAAAGCAAAATGCTATATTTTGGACCTTGAACCAAATGGAGAGAGGGATAAAAAGTCTGATATACTTAAGTGAGTCATACTTAAAAGGTTTTTTGCTAAGGCATGAAGAAAGAACATTTAGATAGTACATTACTTAAGGGGGAGAAAAAAAAGAATGAGATTTAAATAGTTTTGATAATATTTGTTAGAGGACATTCATGAGGCTCATTTGGGCCCTGACCTCATATTATGGGGGGAAAAAAAGTAAAAATTATCTCATATCTACATTCTTAAATAATGCAAGCTGTCATTAATTGCCATAGTCTAAACATCCAGTCTAATAGATGTGTTCCAGAAGAAGCATGAAAAGAAAGTGAAAGTTGCTCAGTTGTGTCCAACTCTTTGCATACTCCAGGCCAGAATACTGGAGTGGGTTGCCATTCACTTCTCCAGGGGATCTTCCCAGCCCAGGGATCGAACCCAGGTCTCCTGCATTGCAGGTGGATTCTTTACCAGATGAGCCACAAGGGATGCCCAGAAGAAGCATATATGTCTTCAGTATATTGAAAATTGTTTCTAATCCTCTGTTGGTAACTGCTCTTCTGCACTTCACAATGATCTGGATTCTGAACATTAGTAATACTAGTGGGCATTCTCTTTATAGAAGTCCTTCCACAGGATGCCTTCCAAGAATACATTGGATGTGGCTCTGGCCCCTTTATGTAGACGGGGAACATATCTCAGCATTAAGTTCATTTAAGAAGTGAACTCTGCAGAATTAACTTGGAACTGGTAATGTGCAGGCTGAGGAGACCCAGACCTGGGGCACATAGTGCAATTCAGAGAGCCAGGCCTCTGTTAACAGGCAGACTTGATGTTCAGTCAAGCTCTAGCACATACACGCTGTTAAGACCTTGAGAGCACTGTCAGTTTTCTCAACAAACAAGCAAACAGAAAACCTGGAACCTTGTCAGCAGCTCTTGTTCCCGAAACACTCACCAAGGGCCCGGCCCTATGCTAAGTGCACACACTGTCTCATGGGTCCTTAACGCCGTCCTGAGAGGTGAATACTCTTATTCACCTGCATTTTGCAGTTAGGGTAACTTGTCTCAGGTCCAGAGCTAGGAGGCTGTGCAGGCAAATTTTGAACTTGGCAATGGACTGCAGGGCTTCTCTTAAACATGACCCATCAGTGCTTCAGTAAACACTGTGCCAGTGAAGATACAAATTCTTCAGAGAGGTAGACGATAGACAGGAGAAATGTGCAGCAGGTGTTAGATTAAGTGAGAATATTGTACCCATTGTTTCTCAGTCTCTGAGTCCTGGTTGCAAAGAATAGCCAAGATTTGCATTGTGCTCTGAAGTTTTGTGTTCTCATCATCGTAGGATTAAAGACCCATTGTAGGCTAGTGAGGCATAAGTAAGGGTGCCTGACTACTTCTTGGCTTTTTGAAGCAGTAGAGTTGCTCTTTGGGGGTAGCACTGATTACCAGTGAGTCTCTCTCTTCTTTTTAATGTTATTTAGAAAATACATACTTTTCTAACATTTCTTTTTTCAGTTGAAATATTAAAAAATTGAGATATAATTGACGCAGGACATTTTTTTAGTGTTAGGTGTACAATGTCACGATTCACTATATTAAGAAATGATCGCCACAGTATGTCTAGTTAACATCCATCACTATATATATATTACGAATTTTTCTTCTTGTGATGAGAACTTTAAGATCTATTCTCTCAGCAGCTTTCAAATTATAGTACTATTAACTAGAGTTACCATGCTATGCATCACATTCCACGACTTATTTATTTTGTGAATGAAAGTTACTCTCTTTTAACTGGGTAGTAAAGAGTTGAACATAGAGGCCAAAAACCCGTTCCTGGGTCTGATTTGTTAAATAGTTCGTCCTTTTTGCTCACTAAAACAAGAGTGGAAAAAGAAATCACCAAGAGTGGTGTGCTTTAAACATATCACCCTTTTGTACTTCAGGATTTGATGTAGGTTTTTGCAGTAGTGAGATGAATCCTTTGTTAATAGTATAAACTCCCAAAGGCTCTTCAGTGCCAACCTGCTTTGTTTAGGACTAATATTATTTTTTACCTACCAAATTCTAAAGGCTCAAATGCATATGGAGTTAGTAACAAAAAGTTTTTTTCTCAGCTGTTTTGCTTTGCTTTAGCACCTTTCGAATAAAAGAAGAAAAAGCGTTTCCTAATTATTTGTAAATGGTAATTTGCAATGCTGACATTTGGAATATTACTCATACAAATATAAACATCTGCAAATTATATCCAAACAAGATTTTGTAGTTTTTATATAACACTGGCTTTAAAAAAAATCCTTCCACATTAATTCAGTTATTCAATTCTGGATTGGACTGAATAAATTGCATCTATAATCTGTACAAAATTTCCCACGTGGCTCAGTGTAAAGAATCTGCCTTCAATGCAGGAGACATAGGTTTGATCCCTGGGTCAGGAAGATCCTCTGGAGAAGGAAATGGCAACCCACTCCAGTATTCTTGCCTGGGAAATCTCATGGACAGAGGGCTATATTCATTGGGGTCACAAAAGAGTTGGACACCACTTAACAACTAAATAACAATAATCTATAGCACTCAGCCGACTGATTTGAGGCTTAAGTTCCCCTTTCCCTCCTTTGAAAAAAATATGATTAATAGACTTTAGTTTTTAGAGCAGTTTCAGGTTTACAGAAATACTGAGTGGAAAGTATAGAAAGTTCCCATATAGCCTCTCACACCCATTTCTCTCAGATAGTACATTTGTTACGATAATGACATAGTGTTATAACTCAAGTCCATAGTTTACACAAGGGTTCATTCTTTGTGTTGTATATTCTGTGGGTTTTGACAAATGTATTGACCTTAACAGTATCATGCAGAATAGTTTCAGCCTGTGAAATACATGTCTTTGTATGGACATATGTTTTCATTTCTTATTTAATTTCCCACCTAGGAGTAGAATTACTAGGTTGTATAGATAAACTTAAGTTTAATTTTGTAAAAGCCTGCCAAACTCTGTTCTGCACCAGTTCAGTTCAGTTCAGTCGCTCAGTCGTGTCTGACTCTTTGCGACCCCGTGAATTGTAGCACGCCAGCCTCCCTGTCCATCACCATCTCCCGGAGTTCACTCAGACTCACATTCGTCGAGTCAGTGATGCCATCCAGCCATCTCATCCCCTGTCGTCCCCTTCTCCTGCCCCCAATCCTTCCCAGCATCAGAGTCTTTTCCAATGAGTCAACTCTTCGCATGAGGTGGCCAGAGTACTGGAGTTTCAGCTTTAGCATCAGTCCTTCCAAAGAAATCTCAGGGCTGATCTCCTTCAGAATGGACTGGTTGGATCTCCTTGCAGTCCAAGGGACTCTCAAGAGTCTTCTCCAACACCACAGTTCAAAAGCATCAATTCTTCTGTGCTCAGCCTTCTTCACAGTCCAACTCTCACATCCATACATGACCACAGGAAAAACCACAGCCTTGACTAGACGGACCTTGGTTGGCAAAGTAATGTCTCTGCTCTTCAATATGCTGTCTAGGTTGGTCATAACTTTTCTTCCAAGGAGTAAGCGTCTTTTAATTTCATGGCTGCAGTCACCATCTGCAGTGATTTTGGAGCCCCCAAAAAGTAAAGTCTGACACTGTTTCCACTGTTTCCCCATCTATTTCCCATGAAGTGATGGGACCAGATGCCATGATCTTCGTTTTCTGAATGCTGAGCTTTAAGCCAACCTTTTCACACTCCTCTTTCACTTTCAACAAGAGGCTTTTTAGCTCCTCTTCACTTTCTGCCATAAGGGTGGTGTCATCTGCATATCTGAGGTGATTGATATTTTTCCCGGCAATCTTGATTCCAGCTTGTGTTTCTTCCAGTCCAGCGTTTCTCATGGTGTACTCTGCATATAAGTTAAATAAGCAGGGTGACAATATACAGCCTTGACGTACTCCTTTTCCTATTTGGAACCATTCTGTTGTTCCATGTCCAGTTCTAACTGTTGCTTCCTGACCTGCATACACATTTCTCAAGAGGCAGGTCAGGTGGTCTGGTATTCTGCACCAGAGGCATCCTTTTAAATTCCCCTCAGGAACATCCAAGGGTTCCAGTCTCTCCACATTATCACCAATCCTGCTACTGTCTGTCGTTTTGATTGTAGCCATCCCAGTGGGTGGGAAGTGGTACCTCTTCGTTTTAATTTGCATTTCTGTAATGCTTACAATGTCCAGCATCTTTTCATAAGCTCGTTGGCCTCTGGTGCATTTTCTCTGCTGACGTGTCTGTTCAGGTCTTTTAGATGGGCGCTGTTTACATGTTGGATTGTTTTTTTAATCCTTTTGTGTGTACATGCTCAGTTTCCAAATAGTATCTGACTGTGTTAGTGACCCTGTGGACCATAGCCCGCCAGGCTCCTCCATCCTTGGGGTTTCCTAGGCAAGAATACTGGAGTGAGTTGCCATTTCCTTCTCCAGGGGATCTTCCTGACCCTGGGATCAAACCTGCCTCTCCTGCAGTGCATTCTTTACCACTGAGCCACCTGGGAAGCCCTTAATTCTTTTACTTTGTCCATAAAACTTTTGATGAGTAAGTGAACACCATTGGGTATACTTTATTTGCCCTCATTTGGGGACTGTTTGTTTCTACTTGCTTCAACCTTAGATGTACTTGACTGATCAGTTTCACATCCCAGGGCTTGAAAGGTGATTCTGACAAGGCTATGGTTCAGATTTCTGCTCTAGTTAGGCTAGTCAGCGTCTCTCTGGGGAGAGGCCCCAGGCTGAACTTCCTAATGCTGGCCACTGTAAGCTAATGATCACAAACCCCATGAATTGACAAAATGAGAATGGGTCAGGGAGAAAGTGTTGTCACCATGGATCTATTGGGGAAAGCAGTTCATGAAGGTGACTTTGTTACCCGGTCTGGGCCATTGCATTTTTAAAAGTTAGCCAAAGGAGAGATGCCAGTATGAAGCTAAGTGTCATACATTTCTGACTGCCTCAAGTTTTAATTTTTAAAATTATAACCCAATATGTTTTAAATTGTATATCTTAGGCCATCAGAGGAAGGCTTTCATTCAACAAACATGGAGTCTTGCTTTGCTCTTTCCATGTCATCCAAGCCCTGGCCTCGAGTAAGGGCTTTTAAGGTTGTGTAACAGATGCAGAAGTTGTGAGGTGAGAGGAATTATGAGGTGTCCCGGGGCTTACAGGGAGGCCAGTGTAGCTGGAGCAGAGTGATGGCAGATGAACAGGGAGAGAGGCTGGGAGCCAAGTCCTCGAGGTCTTGACTCCCAAAAGGACTTTGAGTTTCATTCTGAGTGTGATGGAAAGTCAGGGGAAGGTTGTGACATCATCCTTCTTGTGCTTTAAGAGATTATGGGGACCACTGTGTAGAGAATAATTCAGTGGGGCAAGAATGGAGGCAGGAGAGCAGTTAGGAGGCTGTATAATAGGTGAAGTAAGAGGCAGTGGCACCTTGGGCTAGGGGGCAGCGTTGGAGAGGTAGGTCAGATTCTCGGTGTTTTTGGAAGTTGAACCTGTAAGATCTACTATTTGATTGGATTTAGGCTTTGAGACTAAAAATCAAGAGTGATTCAAATGTTTTTAGCTAGAGCAGTTACGGAGAAGGCAATGGCACCCCACTCCAGTACTCTTGCCTGGAAAATCCCATGGACGGAGGATCCTGCTGGGCTACAGTCCATGGGGTCGTGAAGAGTCAGACATGACCGAGCGACTTCACTTTCACTTTTCACTTTCATGCACTGGAGAAGGAAATGGCAACCCACTCCAGTGTTCGTGCCTGGAGAATCCCAGGGACGGGGGAGCCTGGTGGGCTGCCGTCTATGGGGTTGCACAGAGTCGGGCACGACTGAAGTGACTTAGGAGCAGAGCAGTTATGTGAATGATGGTGCTATTTTCTGAAATAAGGATGACTTGGGAAGGATTAGGTTTGGAGGAAGATGAACAGTGTAAATGGATGACCTAATCTTATAGTGCAAAGACAAAAAATTATACATTTCATGCATACACTCATAAAAGAACGACAGAGTGTGGAAGTATACAGAGTAAAGCACCCCCTTGCCTGAGTTAGCCACCGATGTGCCCTTTTACTCATCCTTTTTCTGTGCGTATTTGTTGTTTTCATAAGTGGAGTTATAGGATATGAATTAGTCTGGTTTTGCTTTTCTGGTTGATATTCTGTCTTAGAGTACTCATATACAGTGCATTCTTTTTAACACCTGCAGAGAGCACTGCTATGTGGCGACACCATGGCTGATTTACCCCTTCTCCTGTTGAGGGATATTTGGATTGCCTCAGTTTTCACTATCAGAGAACGTGCTACAGTGATGATTTGCACACTCTCCTTTCTGTGTGGGTCGTAGTAGTTCCATGGGGGTAGATTCCTTAAAGCGGAATTATTGCCAGCTCCCATCTATTTTTTTTTTTTTTCTGGAGCTCCTTGACATTGACTCTTTAGGTCCTTGGCATCCCTGTCAAGTTGGTATTTGTCTGGCACTGTTTTAAGTGTATTGTTAGATTGTTTCTGAAGCTTATCATTTTGCTTTAATTGGAAGCGTCCTTAACAGGACAAGCTCTTCTTTTAGGGGCTGGCATGGATTCCGAAGGAACCAGGGGCTAGAAAAGAGAGAGAGATTACAATTAATTGGCTGTGTCCTAATTAACGTTGGACCTGTCTGATATACTTTCTGAGCTCTAAGTTCTTACAGATAAAATGGACATGGGATGTGGCTTTACCCATATCTAATAGGCTATTCCAACCTCAAATTTCAGGGAAACCACATTTGTTAGGATGAAGAAAATAGCCTTAGTGGCCAGAGGAATATTTACAAATTAGAGTCACTGGAGTTTGCACGTTCTGCAGAAACGCAGAGTGGAGGAAGAGAGGAAATAGCGAGGAAAGCAGCTTGGCACTGTGGCCCAGACGCTGTCATGGCATGTTTATATCCGGCTCACTTCACCTTGGTGGAAGGCACGGGATGCTGCAGGGGGCAGGCCTGGAGGCTTGGGCAGTGTTGCTATGTTTAGAAAGTGGAGATTCCTGGGGCTGAGGAGGGTGTCTCTCTGTGTGTGTTTTCTTTGCCAGATGGATAAAGGGTTGAGGGGCTTGGGAATTCTGGATCAAACCTTGCTAACTGGCTGGCTTCCTTTGGCCAAGCCAGTAGCTACGGTTTGGTTCTGCTGCTGCCACACAGGAAAAGCCAAAATAAACCCCATTTTACATGGTTTGTAAAGACACCATGGGTTGATTTCAGAGCTCATCTGATCTTGTTGTCAAATGTGCTTTTAAGTTTATTCCAGGCTGATTTGAACACTTTGAAAAGATGAAGTGCCTTCTCCTGTGAGACTTTAGATAGGTTTCCAGGTGAACTTGAGGCTGTTTCTCTGCCACAGAGACTGTCAAGCAGATTGAGCCCAAACCATAACACATTCCTGACTGTGTCTTGTTATTACACTGGTGGGTCAAGTGTACAAGATGATTATCATTTGAGCAAGTGAGATGAAATTAAAACAGCATTTTTACTTTAATTCATACCTATGTTTCTTTTTAAAAAGTTTATGTCACTAAGTAATACCTGTAAATAGTACACAATTTAGAAGGGACAGGAAGGAATGCAAGCATCCTTAAGTGCCTCCTGTCTCCAGATTCCTGGTTCTTCTACTGGAGACAGCATTTCACCCATTCTTGAGTATTTTTCAGATATAATTTATGCATGTGCCAGCAAATACATATTTATATATTTCTCCGGTAGCAAGCCATATGTACTGTTTTGCATATATTTGCATTTTGTACTATTTTAACGGATTTTGAATATTATTCAACTTTGGTACATATAGAGCAAATTCATTTTTAGCATTGCATTGTATGGCACTGTATGGACATAATTTATTTAATCAGACTTCCTGGGTGGCTCAACTGGTAAAGACTCTGCCTGCAGTGCAGGAGATGTGGGTTCGATTCCCGGGTCAGGAAGTTCCCCTGGAGAAGGAAATGGCAACCCACTCCAGCATTCTTGCCTGGGAAACCCCATGGACAGTGGAGCCTGGTGGGCTACAGTCTGTGGGGTTGCAAGAGTTAGACATGACTTAGCAACTAAACCACCACCAAATAATAGACATTTAGATAATTTCCAACTTTTTGCTACTATCAGCAATGCTGCTGTGAACCTCCTCGTACCACCTATCATGGGCAGATGAGTAGTACATCTGTAGGGTGAATTCTGGAAATGGAACTGCTGGGCCAGAGGGTACATACACTTTTCATTTCAATGGATATCTCATAGGAGTGCTTCTGAAAAGTTCTGAGTGAACTGAATTTTATAAATCACATTTTTGGAGTAGAAAGGAAACTCATCATTTGGTTTATCATAGAGTGGCACCTGCAATAAAGCAATGCTTCGAGTTTTGTCCGTTTCCTACTCCTCAGTTTGTGTGTACTTCATTCTAGGATCAGAAGTGACAACAAAATTGCTCCCTAAAATGAGCCAGAGCTGGCCTGGTGATCCGTTGCACATGGGGCCCCCAGAGAGCTTGTCTGTGCTTCTGGTGAGGGTGCTGCTGAGTTCTGTCTTGGTGCAGTGTGTGCTTTACTTTGGAAGTTTGTCAGGTGTGAAGGAGGGCAGGCTCCCACCTCTGTCGACAGAAGACTTTTATTCTGAGCCAGTAGGCACAGCTTGTCTGTCCGTGAAGCTTTTCTGGGAAGTGGCAATGGAGCTGGGCATTTTTGTCTGACCTCTCTCTGCTGGCTGCCTCTTCAGCAGAGCCTGGCACTTGCCCTGATGGAGGGCACGTGTTGTCTGTGGTCTCTATTTCAGTGCCTGGGACCACTCACATTGGGGTGGAAGGCTCCTGGTAGTGGGGTTCTGGGATGGGGCGAGCATATTGACTGTTCTGGTTGCTCGGCATCTTCAGGAGGCCAGGGAAGCACAGACCGTCCACAGTACGACGATTTCTGGCAGGTTAAGAGGATCTCGGGAGCTAGCAGAGGACTTGGGGAAAGGCAAGTCCAGGGAGGCAGTGTTCCTAACCATCAGTCTTCTAAAATCACCTAGGTCATTTCTGCCCCACCTTACCATGGTTTATTTATTTTGAAAAAGTCTACTTTGGAAGTTTGTCAGGTGTGAAGGAGGGCAGGCTCCCACCTCTGTCGACAGAAGACTTTTATTCTGAGCCAGTAGGCACAGCTTGTCTGTCCGTGAAGCTTTTCTGGGAAGTGGCAATGGAGCTGGGCATTTTTGTCTGACCTCTCTCTGCTGGCTGCCTCTTCAGCAGAGCCTGGCACTTGCCCTGATGGAGGGCACGTGTTGTCTGTGGTCTCTATTTCAGTGCCTGGGACCACTCACATTGGGGTGGAAGGCTCCTGGTAGTGGGGTTCTGGGATGGGGCGAGCATATTGACTGTTCTGGTTGCTCGGCATCTTCAGGAGGCCAGGGAAGCACAGACCGTCCACAGTACGACGATTTCTGGCAGGTTAAGAGGATCTCGGGAGCTAGCAGAGGACTTGGGGAAAGGCAAGTCCAGGGAGGCAGTGTTCCTAACCATCAGTCTTCTAAAATCACCTAGGTCATTTCTGCCCCACCTTACCATGGTTTATTTATTTTGAAAAAGTCTACTCATTAAAAATTACATTTATTTCAAAAGAGAACATTATAGCATCCTGAAATCATGGCTTTGATGTGGTTAGTAATATTTTTTTCATAGAGTATCTTCAAGTGGTTGTTAATTCATAATCATTACATTGAAAAGTATTTGCTGTTGTATGATCTAAAATAGAACTATATTTTATCAGTGATTTGAGCTTCCCTCTGCTTCACGCTGTCCTGGAGCAGAAGTGCATCAGAGAACAGAGAGCATGTGCATTGTGCTGGGAGGGAGGGAAGGGCAGAGATGTGCTTCTCAAACTCAGGTGCTGATGTCGGGGTAGGTGGCAGTGTGCCAGGGAGTGTGCAAAGCCAGTTGCAGGGAGTGCACTTCTTGAAAATCTGTTTTACTCAGTGGAATCATTATTTGAATATTCAAACAAACACCCATAAATTATAGAAGAAAATCAAGATACCATGGCACTTTTCACGGAAGACATGGTGTGACTGAAGAGGAGAACAGAGGAAGGGGGAGCAGGGGTGTCCCTGGCTGAAGTGGTGGGGGACATGGGGCTAAGAGTCCTTGCTGATTTATTTCCATGGGACCTACAGGTGGAGACACCCACTAGGTGGAGGGAAAAACAGGCCAGGGGCCCCAGAGAGAGAGGGGGTACTGCTCTGGGTTTGGGTCTCACCAGGTGCTATTAGAGGCCCAAGCAGTCCATTGAAGTCACTGGGAGTCTGGGACTCACCCCAGAGATTCTAATGTAATTTGTCTGGGTTGCAACTTGTGCCAGGGGAATTTTAAAAGCACCCCAGGTACTGCTAACGTGCAGCACAGTTGGAGAACCACTGGCATGGAGTGAGAGGAGAGCATGGGGGCTGAAATTGTGGGCAGCATCAGCATTCGGCAGAAGAGGTGGGTGGAATAGGGATGGAGAGATTTGTTCTGATTAAGTATGAGATGTGTCTTCCTGGGCAGTGTGGGTGAGGGCTTGCCTAAAGCCTTTGAAACCAGAGAAAGCAGTTTAAGTACGAGGGTGATACATATCCACTCTCCGATATTATTGTGAGGAGTAAATGAGATTATCATAGGTATCATGACTAGTGGGGTGAGCAGGCCCATGGTAAGTCCTCTGCATGTCACTACTGTCATTTCTAGATTTGTCTCTGGAAGGAGCCGTTAGAGCAGGTCAAGGAATGATGGGAAATTGGCTCCAAAGGGTACAGGTTCTCTCGCTTCAGGACATCTCAGCATGTGGCTGCACGACTAGGATCCAATGGTCCCATGAGCCTGGGGAGGCCGGGAAGCTCCTGAAGGGAAACTTTCTGCTCAGTCACACGACACACATTTCCCCACAGTGAGTCCTGTCAGGGTTAAAGCCATTTGGGATCAGAGCCTGTGACTGAATTGCACGGTTTTTGTTTAGAAACCTAGAAGAAGCGTAATGAGCTGACTGAGCTGTCGTGCTGCTGGTGGGGGAACCTGTCTCCGGGAGAGCCACAGAGGGACTGGCTGCTGGCTCTGGAGGACGAGCTGTGCACCAAACCCAGAGAGGGCTGGGCTGCCTCCAAGCTGCCATTGGAGAACTCGTTTCTGGCAACAGCTCCTCCTTATCGCTGTCCTGATCTCAGTGGGTTCTCAGCCTCCTAGGAAGGACTGGGTGACAGAGCAGACCCTGGGGTGTTGACCCATGCAGCTTTCCCCTTGTGATTTGCTTCTTAAGAAATTCTGTAGGGTGCTCTTCCAAAGACAGAGAAGAGGGTTTGCATTTGTATCTGACTGGTGCCTTGAGATGTTGACACAAATCCTGTCCTGGGCCTGGTACCCAGCAGAGCATCAGCCTCATGACTCTGACTGTGGGCAGCGTGGAGACCAGGCAGGCCCTGGGGATGGGCACCTTGGCATCTGCAGCCTCGTCCAGCCCCAGCCACACCCAGAGGTGTCTGGCCTGGTGGCCAGGCCTTGGAAGCCACAGATGACTTTGCTTGCTGCCCTCTCCCAGCCCTCTGACCGAAGCCGCCCTGAGCTCAGTGTGCAAGGTTAGCAAACCACCATGTTGTCAGCTCTGTGTAGAGCAACAAGATGCTTCTCTCTCTGGAAAGAAATTCTGTTTCTCTCTATACAGCCAGCATGCTTAGAATCAGTTCCTCAGCGGGAAGCTCTACTCCAGTGCTTAGAAAATTGGAATGGCACTGAGCTTTTGGCCCCCGTATCTTTTGGGTTCTGTCTTTGGCTTGCTTTCCTGTCCCCTGTCTCTTCTGGCTGGCATCACATCATACTGTGATGAAAGGAGAATCCCAGCAGGGCTTGGGATTTTGCACTTGAGGTGCAGAGTTCAAGCATGAAGATGGTCATCAAACGACAAGAAACTATATTTGGCTTGTTTTCACAAGTCTTAGTTTTGAATATTGGGGTCTCACCCCTTCCCCTGTAATCTGGAGAACTGAGCCCCTTAAAAAGAAGGTTGAAATGTTTTTTGGTGGTTATCTTAAATGAGAGATGTGGAAATGTTACGGAGGAGAAGGATGACTCATGTTTCTTACTGTGACACCTCAAACAGTCAGATCACTGAGCTCCTCAAATGTGTTGGCATGGAGTTAAGCAATGGTGGGCAGAGACCTTGGAGGTCCTGCCTTAGGGTTTTTTTAAAGTAACATAATGAGATGTAATTCACATACCACACAGTTCACTCATTTATAATGTACAGTTCATGACTTTAAGTATGTTCACAGAATTTTTCACCCATCTCCACAAGTAATTTTAGGATATGTTTGGTCATCATCCTCAAAAGAAATCCTGCACTCCTTCGCCAGCATCCCCATCTCCCCAGCTCTAGTCAGCCACTTAAGATTTTAACCCAGGGCCCAAAGTGTGGTGCTCCCCTGTCTACTTTGTCCTTGTGAGTGAGTGAGTGAAGTCGCTCAGTCGTGTCCGACTCTTTGCGACCCTGTGGGCTATAGCCCACCAGGCTCCTCCGTCCATGGGATTCTCCAGACAAGACTACTGGAGTGGGTTGCTATTTCCTTAAAGGAAACAGATCTATAGTTTAAAACGATCTAAGGACAAAGGAAATGGCAACCCACTCCAGTATTCTTGCCTAGAGAATCCTGTGGACAGAGGAGCCTGGTGGGCTGCTGTCCATAGGGTCGCACAGAGCCAGACACGACTGAAGTGACTTCATGCATGCATGCATTGGAGAAGGAGCAACCTACTCCAGTATTCTTGCCTGGAGAATCCAAGGGACAGAGGAGCCTGGTGTGCTCCCGTCTGTGGGGTCACACAGAGTTGGACACGACTGAAGTGACTTAGCATGCATGCATGCATTGGAGAAGAAAATGGCAACCCACTCCAGTGTTCTTGCCTGGAGAATCCCAGGGACAGAGGAGCCTGGTGTGCTGCCGTCTGTGGGGTCACACAGAGTCGGACACGACTGAAGCGATTTAGCAGCAGCAGCAGCTGTTTCCTTTGATGCATCCAGATAATTTGCACTTCTCCAGAATGCTGCAGTTTCAGCACCAAGGTGTTTGATCTGGAACTCAGTTTTTCTGTATTCTGTTCACCCCTGACAAATGTGCTAGTGTGGCAGGGACTAATTCGCACTCATCCCTGAGTGCATGTACATCTCTCGTTAGGACTTCTTTTATCCTGTCTTTCTCTGTTTTGATCTTGCTTTGGAGAAGGTAATTTGGTGTAAGTGGGGAGGAATACCCAATATCCAGTAGGTAGATGCCTTGTTTTGAGCAGAAGAGAAGAACATTTATTTCTAGAGTGGGAAAGAATTTCAGTGATACACTGATTTGGTTAGTCACATTTGGAGGGTTTTAGCTTTATTTTAGGAATGTTGGTAAAGAAGTAAGTTTCTTGTGCTGAAATGATGGTGTCTAAGGTCTTAACAACAAAAGGTCTTCCCTACAAAAGACCTTGCATTGTTCTAGGAAATGCCAGCCCAGATGTAGATGACACATTTTCTACGTCTATTTGTTTTCTCTTTCTCCTATTTGCTTCTGTCCCTTCTTTTTCTTTTGCTTTTTTTCCCTCTCTCATTCTTTCCCTGTGCCCTTCCCACACTTGCCTTGCCAGAGGGCAAAAAAAGTGACTGATCTCTGACCTCTTGATTTTGAAAAGCAAAACCTTTTATAAATGGGAATGACCTGAAATCGATTTCCAGAGTTTCTAGGGTTATACTTAAAAAGACTTCTAGATTTGAGGTAACTATGAATCTGTAGTGCCAGGAAGAAATGTGGGCTCTGAGCTGGCACTGTGTTGTAGACAGCACTGTGTGGGGTCCCGTTTCCTGTTAAACTTCCTGTGTTAGGTTCCATAGGTGAAAACTGCTCAGAACCAGTGAGGGTGTAAAATGTCTGGCCCCTGGTTAGCTGTTCTGATGAGGAGCATATTTTTTTCTTCTCCTAACGGGACTTGATGCAAGCCTCAATTTTTTGTCATTGAGATAGGGGTGCTGTTAAGATTATCTTCAACAAAAGTAGGTCAGTGATTTGTATTTCATGAAGATAAATTTGGGGATGCTGAATGAGAGCATGTTATTTGGTTAGTTGAACAGATCCAGATATAATTATGTATATTTATAATGCTGATTAGAGACCTAGAAACCTATTTAGAATAAGTCAGGAAACTGGGTATGACATCTCAGTCTTTACTAGTATAATCTCTGGAAATAATATATTTTGGGCATAATTAAATGACACCTGGATCAGGTGGATTATATCTCCCTCCCTCCAGCTGAACAACCCACAAAGTTGTTAAATGGCGTGATACTATGAAAATAACAGAACGCCCCTTCAGCCTTCTTATGAGGTGTATATCTCTCACCTTTTTCATCACATAAGCTAATTCTTTTAAAAAAATTAAACAATCCAAAAACAAACCGTATTTTTTCTGATTATACCAGTTCAGTTCAGTTCAGTTCAGTCGCTCAGTCGTGTCCGACTCTTGGCGACCCCATGAATCGCTTCATGCCAGGCCCCCCGTCCATCACCAACTCCCGGAGTTCACTCAGACTCACATTCATCGAGTCAGTGATGCCATCCAGCCATCTCATCCTCTGTCGTCCCCTTCTCCTCCTGCCCCCAATCCCTCCCAGCATCAGAGTCTTTTCCAATGAGTCAACTCTTTGTATGAGGTGGCCAAAGTACCGGAGTTTCAGTTTTAGCATCATTCCTTCCAAAGAAATCCCAGGGCTGATCTCCTTCAGAATGGACTGGTTGGATCTCCTTGCAGTCTAAGGACACTCAAGAGTCTTCTCCAACACCACAGTTCAAAAGCATCTGGGCTCAGCTCTCACTGATTACCTCTAGTAATTTTCTGATACTGTCTTTAGGATTTTCTATGTATAGTGTCATGTCATTTGCAAATAATGAGAGCTTTACTTCTTCCTTTCTGATCTGGATTCCTTTTATTTCTTTTTCTTCTCTGATTGCTGTAGCTAGGACTTCCAAAACTATGTTGAATAATAGTGGTGAAGGGGACACCCTTGTCTTGTTCCTGATCTTAGGGGGAATGCTTTCAGTTTTCCACCATCGAGAATAATGTTTTCTGTAGGCTTATCATATTGGGCTTTACTGTGTTGAGGTAGATTCTTTCTGTGCCCATTTTTTGAAGAGTTTTAATCATAAATGGGTGCTGAATTTTGTCAGAGGCTTTTTCTGCATCTATTGAGGTTATCATATGGTTTTTATCTTTGAATTTGTTAATGTGGTGTATCACATTGATTGACTTGCATCCCTGGAATAAACCCAACTTGATCATGGTGTATGAGCTTTTTGATGTGTTGCTGAATTCTGTTTGCCAAAATTTTGTTGAGGATTTTTGCATCTATGGTGATCAGTGATATTGGCCTGTAGTTTTCTTTTTTTGTATTATCTTTGTCTGGTTTTGGTGTAAGGGTGATGGTGGCCTTGTAGAGTGAGTTTGGAAGCGTTCCTTCCTCTGCAATTTTTGGAAAGAGTTTTAGAAGGATAAGCATTAGCTCCCCAGTGCATGTTGAATGAATTATGTCAAGTGTCGCTTCAGAGAGCCCAACTCAACCACTTGACTCTGTGTTCTAAAAGTCACTCTGAAGTGCTTATGGTCCCAGGTATCCCTTGGTTCTCTTTACATTTTATTTTATTTAAAGATTCTTTCTTGGACAGATTCAATGTTACTGCTCTGATGGGGTGGCAGTCCTGTCTACCTTTGGGGTAGCACAGGAAATGATGGTTTAGAAAAGGCAAGAGTCAGATCAGAGAGCCTTCACCAGCTACCTTCTTGCTGCCCATCTCTTTGCTGTGTTTGCCCTCTTTCTCTTAGATCTTTCTCTACCTCTTTATTTTTATGCTTGTCATATTTTATCTTTATTTCATGTTTATCACGTAGAGGAAAGGGAAATCTGATGTTCTAAAATCTGTGTAAGTAGCACTAAGCAGGAAGCTCAGATACCCTTGGCTGGGCCAGTTAATGTGAGTTGACTCCTTTCATAATCTTCACACCTAGAAGAAAGTGACTTACAACTGTCTCTTAAATCAACAAGGCTGTTTGCTTAATTTTTTTTTTCTTTAAAAAGAGAGATTTGAATATTAGGGTGTTCTCCTCCATACTCTCATTTAAAGGTGTTAAGTTTTGGATTTCCCTGGTGGCTCAGTGGTAAAGACTCTCCTTCCAGTGCAGGAGACACCAGTTTGATCCCTGGTCCAGGAAGATCCCACAAGCTGCCGAGCAACTAAAGTCTGTGTGCCACAAACCCCTGAGCCAGTACGCTAGTGCTTCAGATGTGCAGCTACTAAGCCCATGTGCTTAGAGCCTGTGCTCTGCAGCAGGAGAAACCACTGCAGTGAGAAGACTGTGCCCCACAGCGAAAAGGAGCCCCTGCTTGCTGCAACAAGACAAAGCCTGCACACAGCAACCGAGAGCTGGAGTAGACATCAGTAAATAAATACATCTTAAATAAAACTGTTACGTTTTAATGATCATTTTAAAGTAACACAAATGGAAAGGCATCCTTGGTAAGCCTCATCATCAATCATAAAAGGCTTATTTTTCATTTTCCTCTGAAAAGATTAAAAAATATTTCTTTTGTTCGTATTGCAGGCTGTATGTTGCTGACAGTGTTTCCAGCTGGAACCACTGTACTTCCAAAGGATACATACCACTCTGCCAAGGCATAATGTCTGTACAAAATTTTTTCCTGAAACCTGGTAGTAATTTTTTTAAAAACAAGATTTAAATCAGTTCATTTGGGTAGTTTCATGTGGACAAATGGGTGTTAACAGTGATCAGCCAACTGAAGACAGTGCTTCCCATACAGCCCCTTACTTTTTAGGACTTCTGTCTTGCTAAATAGAGTTGTAAGCACAAGCGTGAGTTTCTTGTCCCTGTCTCTCTTGGGCGCTGTCTCTGTTTTGTGTGGAAAGCCATTGTCCTTGGTTAGATATTTAATTTAGGAGCGGGAAGAGAGAGAGAAAGAGCAGCGTCACGTCTTTGTGGACACAGATGCCCTGCTTGGAGACATCTAAGCACTGGAGACTCACTGACCCACATTCTTTCCCTACCCTCCTGCAGTGTACTGACCGTGCAGGGATCGGCTGCCACAGTTACCTCTAAAATGTGTTGCCAAATGCAAAATCTCCGTCCCCACTGACTTCTCAGTTGTTGGAAAGGAACTCATAACCTAGAGTCGCATAGCACAGTGGCCCAGCTTTCAGCACCCAGATCCTTGGAGGTGTCCTCAGAGTATACAGGGTCAAGGAAGATTCCAGAAAATCCTGAACATGAAACGCAAACTGGCCCATTTTTTTCCTGAGTGTGCACCATGCCCTCTGCTCCCTGCTGGTTTCTACTGTCTTCATAATTAGTATTAGAGTTCTTTCCATGTCAGAAGCTGTTCTCTATTCTTCTGACAAGCTGTTTTTGAAAGTATTTTAAATCTATTTTGAGGAGACATCCACAGCTTACATTCATTGAAGGTGAAGGTTCGAGGGCAGTGTGGGAGAACCCCTAAAGACGGCAGGTGCTCTGTGGGCTGGATTTGGCCAGTTTTGTAGAACAGCATGAACCCACCCCTGCCCTGGAGTCACGGGGCATAAACAGGACATGCTGCGTGACCTGGAGGTCTGACATTTGTTCTTCTGCTTGTCCACGGGAATTACCAGGCTGAGGCTGGTTGCCGAGCAACCCTGGACATAATAGAAGCAAGAGAATAGAAGCAAGAGAACTCGCCCACTGACTGTTAAATTCCCTTTGCCTTTTTTCTCTGTTTTCCCTTGGAGGCTTGAGGGATACTGGTTTTGGGTGGGAGGAGATCAAGTACACTAATTTGAAAGACTGATTGTGAGAGTCTTGCTGTTTTAATACCACTGGTCTCAGCTCTAGTCAGATAACTGAGCCTTAAATGAGAACGATCATTCTCAGGGATCCCCACATTCCTGGAGCAGTTGGAAGAAGAGGTGAGCTTCCCTTCGTGTCTGCATGGACATGGTCTGTTGGTCTGGACCTTTGCTGACCGTGAAGGCAGCTTTTGTTATCACTAGCCTCTCAGTCGGTTTTCAGAAAGTATATGGTGGACATGATGATTCCACTCTGTGCCAGATGGGCCACTTTCTGTTGCGAAGGAGTGAAGACACAGTCCAAGCCGCTTACAACAGGAATTGATTGTGGTGTGGAACTGGAAAGGCCAGAGATGTTCTGAGTTCTCACCGTACCGGCTCCCATGGCTCACACAGTGGCTGCGGGCCCCAGTTTTTGCATCTCTCCATGCCGCTTTCCTGTAGGTTGGTGCCATTTTCAGACAGCCTCTTTCCTTATATTGGCAAGAGAACCTGTGGCCAGGAGTTTGAACCAAAGCCCTGAGTGTGGTTCTCTTTGGCTTTTTATTGAATCATGTGCACATCCTTGAGATAATCCTTGAAGCTTGCCTGACCTGAACCCAGAGTGGAGTCAACAGCATATGAGATACATGTTCTGAGTGTCAGGGAGGAATGGTCTCCCAGAGGAATGTTAAGGTGCTATAAATACAGAAGAAGCGGGGATAGCTGCCTGGCAGCCAAGGCAACCAAATTCCTCCACCCTGGCCTGGTTAGATTGAACAGGGTCATCCAGGGAAGAGAAAGGGTTATGCCTCTCAGATACCTCATGGTTCTTGGCCACATTTGGGTGAGTTAATTTGGGATATGAGACTTATTTTTAAGTGAGGTAACCTGGAGATTCAGGTTTGGGGAAAATGAGTTTAGAAGCCCTGGGGACCACTAGGATTGGGCTGATGGTGGGCAACCTGAGGATAGTGTTTAGGAGCCTAGTAAGCTGGGGGTGGGATGTCTGGTGGATAGGTAGGTGAGAGGGGACTGTCCCTGTTGGGATAAATTTTAAAAAATACAAAATGCTGTATGAGAATTGTTAAATAATACAGCAGATCCATAACCACAAGCCACCGATTATCTTGCAGCCCAGCCAATATGAGATCAAGTTTTCCATCTTCCAGAGCCTGTTTCCCCTAATGACCCTTGCAATTTGGGAAACATAATACATCCTGTGGTGTTTGAACCTGCTGGTGTCCAGTGTAGTAAGTTAGACTACCAAGGTCAGCAAACTTTTTCTGTAAAGAGCCAGATAATAAATGTTTTAGGTTTTATGGGCCTTGTAGAGTCTCTGTCACATATTCTTTCTTAGGTTTTTTTTTTTTTAAACAGCCATTTAGTAATATAAAAACTCTTCGTAGCCCAAGGACCACAGTTTGCTGAGTCCCAGTATGGGTTGTGAAATCAGTGGTCCTAGGTTCCTGTTCTGTCTGTGTGGGCATTTTAACGTCTCAGAAACTCAGTTGTCCCAGTTTTCTCATATGTTGGGTTACTGTGGGGATGGCTCAGAAAGCACTGGCTCCTTGGAATCGTGATGTTGACCCCTGAGGGCACTGCACAGTGTATGTACTCCGAGGGGACGATGGGGTTGAGGTCTAAGAGTTTTTGTAATTTCCATTCTTCTTCCTCTTTTTTTATGCTCACTTTTTCTCTGCTCTGGACAGCTCTACCAGCTTTTGGGAACTTGGTGCCAATCTCAGTTTCATTTCTGGTCTGTTCAGGAAGTGACCCACATTTTAATCCATGTTTGGCAGTAACTGAAATAAATTGGCTTGGTTCATTGTCAGAATGCAGAATGTGTACTTGTTTTCCTTCCAGCCTGAAATTCCCTCCTTATCCACTTTTTCACTACATTCCACTTCATCAGCCCATCAGGACCTCTTCTTAAAGCTGGGAGGAGAATTGTTTTTTTTTCTGTCTTATCAGAGAGAATTTTAGAACTGTGGATTTTGTTTGTTGAACTTGGTGGATGGATGTCAGCCTATTACCTGCACTTACTTGTACAGGCAAATTGTGATGAAGTGGATAGAAATCACATGACTTTCCAAATCCTTAGTATCCTGCAAGCACTCACCTTCAAGTCTTTGCTCAGTTGACATTCCTCAGTGAGATTTAAGCTGGCCACCCACTCCCATCCTACTTCTTTGTTCTACTTTTTTCTATAGTGCATTTCTCATGCTAACATACTACATAATTTATTTATTATGGTTTCTTTTTTGTCTGTCTCTCCCTGCTAGAATGAAAACTCTACAATGCCAAGTATGTTTGTCTTGATTCACTTCTGTACTCCCAATGCTTTAAATGGCATCTGGTACATAAATATTTGTTGAGTGAAGAATGCCTTGATTCCTATATCGGAATGTTTACATCCTGTTCTCTCTTCCCTAGAAATCCATGAGACGGGTTTGAATATTGACCCTACCACAAATTGCCTGTGTCTTTGAGCAAATCGTTTAATCCCTCAGGACTATAGTTTTCTTATCTTTAAAATAAGGGGTTAGAGTAAATGATTGCTAAAGTTCCTACTAGGTCTTTAGTTCTGTGATTATAATCTCTGGTTAAAAGAGACGGTGTACTACTATTAAAATTGCCACAGATATTTCCTAAAAACAGCTGAATTTCATTGGTGGGCAAAGTGGATTTAAAGACACCCAGAAAACATTTTTAGAGGTACCTTGTGCCTTCCCTAAAACAGTTCTCAAGTATTATAGTCTGGTTGCACTCAAGAGCCTTTCCACTAGCCCTGTTAGGAGAACGTATGTCTTGATAGTGCTTTCTGAGCCTCCGTACTCCAGCCCCTGCCTGCTGCCCCAGCTTCACATTATCGTCCTGTCTATACTCTGCATTTTGGTCCCCCTGAATTTATTTTGGTTCCTCCAATGGAAGATGGGGTCAGCCCACTGAGTGTTTCTCTTCTTCTAGGTGGTATCCCTGGCACCTTCCTCATCCCCCTTTGGCTGGTGCCTAAACATAGTTTGAGTCTCAACACACAGTGGGTATGGATTTAGGAGGGATTGACAGTGGGGTTCCAGTTCTACCAGAACCTCACTAGCTAAAGTGGAGACCAAAAAAGGCCTGAGTTTGCTCAGGAACGGTCACTAGCCTGGGCTGGCTGGAGCATCTATGCAATAAGTATGCCAAGGTTTGGGGGATTAGACTGTGGAAGGGTTGGGTGCCACAGTGAAGAGACTGTCTTCATTTAGTGGGTACTGGGAAGCCAGTGTAAGTTTTTTGAGTAGCACAGTGACATAATCAAAGCTTTATGAACTGAATAGCACAGATGAATCTCTAAGAGCATTGAAAACATAATTTTCCTAATCCCTAAAGCGTACTTGGAGGGATAAATGCTAGGGTTCCGTTTTGCAATTGGGAAAAAAGCTGGGACACGTAATGATTAAACGACTTATTTTAGGCGTCACAGAAAAGCAATGATTGAGCCATCAAGAGTCTTTATAATTAGATAGCATTGTGATCTGCAAGACTGATGAGTGTTCTGAGTGACTTCGTTCATTTTTCAAAGTGGATAGCAAAGTGAATAATTGTGTGAGTATTAAGATTATCTCTCAAAGGTGAGTGACTCATAGATGCTTCTGGAAGCTTTGGCAGAAGCTTGGATTCTGCTTAGGTGTGTTAACCAGATCCTTTGAGGGTGGGTAAAGGATGCTTCTTTTGTATCATAGCTATTGTCACCCTATGTGGTTGTTATATGTGCAGATTTAGCAAAGTCAAGGAGCAGAAATGCCAGTTTCCTCTCCTAGCTGGTTTAGGAAGAGTTTTTTTCACAGTAGGTGTTGTCTGTGATTCCATTTTACTTAAGATTTAAAGGAGATATTGGGGTTTTCACCTTCATTACAGACTATGTTTAAAGCTGTGTTTAAAAGACTTCAGTGGTATAAATTAATGATCTTCAAAGATCAGTTCCCACTCTGTATTGGAGCAGTGCTTTTCAACCTTTAATGGCCATCTAAGTTGCCTGGGGCCTTGTTGAAATCAGGTTCTGATATGGGGCTTGGAGCCGCGTCTTTCTCATGAGCTCCCAGTTGATTATTATTGATGCTGTCGAGTTGCAAGGAAAAGGCCTGGATCTCCTTTCACCTGAACTTTCTTCCTTTCCTCTGTGCCCTAGTCTTTCTACTTCTTGGTGTCTCAGATACTTGTCTTCCTTCAGTGGCTGCTTGTATTTGCCACCAAGACTCATTGTTTAGCTTGTAGCCAGAATGATCTTTACAAAGTGAAAATCTGAGCATGTCAACATACTGTTGAAGTCCCTTTAGTGGTCCCCAGTGCACCTCCGTATCCTAGTCTGGCTCATTTGCCAGTCTGGTTTCGTCTTGCACCATCTTTGTATTTTCCAGCTTCGAGGCCTCTCCTCTGCTCTCTTGATACTCATGTGCCTCCCATCACAGGGCTTTGGCACACATGGTTCCCTCTGATGCTGCACTCCTCTGCCTCCCTTCCCCTAACTACTACTTCCCACCTCAGCTCAAGTGCTGTTTCCTCTGAAAACTGCCCCAGGCTTCCCTGTTCAATGACCTTCCGCCTTGGCCTCTTCTGCCATTGCCAGTACCCTCTGGTCTCTAGCTGGGGTCCAGAAGCAAGGAAGTGGGGGATTTGGCTGGAGGCTTGCTGGATATTATGTTCCAATAATCCACTCTGTTCAAGTGTTACACATCATTTTAGGAAGTTGTAGATTGCCCAAGAGCTGCCTTTCAAAAGCTCTCTGCCTGGAAGGGTGGTGGTGATGGTGAAAGTGATCTTTGTAGTGTGAAGGAAGAAGAGGAAGGGCAGTTTCCACTTGAAACCAAATCATGTCATCTAAAGTCTGCTTTCAGCGCTTTTATTGGTGTCCACGCACTTGGTGAAATGGTCCTGTGTGTCTCTTTTTCTTCCCCACTGCTTCTCCTTTTTTCTGTTCTTAAAATCACAGAAACTGTATTCCAGAAAGCAGTTGTCTAGCTCAGGCATATAGGACGTGTGGCTGAGCTGAGAGAAGAATCCAGATGGGATTGCTGCTGGGCTTCGTCATCTGTCGGGCTGGGCTGCTGTGCATGTGGGGGTTCTCTTTAAAGCCCAGCAGACCTTTGACAGCTTCCTGGGCCTGCACATAGCCCTGTTGAGGTGAGGCTCTTCCTTCCCAATCTGGAACGCCTTGAAGGGATGCCCCGAATGTGTTCTGTGGCAAACCTAACAAACCTCAGTAATGTGGTCACCTTTTCTGCTGTGTCACAGCTCTTACAGCAGTGACTGTTACTATGAGTAACAACTGTGATACTGTGTGTGGTGGTATTTTTTTTTTTTTTTTGAGGTAAGAGCTGTCATTTATTATCCCATTAAAATTTTTTTTATTTGTATATCCTTTTTAAAAGTTTACTTTCCGTTTACATTTACTGAAAAATATTGGTATATTTATTCCCCGTGTTGTACGATAACATCCTTGGCCTATCTTGTATCCCTCACTCCCCCACCCCGATGTCGCCCCTCCCTGCTCCCCACTGGCAGCCAGTGCTTTGTTCTCTATATCTGTGATTGGCTGCTTTTTTGTTATGTTCACTAGTTGGTTGTATTTTTTAGATTCCACATATAAGCAATATCATTCAGTATCTTTCTCTGGCTAACGTATTTTGCTTAGGATACTGCCCTCCAAGTGCATTCATGTTGCTGCATGTGGCAGAATTTCATTCTTTGTTACAGCTCAGTAGTACTCCATTGTACATAATGCGCCACATCTTTATCCATTCATTGTTGATGGACAGCAGCTATGGGTTTTTTAGAGGCATATTTTAATTTTCTCCTCCTCTCCCTTTGGAGGTTTGTCTTCTGCGTTTGGATCCTTCTCGTAACTTATTATGATTTAGACTGAAAAGTACACTTAGATTCTAAGCTCCAGGAGGGCAGGCTCTAGGGCTGTATCCTTTGTTGTCTGCATAGTGACTGGCATATAATAACCGCTCCACAAATGGTCATAAGGAGGAACTTATTAATTTGCAATATGGTGAGAGTCCCCAGCCTCATCCTTCCCATACCGATCTGATCTTTCAGCAGCCCTGCCAGTGATGCTTTGAGGCTGGGAGTATTTATACCTGTGAATTCCTGCAGAGGCTTTGTTCTGCCAGCTATGGGGAATGACACGAGCCGTGTGGTTGTAATTGGCCTCATGGCTGCTCATTGACCTTGACCTGTTGGCTTGATGGAGTGCAATGCACAGTATTACATGAACGATCCATCGGAACAGATGTATAGGGAATAGCTCGTTCTCCTTCTGTCCTTGAATGCAAGCTCTGAGAGGAGCCATGCTTACGTTGCCGTTGTCTGGAGTGGTTATCCAGAAAGCATTGGCTGTAGAATAAATAACTATAAAAAACGCAGACTAAGTGGATGAATGATGAATATATTTGTCCTGACTTAAATGTTGGGGTGCAGAGCGGGGAGGACCAGGGAGACACATACATTCCTTATGACTCATTGGAATCCCCTTTCCCTGCCTTTATTTTGGGCTTCTCTTCCATTGAACTACCTTTAGAAGGCCAAGCTTTTTTCTTTTTTCTTGTCTACTCCCATTATTTGTGCTTCATTAATAGACCTGGTTGTGGTGGTGGTTCAGTGATTTCCCCACTTTCTGCAGTCCTCCTTGGGAACCCAGCAGCATGCTTCTGGTGCTCATGTGTGCTTTGAGTTTCCTAGTCATATGACATCTGTCTGTAAGCTGGAGGGTCTTGGCATCAAGGTGGGAGGAAAGCAGGAGCAGTAGCAGAGTAGATTGAAATGATGTTGGGCTCATGTCTTGTTTCAGTTTAAGCAAGTGTCTAGGGAATTCCCTGGTGGTCCAGTGGTTAGGATTTGGTGCTTTCACTGCAGAGACCTGGGTTCAGTCCCTCATCAGGAAATGGAAATCTCACAGACCACACAGCACTGCCAAAATAAATTTTTTTTTTAAATGTAGTGTCCAAACCTCCCCTTCCTGTGAGGAATATAAGGGCACAGACGGGCTCCAGGCTGAGCGTGTGTGTGTGTGTGTGTGTGTGTGTACAGTCATCAGCTCACAGTAGGTGCTGTTTCCTATGCTGGAGGCACCTTTAATTGTGTGGTTTAGTTGGTTGGGGCACAGGCTGATAGCTTTTTCTTTCTTTTTAAAACTGTTTTCTGGCTTTGGTTCTTTTCTTTGGTCTTGAGTTGGAGAATTTCCATAAGAACCTTTGCCTCGTGTCTTGCACACCATCCAGTTCTATCTCCTGTCTTTCCAAGTTAACCTTCGTGCCCCAAGTACTGTGCTGGGGAATAGCGCCAGTCATAACTAACATGCATCGATGACGCCCTCTGTGGCAGACCTTTCTGTACATCCTACACATGCTCTCAGTAAACCCTCAAAACAATCCTAGAAGGTAGTGATGTTATCACCCTTGCCACTGTCTTTGTGAGGAAAGCTGTCAGATCCACTTGGAAAGATATAGATGCCCTCTGTTGATAAAAACAGACAAAACAAACTAAGCATCCCTTTGAGAGAAAGGGCTGCGTGTCTTGCCTGAATCACAGGCATATTTTTTAGACTGCCTGCTAAGGTGTAAGATTTAGTAGAGGTTTTTTTTTTTTTTTTCCTTTTTTCTTTTTTAGAATTGTTACCAAGGAGATATATTGCCTCTGAAAGGCAAATATGATGACGAATTCCCCCCGCTTTTGGCTACTCCTGTGCTTGAAGATTGTCACCATACCCAACTGTTTTCCTTATGGAGAATAAGGATGAAAAGGCCTTGTTCTGAACTTTGGTGGTTAGAGTAACCCACATGTCTCAGGAAACACTGTGTTCTTTAAAAATGAATTAAATCCATGCCATTCATGCTCATTTATAATGCCAGCCATTGGTTAGAGTATCCAGATAAGCAGTTGCCTTCAATCTGGTGAGACTAGAGTGGGCGTGGGTCAGATTCAGTAACCTTGGAGAAAGTGGGTAAAAACTGGACTGAAAAGAAGAACATCAAAGAGTATCTGTTTCCTATTAAACCCCTGGCAGCCCTAGAGGCTGTCGGCATTGAGATGTGAAAAACTCTTCTGTGGTACCTTCTGTAAGAATAAAGTATTTGTTTATGACAACTGTCCATGGAATTTTCTTTTTCACAGTAATGGCTACCGTTTTCTCATTGTGGCCAAATCCCATGATCACTGGCGATGAGGGGGATAAAGGGATATGATGAGTTGTCACTTTTCAGATTTCATTTTGATTCTAGTCTTATTTTCCGTATATCCTTTAACAGAGCTATACCCAGTCAAAATGATTTAACTTGTTTAAGGTTTGGTTACCCTTTGTTTTTTCTGTCCTTAATTTTAGTGGAAAGGCTCATGAGAATTGTTTGCTATAGAATGGAAGAGAGGAAAAGCAATTATATTTATCAGTTGAAGTGGTTCTAGAGTGTTTTATGGTTTGAAGTTTCTCAGTTTTATTGATGGAGAAGTAGATATTGGAAAGCATTTTTTTAAAACAGCTTTATTGAAGTATAATTCACTTACCAGAGCACTGGAAATACGGAGTTAGCTCCGGGACACCTGAATAGATTGTAGGCTGAGTCTGGGACTCTGGTGAGAGGCCCCAAGACAAAATAAATCTTAGGTTCAAATTGGGAGGCCCGAGTTTGATTCTACCTCTCCTAAGCCTCAGTTTCCTCACCTGTATTATAGAGATAATAGTACATGTGCCTACCATGCAGGGCTAACTTGAGGATTCAGTGAGCTAATCGTGCTTATAAGGTGCTTAATACTGTGCTGGTTACAACCTCAATAAATGGTGGCTGGTATAGACTCCCCTTAATCTAGCGTCATACACAGACTCTCACTAACTTTGGGAACTTTATCTTTCTGGACTGCCTAGTTTTACTGTGGTTAAAGAACAGTTAATTGAAGATGCATTTTCTTGTGTCAGGGAAATAAGCTCTGATAGAGTGCCTGAAGAACTGTGGTTGGAGGTTCGTAACATTGTATCGGAGGCAATGATCAAAACCATCCCCAAGAAGAAGAAGAAATGCAAAAAGGCAAAATAGTTGTCTGAGGAGGCCTTAAAAATAGCTGAGAAAGAAGACAAGCGAAAGGCAAAGGAGAAAAGGAAAGACATATCTATCTGAATGCAGAGTTCCAAAGAATAGCAAGGAGAAATAAGAAAGCCTTCCTCAGTGATCAATGCAAAGAAATAGAGGAAAACAATAGAATGGGAAAGACTAGAGATCTCTTCAAGAAAATTGGAGATACCAAGGGAACATTTCATGCAAAGATGGGCTGGATAAAGGACAGAAATGGTATGGACCTAACAGAAGCTGAAGATACTAAGAAGAGGTGGAAAGAATACACAGAAAAACTATACAAAAAAGATCTTCACAACCCAGATAATCATGACTGTGTGATCACTCAACTAGAGCCAGACATCCTGGAGTGTGAAGTTAAGTGGGCCTTATGAAGCATCACTATGAACAAAGCTAGTGGAGGTGATGGAATTCCAGTTGAGCTATTTCAAATCCTAAAAGATGATGCTGTGAAAGTGCTGCACTCAATATACCAGCAAATTTGGAAAACTCAGCAGTGGCCACAGGACTGGAAAAGGTCAGTTTTCATTCCAATCCCAAGGAAAGGCAATGCTAAAGAATGCTCAAACTACCACACAATTGCGCTCATCTCACACGCTAGTAAAGTAATGCTCAAAATTCTCCAAGCCAGGCTTCAACAGTACTTGAACCATGAACTTCCAGATGTTCAAGCTGGATTTAGAAAAGGCAGGGGAACCAGAGATCAAATTACCAACATCTGTTGGATAATAGAAAAAGCAAGAGAATTCCAGAAAAAACATCTGCTTCATTGACTATGCTAAAGCCTTTGACTGTGTGGATCATAACAAACTGGAAAATTCTTCAAGAGATGGGCATACCAGAACCCCTGACCTGCCTCCTGAGAAATCTGTGATACAGGNTGTTCAAGCTGGATTTAGAAAAGGCAGGGGAACCAGAGATCAAATTACCAACATCTGTTGGATAATAGAAAAAGCAAGAGAATTCCAGAAAAAACATCTGCTTCATTGACTATGCTAAAGCCTTTGACTGTGTGGATCATAACAAACTGGAAAATTCTTCAAGAGATGGGCATACCAGAACCCCTGACCTGCCTCCTGAGAAATCTGTGATACAGGTCAAGATGCAACAGTTAGAACTGGACATAGAACAATGGGACTGGTTCCAAATTGGGAAAGGAGTACGTCACCCTGCTTATATATTGTCACCCTGCTTATTTAACTTATATGCCGAGTTCAGTTCAGTTCAGTTCAGTCGCTAAGTCGTGTCCGACTCTTTGCTACCCCATGAACCACAGCATGCCAGGCCTCCCTGTCCATCACCAACTGCTGGAGTCTGCCGAAACTCATGTCCAGTGAGTTGGTGATGCCATCCAACCATCTCATCCTCTGTCGTCTCCTTCTCCTCCTGCCCTCAATCTTTCCCAGCATCAGGGTCTTTACAAATGAGTCAGCTCTTCACATCAGGTGGCCAAAGTATTGGAGTTTCAGCTTCAACATCAGTCCTTCCAATGAACATCCAGGACTGATCTCCTTTAGGATGGACTTGTTAGATCTCCTTGCAGTCCAAGGGACTCTCAAGAGTCTTCTCCAACACCACAGTTCAAAAGCATCAGTTCTTCAGCACTCAGCTTTCTTTATATTCCAGCTCTCACATCCATACATGACCACTGGAAAAATCATAGCTTTGACTAGATGGACCTTTGTTGGCAAAGTAATGTCTCTGCTTTTTAATATGCTGTCTAGGTTAGTCATAACTTTCCTTCCAAGGAGTAAGTGTCTTTTAATTTCGTGGCTGTAGTCAGCATCTGCAGTGATTTTGGAGCCCAGAAAAATAAAGTCTGACACTGTTTCCGCTGTTTCCCCATCTATTTGCCATGAAGTGATGGGATCAGATGCCATGATCTTCGTTTTCTGAATGTTGAGCTTGAAGCCAACTTTTTCACTCTGTCTTTCACTTCCATCAAGAGGCTCTTTAGTTCTTCACTTTCTGCTATAAGGGTGGTGTCATCTGTATATCTGAGGTTATTGATATTTCTCCTGGCAATCTTGATTCCAGCTTGTGCTTCCTCTAGCTCAGCATTTCTCATGATGTACTCTGCATATAAGTTAAATAAGCAGGGTGACAATATACAGCCTTGACGTACTCCTTTTCCTATTTGGAACCAGTCTATTGTTCCATGTCCAGTTTTAACTGTTGCTTCCTGGCTTGCATACAGATTTCTCAAGAGGCAGGTTAGGTAGTCTGGTATTCCCATCTCTTTCAGAATTTTCCACAGTTTATTGTGATCCACACAGTCAAAGGCTTTGGCATAGTCAATAAAGCAGAAATAGATGTTTTTCTGGAACTCTCTTGCTTTTTCCATGATCCAGTGGATGTTGGCAATTTGATCTCTGGTTCCTCTGCCTTTTCTAAAACCAGCTTGAACATCAGGGAGTTCAATTATATCTGAGGTTATTGATATTTCTCCTGGCAATCTTGATTCCAGCTTGTGCTTCCTCTAGCTCAGCATTTCTCATGATGTACTCTGCATATAAGTTAAATAAGCAGGGTGACAATATACAGCCTTGACGTACTCCTTTTCCTATTTGGAACCAGTCTATTGTTCCATGTCCAGTTCTAACTATTATTCCTGACCTGCATAGAGGTTTCTCAAGAGGCAGGTCAGGTGGTCTGGTATTCCTACCTCTTTCAGAATTTTCCACAGTTTATTGTGATTCACACAGTCAAAGGCTTTGGCATAGTCAATAAAGCAGAAATAGATGTTTTTCTGGAACTCTCTTCCTTTTTTGATGATCCGGCGGATGTTGCCAATTTGATCTCTGGCAGAATACATCATGCAAAATGCCAGGCTGGAAGAATCACAAGCTGGAATCAAGATTGCCAGGAAACATACCAACAGTCTCAGATACACAGATGATATGACTCTAATGGCAGAAAGTGAAGAGGAACTGAAGAGCCTCTTGTTGAGGGTGAAAGAGGAGAGTGAAAAAGCTGGCTTAAAACTCACATTCAGAAAATTGAGATCATGGCTTAAAAAAGCTAACTTCATAGCAAATAGATGAGAAGTGGTAACAGTGACAGATTTTATTGGCCTCCAAAATCACTGCTGATGGTAACTGCAGCCATGAAATTAAAAGATGCTTGCTCCTTGGAAGAAAAGCTATAGCAA
The DNA here is from genome assembly GCA_006408695.1 of Aepyceros melampus. Classification (NCBI taxonomy): domain Eukaryota; kingdom Metazoa; phylum Chordata; class Mammalia; order Artiodactyla; family Bovidae; genus Aepyceros; species Aepyceros melampus. The sequence goes on along the minus strand of SJXQ01013106.1, from coordinate 306,334 downwards.
ACCTAGTCTGCATATTAAAAAGCACAGACAAAAGTGCATCTAGTCAAAGGTATGATTCCTCCAGTAGTCATGGATGGATGTGAGAGTTGGACCATAAAAATACTAAGCATTGAACAATTGATGCTTTTGAACTGTGGTGTTGGAGAAGACTCTTGAGAGTCCTTTGGACAGCAAGGAGATCAAATCAGTCAATCCTAAAGGAAATAAGTCCTGGATGTTTATTGGAAGGATTGATGCTGAAGCTCCAGTACTTTGGCTACCTGATGTGAAGAGAGGACTCATTAGAAAAGACCTGATGCTGGGGAAAATTGAAGGCAGGAGGAGAAGGGGACGACAGAGGATGATATGGTTGGATGACATCACTGACTTGATGGACATGAGTTTGAGCAAGCTCCAGTAGTTGATGATGGACAGGGAAGCCTGCTGTGCTACAGTACATGGGGTCACAAAGAATCAAGCACGACTGAGCAACTGAACTGATTCTGGTACCAATTTAATATTGGGTTACCAGATAAAGCATAGGATGCCCAGTTAAAATGATATTTTGGATAAACAATGAAAATTTTGTTGTGTCAATCAGTCCCTAAATATTTGTTGTTTACTTTAACTGATTGTCTTATATTTTTATTTGTGTAATCTGACCACCCTAATTTAATCCCAGTTCCCCCTGTTTGGAATTATGGGCTAACTTTATGAGTACTAAAAATGGGAATTTTGAGTAGAATGTAAGGATAGGATTTTATTTGCTTCTCCCCTGTTGCCCCCATCCTTTGTAGTTGCCAGTAGAAACCTGGCCTTTCCCTAATAGCGACAACATCCACTAAAACACTGGTTGCATAGCAGCCAAACATCTTTGTTGAGAAATAAGCCAGAAGGAACTGTCTCGGATGGCACTTCCCCTGCTGCATGGTATTGCTGAGCTTGTGGTGAGTAGACATTGGGAATTCCAGCGTGACAGTCCTGCAGTGATGTTTGTGGTTCACCTTGGAGGAACCGGGGGGTCTGCAGGCAGACACTGCAGTGGCAGCCAGGAAACTGTGCTGTCAGGCTTCAGGAGCTGTTTGGAAGCATTCCCTGTGCAGAACTCCAGCAACGAGCATCCTTTGTCTGCAGGTCTAGGGAACACATGAATACAAAGGAAAAATCCCAGTCCTTTGTAACTGAGGAATGAGCAGTTTCATAGACAGGAGCAGCATGTACCAGTACTTTCTGCCATTTACTAAGTGATTCCTTGGTGACTTTGCCTCAGCGCTGGTCGGTGCTATCCATGCGTTGGCCTAGTAGTCCTCGTAGCAGCTCTAGGAGCTGGATCCTCGATCATCTCCATTTTCCATCTGAGGAAATTGAAGCTTCCCATACGGGATGGATCCTGGAGCCACACTCAGGCTGGTCTGACTTAAAAACCTCTCTGGTCTTGGGACTTAGTTGGTGGTCCAGTGGTTAAGACTCTGTGCTTCCAGCGCAAGGGGCATGGGTTCGACCACTGCTTGGGGAAGTTCCATATGAAAAAAGAAGTCTCTGTTCTCTCTTGTCTCCTGCATCAAAAATGGCATGTATAGGTTGAATCACGTGAAATTACCAATGCCATACCAACCATTTTTGACCTACAGAAATGGCCGTTTCATATGTTCAAACTGATCCAAAGACTTGACGATAAACACACACACACACACACACACACACACACACACGTAACACAATTCATTGTTATATAACTAATATATGTAATTTGCTGAGGCTGACAGGAGTGACTGAAGTGTGTAGACCTGGTTCAAGTTACCAGGGAGGCTTCTGGGAAATTAGTTTTCATTTATTCACTCATTCACTCATTCACTCACCCCCTCACTCTGTGGCTCACTTAGCAGATAGAATCTCACTAAAAAATTCTTCCAAGCATCATATTAAGCATAGAATTGAGCAAGTTTTTAAAAATACATATTATGAAAAATTTCCCTCTTGCACATTTGTGGTCAATCCTGTGCTCACCTCTAGGCACCCACTCATCTGTTTTTTGTATGCTGGCTGTTTCTGGACATTTCATAAGAATGGAGTCACACTCATACATTATGCAGTCTTTGTGACTGGTCTCTTTCACTCAGCATCCAGTTTTCAGGTTCATCCTGTGTTGTAGCGTGTATCACTGGTTCATTCCCTTGTACAGATGGACACCAGTTTGTTTATCCATTCACTGGTTCATAGATATGTGGATCATTTCTGTTGTTTGTTAATGTATATTGCTACTATGAACATTCTCAACTTTGTGTGGCTTTGTTTCCATTTCTCTCAGGTAGGCTGGGTCATATGGTAAATTTCTCCTTAAGGAGCAGATTTCTGAGAAGGAGAGTGAAAAATGGGTTTACATGAAGCCTCAAAAGTGGAAGAGAGGTTTGGATTAGACAGCAAGGCAATGATGACCTGGAGTAAAATGTCAGAACCTAGAATACTTTAAAGTAGGAGAGTTAGGAAGGGCAGATGGAGTTGGCTAGAAAGATCCTCGTATCCATGGAGGCTAATACTGCTCCCCTTTGCACACTTGGCAGAGTGGGCAGAAGCCTTCTCTTGCCCTTGCTGTTTTTGGACATAAGTATTAGAATTCGTCTTATAATCTTATTGCAGTGATAGTCCTTTATAGGAAAGTTGTGTCTGTTCCTCCTCAAAATCCCAGTCTCACAGTTTTTGCTGAGAAAAATGCAGACTGTATATTGGGTTTTTTCACAAAGCTAAATTATCTTATTCTGAGAGTGTATTTGTATTATTTTGGAATCATTAAGACTGTTCTTCTTATATTCAGTGATGGTGATAAAATTTTTTTAATAATTGTGCTTCAAATAATGTTACTGGCACCCAAATGTATGTGTGCCTGCCTCCTTGCAGTTCTTGTTTAGTTTAAGTTGGTTGTTGAAATCCCCGAATCTGGGGGCAACTTTTCCAGAGAAGGTTTTGGGAAGGAGGCTGTTGGCATCCATGGTGGACCTTGTGTTTTGCCTCCTTCCTGATTTTCTTACATAATTGTGGATTGTGGGCATCTGGAGTGATGCCTGGGTGAGACCAAAATAAAAGATTAGTGAAACCAAGAAAGGACTCTCCCAAGCACATCACCCGCTTCCTTTCTAGCCATCTGACTGTAAATATATGCAGTCGCTTTGGTAGGGTAAGGAAGCCAGGCTAAGCTCAGGTTGGATTTCTTAGGCATGTTTGAGGCTACCCGACAGTTGATTCTCTTTAGGGCAAGAGTTGTTTTCCTTGGATCTTCTGCTGAGGCTGGAGGCTCTGCAGAAGCAGGACTGTGGTGAGGACTGGGAGCAGCAGCCCTGGGTCCTGAGGGTGAGAGCCCCCAGTCTTGTTCTCCAGTGCCTGTCTCTTGCCTGGGGTTTGGGAGTGGAATTTTTCTGTAACATGATCTTGAAGTACACATAGCCATTTTTTTCCAGCTAACCACAACAATAGTGTTGGTGCTATGCATGAAATTATAAGAATGAAACGTGCTGATATGGGCACTGTGCTCAGTGCTCTCAGGCGTGGTGTAATTTGACTCTAGCAATTGTGTTAAAGAGGCATGGTTATTCCATTTTTGTGTGAAACAACTTCAGATCAGGAATGTTTAGTAATTTGTTTGTTTAACTTGCCACTGAATGAGAGACACAGAGTCAGGAGTCAAACCTAGCCTGTTCTCTTAAAAACCCAAGCTGCTCAGTTCAGCAGTTTCTACATGAAATCTCATTTTCAGAGACTGATCTCACTTTGATCCCCCTTCACTGTGGGGGTCTTGTGTGTGAAAAGGTTGCTGAAGATGGCGGCTGTGGGCCGAGCTTAGCCAGTTCTCCCTGGGGCAGCCCACACAGCTCTGGTGTGTCTGATAACACTCTGTTTGCTGCCCCTTTGTCTATAGACAGCTCTATTGATTCAGCCTTGGGAAGTCTTTGCCCTGGCTGCCCTCCTCACCCCTTTTGTTGATACATCCCCAGAACATTCAAGTTCACACCCAAGTTGCAGCCCTGGCTCCTGGGGCTGAGGACAGGATGTGAGCAGCTGTCCTGGTGCTCATGGGCGTCTGTTGGGTTTCATGCAAGTGGCTTCCCCCTTGCCTGACCTTGGGAACTAGGGGCTTCTTATCAACTGTCTTCATGCAGCTGTTTCAGGCCACAGTTTAAACACTTTGCCAATTCCTAGTGAGGAAGAAGATGGCTAAAAAATGAGAAATTGCAAAGTTCTATCCATTTCTCTTCTATTTTTAAGAATGTTGTAATTTAGGAGAACACTAGACTGAACAACAGTTGAATCTATTCCGCTTGTTCTACTTTAGCCCTATAGTTTGAGGTGGTGAAATCCCATCCATCTAAGTGGTATCAGATTTTGCTTAGTGGTTCTTAAATTATTTCTCCTTCCCTTTCTGCCCCCTTGCAGCTTAACATTTGCCTTAGTTTTTATGCTCAATAGCCTGTGAGATATGACTGATCTTACTAACTTTTGGTAAAATGGACTGACCAAGGCATTCAGTGGTTGAGTTGTACAGGGTCTGGTGAGAGCTGGACCTCAGAATTAGGTCTTTGATTGCCAGACCAGCTGCTTTCCTGTCACCACTTGGTGGGACAGACGAGCCATTGACAGTGAGTTCCGAGGACCTAACAGAAACAGAGGCACTTAGCTGGTGGTTACAAGCTGCTTAGAGTATAGTCCATCAGTTTGGGACCAGGCGTGAGCTCCAGGATGGACCAGCCAGCTCCATGAAGAGAGGAAAGCTCTTCTATCCCTGCATAGGGTACCCTGGCCACTATTAACTTCTGGAGGTTTCTGCCCAAGAAAAGAGTTGCCAAGCAGCTTTTCTTAGCATGAATGAGTTAGAACATATGTCTTATCCATATATGGCACATTGCTTATGAAGCTTGTGTCCTTGTACTTGTCTCATTCTCTGGCATTTTGCCCATCAGTTAGTTGCCCTATTATAAGATAAGTGCCTGTATGACCGGGTGTTCCACTTTTAAGTCAAGAACTTTGACTTTAATCAGAAATTTACAATTAGCTTTTCAGAGGACTTAGTTTAGTGCAATTACATGACATAGCGGTGTTAAATTTTGCAGTGTATCAATAGAAACATTAAAATGAAGTCCTGTAAAATATGCATGTTCAGTGTCCTTTTTGAATAGTCTTATTCATGTGTTTCATCAGCCTGTGTTAGGCATTTTTATAACTCAAGTAATCTATGTTCATCGTAAAATGATGAGAAAATTCAGATAAGCAAAGAAAGAGCAAAAGGAAAGGAGAAACATATATATATTCTAAATAAAAGTCCCTTGAGAGAAACCAGGATGTGAAGGACTTTGAACTTTTTAAAAGGAAGAGTCAAGTCCATTGGTGCAAGTCATCATTCTCAGAATCATTCTTCTCTTCCTTGGTCTAGGGAGAAGACCTGGAGTTGGAGTGTCTGTGAGCATGCCCTGGAGAAAGTCAAGGTTGCTTTTGATTTGCTGCATTCTGCTATAATTCTAGATAGTTCAGGGATCAAAGGTTCTGCTGTTAATTTACCACCTGCTCAGGGTGGCTGTGAAAAGGGAAAAGTATCCTTTTTGGGGTCTCCTATTTATACAGTTGCTAATTCTCAAGCAGAAAGGGGAGAAATAATCTTATATTCACAGCTCTTCACTTCCTCCTCCCTTCACTGCTGTGGCCATCCATCAATTCATACATTGACTGATAAATAGATTGATTGATTTACTCATCTATTTATTTAATACCTGTTTACCATGTACCTTCTGAGCACCAGCCACTGATTGCGCTCAGCTCTAGAGTCAGACAAGCCCCTGAGCTCGTGGAGCTTACAAACTTGTTGGAACACGTTGGCTTGGAGCAGGCTGTGGTACCATTGCTTCCATTTCAGCTTTTAGTTGCATGGACTTGAAGGCGTTCTTCTCTCCCCAAGAACTGATTGGACTCCTAGGTCTGACCTGGAGCTCAACTTGTCCTCCCACCCACAGCCGGCCTGAAACTTGACCATCCCCAACAGGGAAGGTGAGGAGGAGAAGGCCGCATGTGGCTGGCAGAGTTCTGCTCAAAATGGAACTTTACTTTTGTCTGGGAGGAGCAGGGGAGCAGATCACAGAGGGAGGGGTTCCTGGCTTTATCAGAGAGAGAAGGCCTCATTGTATGTTGTTGTTGGAACAGGTCCCAGAGACCTCAGTGCAATTCTTTGGACAGGGCTGAGCTCAGCTACCATGCCATAAAATAAGAGCTGAAAGAATCGGTGTGGAATTCAGGATAGTATCAAAGGGAGCTCTGTGCTGCTGCTCTCCCCAGGCAGGGGCAGGGCTTCAGCTCCAGGTCAAGCCCTGTTGTGAACTTCATAATATCTTCATGAACGTGCCTTTTGTGTTTGTGTCTGTGCTTTCTCTCGCGCTCTTTTTTGTCTTTGTCTCTCTCAATCTCTGTCCACATGTAGTCATTTATTCAGGGATTTGGATGGAAACAGAAAATTTTCATCTCTGTAGGTTCTCCTCCTTTTGAGTTGTGGCATGTCTGGGTGAAAGCATGAGGAGCACGGATGGGAACATTTGACACAGAGAACTGAGAATGTTGCAGGAAACCGCAGTTCCCAAACTTGAGTCACTCAGGCACTTCCATTAGGATTTTCTGTCACATCAACGCAACCTATTCTATTGTTTACCTAATGTGTTTATTTAAATGGGAGTACTGTTCTTTTTGACAGGTCACCCTTTGTTTTTAAAAGGGTATTTTATAACTTGGCCATAAATCACTAGTATACTTTGGTCAAAATAAGAAAGTAACCTTAGCAATCACTCCATCAGCTCTAGTGAGTATTTTTGTGCCATGTAAGATGATTTTGTACCCTGCAAAGCTGTGTGCTCACCACGCTTTGGGAAGTTCTGTCGGAGATTGTACTGGCTCTATTCAACTTATTCCTGACGAGTCGGATGAACCAGTCCCCCTGCTTCCTGTTGCTCTCTCTCCAACTACCTGTCCACTCTCAAGTGAGTTCCTGGATACAACACACATTGCTGTGTGAGGCCTCAGGGACTGTCACAGGTATGAGGGAAGGGCACATTCCTGACTACCCCTTTTTCCTATCATCTATAGGCCCCGGCCTCTAGTTTCACTTTGCTCTGTACTCTGGATGCAGATAACATCTCCTTGCTGAGGAGCAGGAGGTGCAGACATTGAAAAGTGCAGTGGACCAAGCTGTTTTCACACCAGGCATCTTCCCCAGCTCTTTAACAAGCATTCTCCATCCTGTGTGGCAGAGCAGAAGCCGAGAGTGTGGCCTCTGGTGCCAACAGCACAGGCTTAAATCCCAGGCCTTTTGTAACATTGACATGTAACCTCTGTTTTTGTTTATTCAGCTAGTAAACACGGTATGCCTACTGTATCCCAGCCACTGTTCTAGGCTCTACGGATAACATAGTGAACAAACCAGGAAAAACACTAAGGCTTTTGAGAGCTTATATTCTGGCCTTATTTTTATGTATTGAATTGAAGTTAATAATAGTTCTCCCTGCTGTGGTTGTTTGAGGTTTTAGTGAGCCAGTGTGAGAAGTGTGCTTGCACAGTGCCTGGCTCACTGGCTGCCTTGTAAATAGCAGTTGTTTCATTATGATAATTAGGTGCCCAGCAGTATTCTTGCCTGGAGAATCCCAGGGACGGGGGATCCTGGTGGGCTGTCGTCTATGGGGTCGCACAGAGTCAGACACGACTGAAGTGACTGAGCATTAGCAGCAGCATACCAGGCTTTGAGGCTGTTGAGCTCACTGCCTCAGCTTCAGCAGTACCCAACTGAAATACTCTCTCCTTATTTCTTGGCCTTTAAGTAATTCTCGAAGCCCTGGAGCCTTTGGGAAAATTGCCTGGTTTGGAGCCTCCTCACCTAATCGTAGGACTTCATGTGTCCTGGTCACCCCCTGAAATAAGCTTAGTCATCGCCTCACTGCCATGAGGAGGCCTCACTGCCATGAGGAGCTGACGTTCTCACACCCTGGATGGCGTTTCTGGGGCGGCTCTTTTGCCCTTTGTTAACCAAGAAGGGACCCTCCTCTGCTGCTTTTTCCCCCCGAGCCGCCTCCTCTCTTCCTGTAGCAGGAGGGTTATTGAGGCAGAAATCCTCACCCTGCAGTGTGCTGTAAGCAACTGTTTAATGCAATTCTTTGTTCCTGCACATGGGAGAAACCTTCTGTAGCATGATTGGGCTCAAACAGAGGTATTGGAGGTAGGCCTTGTCACCTGTCCATGAAGGGATTTGACTACGTTTGAATTCCATTCATTTCCAGAATACTGTTTATCACCTTTGTAATTAATGATGCAAGTATAGTTTTGTCCTGGGTCCCCAGTCCCAATGGCAAAAGTTTCCACTGACTCGAGCACTCAGTGGTCTGATGGTGATTTGTGTGCCCAGAGGGACTGCTTCAGAGGAGAAGCCAGTCTGCCGGTGCCCTGTCAAGAGTGGGCGATGGGCAGTGACTTGGGTTTGGAGCAACATGACTAGTGTGCATATTAGTTGTCAGGGGCTGCCGTTACCCAGTATCACAGACTGAGTGGTTTAAGCCACAGAGGTTAATTTTCTCACAGCTGTCTGAGATCCAGGTCCGCAGGGTCAGTTTCTTCTGAGGCCTCTTTTCTTGACTTGTAGATGGCCGTCTTCTCTCTTTGTCTTGAACATGGTCTTCCCTCAGTAATTGTCTGAATCCTGGCGTCTTCTCTTTTCTTGGCTGTACTGTGCAGCATGTGGGAGTTTAGTTCCCCTGCCAGGGATCTAACCTGTGCCCCCTGCCTTGGAAGCCCAGAGTCCTAACCACTAGATCCCCAGGGAAGTCCTCTAATATCTTCCTATAAGGACCCAGTCATATTGGGTGAGGGCCACCCGTATGATCTCATTTTTACATTAATCACCTCTTTATAGGCCCTATCTCCAGATATAGTCTCATTTTGAGATACTAGGAGTTAGGACTTAAACACAGGAATTTTGAGAGGGGACATGGTTCAGCCCATAACACTGTGGTTCAGGAGTGCAGCTCTAAAAACACCTATGCCTCGAGTTGTTCAGATGAGTGTTTGAGGGTGTTAGGGAGGCTCAGCAGGCCAGCCCCCTTTAGAATTGGGCGTTGGCTTTGTGGTGGCCACTGTTACTGATTTAATGAGATCTTGCTGGTGACTTAGGCCAGCACCCTCCTCAGAGGTCAGCCAGGCCTCAAGTAGGTAGCTAGTTTTATCCATAACAGGTAGGTAAACTTTGAGAGAGAAGAGTCGAAATAGTTTGGGGACAGATTTGTTGACAGAGGAAGCATGATATTGTCCTTCATAGACAAGGCTCAGAACTTTGTCAAGAGTTGGGAAAACTGTGGCAGGAGCTTTCCAGTAATCTGAAACCCCCCTCTCCTTCCTGTTAGATGCACTGTAAACAGCAACTGCCTACAAGAGGGTTTGGAGGCTGTTGACTTTGGCTGCAATGTGGCCTGAGAAGATTCATCGGTTTCCAATTCCTGTTCTCCAGGATGTTAAGTATTGCAGTGAACTGGAAAACTTTTCTTTATTAAAATTGGAGGAAGAGTTGGGGTGTTTTGAGGGAGACCTACAACCGGAAGGGAGCTGATACTAGAAGTTTCACTGCATTCCTTCAGAAGTTATTTCATCTTGTTTCCATTGTCTGTGTTTAGCAGCTTAAATGTCTGTGTGTGTGTAGGGAGGGGGGTTTAAGGATAAACACAATTCCAGAAGTTCTGACATTATAGCTGGCTTGTGAGGCAGTGTAGCATGGTGGTTAAGGGTAAAGCTCTGGTGTCCCATCAATCCTGGCTCTACTGTTTGTCACCTGAGTGACCATGAACCAGTTACTAATCTGAGCCTCAGCTTCCTTCTCTGTAAGATGGGAGTGATACTAGTACCTGCTTCATGGGATGTTGTGAAGATCAAATGAGAGACTGCATGTTAGCCAGTGGTTAGCTTAGTGATTGACAAGCTATTTATTTCCAGTCCAGTGGCTAGCTATTAATTATGAAAAAAACAGCATTATATAACTTAGAGTCTTAAGTGATTTTTAGAAGGCAGTGGGACCCCACTCCAGTATTCTTGCCTGGAAAATCCCATGGACGGAGGAGCCTGGTGGGCTGCAGTCCGTGGGGTCACTAAGAGTTGGACACGACTGAGCAACTTCACTTTCACTTTTCACTTTCACACATTGGAGAAGGAAATGGCAACCCACTCCAGTGTTCTTGCCTGGAGAATCCCAGGGACGGGGGAGCCTGGTGGGCTGCCGTCTATGGGGTCGCACAGAGTCGGATACGACTAAAGCGACTTAGCAGCAGCAGCAGCCTTGAGTGCATTTCCGTTTCCAGCTAAGAGAACTTATTTTAATCCTTTTCTGAGAACAGCATTCATGCTTAAGGAGGAAATTTTTTTCCAATGGGAAAAAATATATATACACATATATTTTAAAAATAACTTTGGTGTTCTGCTGTAGAGCTAAGGTGTATTGGTCTTATTGACTTAAAAATTGTATGCTAATTAGGTGAAGTCATACATTCATATTCACTCCACAGATTTGCTGAGATTCCTGTCATAGTGCACCCTTCCCCTGCTTCCTTCACGTTCTCTAGTCGAGGTACTCTTGCCCACCACAGGGCCTTTGCATATGCCCTTGCTTAACCATGGAGCACTTTTGCCACTTCCCCTTCTCACCACTCATCCTTCAGACACGTTCCAGCCTCACTTCTCTAGCTGGCCCTCCTGGCTTCTCTGTGCATCTGTATGACCCTGGTTCTTGCCTTCTGTAGCACAGAGCTGTTTTTGATTGCACACTCAATTAGGTAAGGACTGGTTAAAGTTTGTCTTCTCACTAACTAGGAGTCCTGTATGGGTAGGAACCTTGTCTTTTTTGGCTTACCACTGTGTACTGAGCACCTTGTAGCACCTTGGGACATAGAGACACTGGGTAAATAGGTATTGAATGAAAGAATGGATGTTGTTTTGGTGAGAAGAGCTGTGTTAGATACAATGGAGAGCTGCAGAGATAATCCTATTCAGTGCCTACTCTTAAAACAGTCTCTCAGAGGAGAACTCAGTGGTGCCATCAGAGGAATACACCAGTGATGCTTGAGTTCACAGGAGGGCAGAGTCATTCTCCACAGGAGAAGAAGCATACAGGCCTAGGAGAAAGAGGAGTTGAGCATGAAGAAACAGGAGAAAAAGGTACACTGGATGGAGGGACCTGTGTGCCTAGGCTTGGAAGGCACAGCCTGGCTTCAGAGACTGGAGTCACGTGGTTTGGCTGGAGCCTCAAAGGCAGGCGGGGAAGCAGTGGGCAGTATGTTGGAAGGTATGTGAGAACCAGGTTGTGGCAGGCTCCAGGGCCAGGCAAAGCACTTGGGTTGGCATGGAAGAAAAGAGGAGGTGTCCTAGAAGTTATTGATGATGTGGGCACTGTGTCTCAAGAGGATAGTGTGTATGATCTTGTGCCAGGAGGCAAGCCCATGATAGGGAGGATGAATAGGAGACGCTTGCAGAATGGGAGGAAGAAGGCTTAAGGGGGTTTTGGAATTGAGGTGAGAGATAACTTTGGCTGGGTGAATCACTGATTAGTGGCCTGAGACCTAGGTGACTATGAAAGTGAAGTCACTCTGTCGTGCCCGACTCTTTGTGATCCGTGGACTGTAGCCCACCAAGTTCCTCTGTCCATGGGATTCTCCAGGCAAGAATACTGGAGTGGGTTGCCATTTCCTTCTCCAGGGGATCTTCCTGACCCAGGGATTGAACCCAGGTCTCCCACATTGCAGGCAAGACGCTTTAACCTCTGCACCACCAGGGAAGCCCAGGTGACTATGGGAGGTTGTAATGATTCTTTTAAATGCAGGAATGTGGAGAGCTCCCAGCATGGTGCCTAGCTAATGCTGGAATTTCAGTAAATGCTAATTTTCTTCTCTGTGCCACAAATAAGAGCTCAGGCAGAGAAACAGGTGAGAGGGGAGCGAGCAAGATGGAGGTGCCAACCCAAAACTCAGGTGATGAATCTGGGCAGGTGGCTGGGAAAGCAGGAGTGGAGCTGGCCAGGGAGAGAAGCATATGCCACTGTTATTGCTGCAGTCAACCGAGGGAGAAGGGGTGTCTTAGTGAGTTCTGTCTGTTGAGACAACAGAGATTGGTTTCTCACAGTTCTGGAGGCAAGAAGTCCAAGATGAGAGTGCTGGCATGGTCTGTTTCTCAGAAGGGCCCTTTTCTGGGTTGTAGACTATCGACTTTGCATTGTGTCTTTCCCTGGCAGGGAGCAGAGGTAGGGAACAAGCTCTCTTGTGTTTAAGGGCACTAATCCCATCATGAGTGTTCCACCCTCGTAACCTCCTTATTACCTAATTACCTCCTGAAGGCCTCACTTCCTAAAACCATCACGTTGGGGAGTGGAGTTTCCACGTGTGAATTTTAGCAAGGACACAAACATTCAGTCTATAGCAAGGGTTTGGGCAGCACTTTGGGGGCCATCTCCCTCTGAGGATAAGAGAAGGGAGCCAGGAAGACTCAGAGATACAATAGGTGAAAAACTGAGGGGATGGTGCTTTGAAAGCCTGGGTTATAAGATGGGTTTTCCTGCTGTCGACATGACGAAGGCTAAGAGGACTTTAGGTGGTCTGTGGATGGCATTGGATCTTGGGTCGGACGCCATTTCAGCCAGCATCTTTGTCACTTTGGTTCCTTGACCATAGGTTGCAGCCCCAAGCCCTGGCAGCCATCTGGTAAGTGCCTGCTTCTCGGGAGGTGGTGAGGACAGCTTGGCGTGACTTCAGCCCTTGGCTCGGCGCCTTGCCCAGAACTGGCATTTCATCCAGTCTTGTCGAACCGCACTGTTCACTCCTCTGGCAGGGATGGTGAGAAGTGAATGTGTCAGTGCTGTTTTCATAGGAAAACTCGCTGCCCAAACATTGAAAAGTTCAGGTGCCTAGTTTAAGATTCCCGACCAGGTTTAGGGTCTTCTTGGAGTTTGGGGAACCAGTGTGTTAGTTGAAATTGATTTGTGGACTGTGGCAGGTTAGTTGTCTGCCCTGGGCTTCAGGTTTTAGAAATGAGAGATGAATAGCAGGGGTATCTATCTGAGCAGGCTCTGGGGGCATGATTAAGGTTCTGTTTTCTCTCTTTGACCATGTCATCCAGTCCCAAACCTGGAAATGTGATGTCTGTCCTGGTATTTATTAGAAGTTCTGACAGCGTGGCTGTTGGGCAGGTTTGCTTAGATCTGTCTGACCCGGGAGTGGGTCTTCCCTTTCACTCCGTGTGGGACCACAGAGGAGACACCAGGCACCAGTTGCTGCTGCTGCTGCTGTTTTATCATTCTACTTTAACCCTGTGTCTGTGATCTGGGTCCAAGCCAGGCTCCAGTGGGTCTTACTTGGGTGAGCCAAACCGCGCCCCAGCCTGGTGGCACCCCTCTCTTGGCTTCTTTTGCACACCCTTATTTTCTTGGTGCTGTGCCCTAAGGTATGCTGTTGCTGGCTGGGGTCAGGGATTGGCGCAGGAGAGCTGCTGGAGGGAAGGTCCTCTGCTGGCTGCACCTTCTGCTGTCACTCAGGTCCTAGCTCTGCCCGGGGTCCCTATTTGTCCTTTAGTATCGTTTCATAAATCAACATAGCGTGATGGGTAAGAGCTCAGACTCTGGAGTTTGGATCCTCTGTTAGCTTTATCACCTTTGTGAAAGTCACTCAGTCGTGTCTGACTCTTTGCGACCCCATGGACTACACAGTCCATAGGATTCTCCAGGTCAGAATACTGGAGTGGGTACCCTTTCCCTTCTCCAGGGGATCTTCCCAACCCAGGGATCGAATCCAGGTCTTCCACACTGCAGGGGATTCTTGACCAGCTGAGCCATAGGGAAGCCCCCCTTGTCAAACACTCAGCTTTTCTGAGTCTCAGTTTCCTCATGTATAAAGTTGGGAACATAACATCACCACCTGCTTTGGGCTCTCAGGAAGAATGAATGAGATCATAATTGTAAGAGTCTAGCTCATATGCCAACACTCAGTAAATGTCAGCTGTGTTTGTCATCTTTCTTATTCTCTGTCCACCATCAGTGGGGGGAGGAGCTCCGTGTACCCTTGTGTCAGCTCCTTCTTGTGAACCTTTCACCTGGAGTGATGTGGAGGGGACCCCCGTGAGAACCCCCCTTCCGTGTCCCTATGATAGGGTTCCAGCTTTACCCTTTCTCTGGGTGTGTTTGGAAGGGCGCCCACCCTGGCTCTGGCTCCTGGCGCCTGGCCTTTCTTCCCCTCCACCTGGTCATCTGAGCCAGGGCTGTGCAGCACACAGAGTCTTAATTTAGTGCTGATTGGGTTGTGAGGAACAGCTGCCTGTTCAATCCAACTGAAGCCAAGGGGAGAAATTTACTGCTGGGATGCCGGGATGTCCCGTGGACCCTGAGGGCAGGAAGTGCAGCTGGCTGGGAACCAGGAATGGGGAAGTCTGGAGCCAAGTTGTGTGAACTTTCCCTCTGGGGCTTCTGATGTGTCCTCTCGCTTGCCTCCACAGACCAGCTTTATCTGTTAAGTGTGCACACAAGGGGAAGGAGGCTGCCCCAGACCAGTTCTGAAACGCTCCTCAGTTTGAATGTCAGCATCAAGAACGGCTCCTCTATGCCCCAATTACAAATGCCCAGAAGAGAAACAAATTGGCCCAGCTAGCTCAGATGCCCACCTTTGTCCCTGTACTGAGGAGGCAGGGCTGGGGCTGGAGTGGGCATGTGTCACCTCAGAGATGGGGGCAGGCAGGTCACCTCCGAATGTATCATATCTCCAGTCCTTCTCTTAGGAAGAGAAGCCCTCTCTCTTCCTTGGCTGGCTCTGCCAGGCATATGCAGACTGAGGTTTTGAGGTTATCTGGGATTTGCCAGAACAGACAGCCCCTCACGTCAAAGAGCATGAGTGCCTCATAAAATCCCCAGTGGGTTCGGATTTCTGAACAACACTAAGTATTTCATGAAGAGGGGTAATACTTATGTCTCTTAGGTGACACAGGAGATGGCTTTAGGATATGCAGTAACAAACTTTTTTTATATTGATAATCATATATTTTATTAGGAAAACTTATAGCTAAAGATCAAACCAACAGATTCAAAGCGATTACACATACTAAGTAGATAAAAATAAGTTTGTTTAGAAAATTTAAATAGTATGGATTTGGAAAAAGAAAGTGTGGAGATTGTATATGAATGACTCAGGCTGGGAAACGGTGACTGTTGGTATACAGAGTTTTTACCCTTGAATCCAAGGGAAGACTTCAGGAGGTCTGTAAATCCCTTGAAGCTGTAGGCAAAATTTTTAATGTATTTACTTGTTTGTCTTTTTCCCTGGGGCGTTAAGTCTTAGCTCTGTTTAAAATTTAGTGTGTGCTGGAACTTTCTGGAGGTGATTTATTAAAACTTGCGGTTTCCTTCCTCAGAAATTTTGATGTAGTGGGTTTTAATGGAACCCAGGAATGTGTATTTTCATAAGCATTTAGGTGACTAAAGTGTGTGATTCTTGACCTTGCTTTGAGGAACACTGGAACTTAAAGAGCTCCAGGAGGCTCAAAACCTGAGTATCCAATTTTTATTCACTCCAATGTTCTTAGGATTGTTGTTCAAACTGGTATAACTTTCTTGTTAAGATTTTTGAGGTCTGTGGACAAAGGGTGCTGAATAAATTCACATCATACATTATTAAAGGTTTCTTAACATTGTGGCTCTTTTCTCTCTGAACAGCCATTTCATATTTGGGTTTGGCCTTGTTAGTTCAAGATGCTAATAAAAACTAAGGCTCATATTGAGCAATGCCAGCCTGGAGCTGGAGGCTTTGGATATGATCTTGAACCTAGTAGTAGAGAAACATGTGCCTGGCCACAGTGGTTGTTAAAGGACCGTCACAGTGTATTTTACATCAATAAAAACAGAAGCAGAAAAGACAACCACAGGGTTTGTGAGTGGCAGCAGTAGCCACCAGCATGGTTCTCTGATGGTTGTGTGTATGTATGCAGTGGAAGGATGGTGGGAGCTGGCCTTTGCCCTGGAGATGCAGCATAGCATTTAAGCTCTTCCATTTAGAAAAGACTCTTTGGGAATGGGTCTTGATCTCTGCATGTTAATAAAAGCCATAATAATCAAAGCATAAAAATAAGGAAATGTTTTTAAAGCCTTTCAGTGTTGCGAACACATTTGTATGCATTTCTTTTTCCCCAGCATGCTATGAAGTGGCATTTTACAGATGAGGAAACTGAGACTTTAAGAATAAGTAGGGAGGACAGTCTTCTGCTCCTGGGTCTAGATCAGAAGTCAAATCATCTGGGAAGGCAGTGCCATATGATGGTGGGATTCAGGTAGTGTCTGCTCTGCTTGGGACAGACAGATTGCCAGAAAGGAGGGCTCCTTGAGGCAAACTCAGGCTGAAGGTGAGTCACTTGTATCTTGGAGGCAGTTTATGGCGTTTCCTGATATTCTATCTTTATTTCTTACTTATTATCCATCATCTTTATGGCATCTTAATTGTGTTACCTTTGGCCGAGGGAAGAGAGCACATGCTGCTCACACGTGGGCCAAAGAGCTCACTGGGATGCATCCCTCTACCCTACGCCTGGCTTTTCTGGTATTGGCAACAGTAACAGGCAGACTCCTAAGGCAGAGGTTCTTGTCTTGGGTCCATGGACCATCTTGCAGAGGTGGGGAGGCTCTTCAGTGACCTATAGGAGAATTCTGAAATTAGTTGTGTATGTGCCCCCTGGTTACCATGGTGGCTTAGATGGTGAAGCCTGGTGTGCTACAGTCCACAGGGATCGCAAAGAGTCGGACTCGACTTAGTGACTGAACAACACCAAAAACAGCGTGCCCCTGCCTGCAGGAACACACACGCATTTTTCTAGGTAGTGGAGTCCTTGGCTTCCTCTCTACTCTCTGAGCCTCTGCAACCCTGAACAGATGCCTCACTGCAAGAGGAGTGTTCACTGCTGAACCATGGCTAGCTGGTATAGCTCCCTGCCTCTCCAGGTATAGTTTGTGGGCCAGTAGCATCCATGGCATCTAGGAATTTGTTTACATATGCAGAATCTTGGGTACCTAGAATTGGAATTGGCAGTTTAACAAGAATCTCAGGTGATTTATAGGAACATGAAAATTTGAGAAGCACTGGCCGGGTAACCCTGTCCATCGGGTGAGTTAATTTCCAGTGCCAGCTGTGTGTTGAGAGGAATGTTTATTAAAAAGCCATATTTCCTTAAAATCTTTTTTAGGAAACAGTGTTCCTTTATGCATAATATTTCTCATCTTTGTCCTTTGCGTATTGGTGCTCAGCTGATTGTAAATTGAGTTAGATCTAGATAAGGGGATTTTTGACCTGCACTGGTTAATTCCTGTGAACTTTTATGTTGGCCATAATGTGGCATCTGACCCAGCCCTTTGAGGCCAATAAATCAGAGGTGATAAACTATTGATTTGCTGAACAAACTCCATTTCCCATTAGGAATTTCTTCACACAGTATCATTTTGGGCTTTAAAGAAATAATTGAATTGACTTTTCAGCTGGTCATGGTTATGCTTGCTCATTTTCTTCTAGAGTTGGCTCATTCTTCATCTTTCCATTGTACTCTTGGATGAATTGTCAACAATAAGCCCATTTAGTCTTACATTTGCCTAGAGAGTTGCTTGATGACTCATACTCACAGTTATAAGTGCAGCCAGCTGGATGTCCATGCATCTTTAGTCTTGTGATTGTACGTTTTCTGGTGACATACACCTTGGACTCTGTTCATCTCAAGGGGGAGGCGATCTTCATTTCGGTGTGTATCCATCTGGCAGCTCCTCCAGTTCCTGCTGAACTTTAACCCACTGTTGAACATTTACTTTCTGTGGGTGTGTTGGCAAAAGCAGGGCTTGGTTGAATCTTAGTGTAGTTCCTGTGTAAGGAACAGATATCATATGGTATCTGATATGTGTATTTTTGACCAGTGTCACAAATAAAATTCTAAATTATGAAGAGGCATTTGAACTGTTTTATTGTGTTTATGCTTTGTTTTACTCTGGAAACTTGGCCACCATATCAGTTATGTGCGCGACTCCCCGTCAGACTGGAGTTGTTGAAGTTTGAGTCCCATGCTACTCACTGCTATATCTCTAACCTCTGGCACTGTGCCTGGCACTTGCGGGAACAGTCAGTAAATATTTGCTAAATGAGCAAGTGGATTAACTACTTTTATTGCTCTAGTTCATGGGTGAGCCCCCATTTATGGAATACTGATGATATTGACAAGAGCAGCAGTCATTTATTGAGTATTCTTGCTGAGACAGGCCCTGTGCTAAGCAATTCCAGTACCTTCTATCATATAATTCTCTCCACAACCTTACAAGGCAGATGGTATCAGTATGTCCATTTTACAGCTGAGGGAACTTATAAAGTAACTTGGCAAGCATCACGTGGCTGGTGGTGGGACCTTGGGCCATATGACCTTGAAACTTGTGCTAAGTTGTTGTTCATTTACTAAGTTGTGTCCAACTCTTTGCAACCCCATGGACTGTAGCACACCAGGCTTCCCTGTCCTTCACTGTCTCCGGGAGTTTGCTCAAACTCATGTCCACTGAGTTGGTGATGCTATCCAACTATCTCGTCCTCTGTTCCACCCGTCTCCTCCTGCCTTCAATCTTTCCCAGCATCAAGGTCTTTTCCAGTGGGTTGGCTTTTCCTATCAGGTGCCAAAGTATTGCAGCTTCAGCAATAGTCCTTCCTATGAACATTCAGGGTTGATTTCTTTTAGGATTGACTGGTTGGATCTCCTTGCTGTCCAAGAGACTCACAAGAGACTTCTCCAGCACCACAGTTTGAAAGCATCAATTCTTTTGGCGCTCAGCCTTCTTTATTGTTCAACTCTCACATCTGTACACAACTATTGGAAAAACGATTGCTTTTACCATCTGGACCTTTGTTGGCAAAGTGCTGTCTAGGTTTGTCAGAGCTTTCCTTCCAAGGAGCAAGTATCTCTGAAGTTCATGGCTGTAGTCACCGTCCGCAGCAATTTTGGAGCCCAAGAAAACAAAATCTGTTCCTGCTTCTACTTTCTCCCTTCTATTTGCCATGAAATGGTAGAACTGGATGCCATAATCTTAGTTTCTTTAAATGTTGAGTTTTAAGTCAAATTTTTCACTGTCCTCTTTCACTTTCATCAAGAGGCTCTTTAGTTCCTATCCATTTTCTGCTATTAGAATGGTATCATCCACATATCTGAGGTTGATATTTGTCCCAGCAATCCTGATTCCAGCTCATGACTCATCTAGCCTGGCATATCGCATGATGGACTCTGAGTATAAGTTAAATAGACAGGGTGACCATATACAGCCCTCTTGTACTTGTTTCCCAATTTTGAACCAGTCTGTTGTTCCATGTCCAGTTCTAACGGTTGCTTCTTGACCCAAATATAGGTTTCTCAGGAGATAGGTAAAGTGGTCTGGCACTCCTATCTCTTTAAGAATTTTCCACAGTTTATTTTCATCCACACAGTCAAAGGCTTTAGTAGCCAGTCAATGAAGAAGAAATAGATGTTTTTCTGTGATTCCGTTGCTTTCTCGATGATCCAGCAGATGTTGGCAATTTGATCTTTGGTTCCTCTGCCTGTTTGAAACCCAGCTTGTACATCTGAAAGTTCTCTGTTCATGTACTGTTAAAGCCTAACTTTGTACATGAGCATTTAACTTTTTAGGTAAGGACACTGACCTGCAGAAACGATGGGGTATGTGGGGCTGTGGCTTCTGCTTGGCTCCTTTAAAATGGTAAACAGTTACAGACAGAAAATGTTGGTTGCGCAGGCGCTTGGTGGAAGTCCCCACTCGGCATGCTACTTACCTTCTTTCCTGCAGAAGTAAAGCTGCAGACTGGTCAGTGCGCCCCTGTTCTCTCACTGTCCAGCCTGAAACCTGGTTGGAGGGCCTCTGTGACCTTAGACACTGTTCTCTTTGTTTTTGGAATCCATCGTGTCACCCTGCCATTAACCTAGTATTAGTGGCAAACCAATCATAAAGCACTGGTTGGAAGAAATATTGTGATTTTTTTTTTTAAGCCTTCTTAAGACATAGGATTGAGAATCTAGTTTGAAACATTTTTTTAAGATTAACCTAAAAACCTATGCTCTGCTGTCTTTTAACATGAATGTCATAATGTGCATGTTGACAAGTATTTGACAGCGGTAATTGCTTATGACAGCTTATAGCTTGCTGATGGTTATTTAAAGGCAGTCTCTCCTTAGATTAACTTCCCCCTCCACTGCAGGGAGCAAAGTGATTTGTCCTTTTGTAAGGTCTGTCATGGCACATTAGTCACTTTTAAAAAGTGGGCATCTTATTTGTCACCCTAAAGAGATCTTTTCTTTCAGTGGTTATAGATAAACAGCCAACACAATGAGTGAGTATTGTAAATAGTTTGTGGACCATTTCACTTATTTTCCTGTGGTCCTAGGTGAGTATGACTCATACATTTCGGAACAAGCTCTACAGATAGTTTCGCATCACATTTTTTGGTTGGTTGGTTGGTTGCAGAACTCTGTGTAGGTTTCTTTTTTTTGGAGTGTGCGTATGTCGATGCAGTTTCCTGTCACTGTATCTTACGGGTGTGTCCTGGATGATCCTGCCTTCCAGGTTTCTGGGAGTATGTGTTAGTGCTTCTAAAGCAGAGCTCTATCTGTCTTGTCTGTTAGTTCTGAATTTGGCTAAATAGAAATTTAAAAATCCCCAGGGAGTTAGGAAGGAGAGGAGGCCTAGTCTCTGAGGGTCACCTAGTACCAAACACCTCACCTGGGCTTTCTTTGGCAGGACAGAGCTGGAAAGTATGTGGGCCCTGAGCCCCTGGCCTCTGCCATTTACTTGTCGTCCTGCAGGGTTGCAGCCCTAGCATCAGCAGCTGTATAATCTCCAGGGTGGGTGTCCTGGCAAGAGAGCCAGACAGGTGATTTGTTAAATTAGTACCTATGTGCAGCTTCTAGCCTCTGGTGCCAGGTAGCATGGAGCTTGGCAGGATTAAAAGCAGGCTGATTATACAGCCAGCAAAGGTGGGAGGTAAGACTGCTGGCTGTCACCATGCTTAACCGTTGAGACGCCCACAGAAAATGGTCCCAGCAGCTCTGTCTCTGTGGGATTTCAGAGCATATGATAAATGAGAGATCCAAGCACAAAGTTTTGACTAGAAAATAATTTCCTAGGAGGTCTTGCTAATGGGACAGGGCATCAGGAGTGCCACAGTAAGGGCTAGGCCTTATGTATAGGAACAATGTTTTAGGAGTTAGGGACTGTGCTTAGTCGCTCAGTCATGTCCAACTCCTGCAACCCTGTGGAATATAGCCCTCCAGGCTCCTCTGTCCATGGGGATTCTCCAGGCAAGAATACTGGAGTGGGTTGCCATGCCCTCCTCCAAGGGATCTTCCCAACCCAGGGATGGAACTCCGGTCTCCTGCATTACAGAAGGATTCTTTACAATCTGAGCCACCAGGCAAGCCCAGGAGTTAGGGGAGTATCTGGCTTATGTTAAACAAATATTAATTGAGGGTCTTCTGCTCTCTGCTGCTTCAGGCTGAGAAGAGAGAAAGTGGGCTGGTACCTTTTCCTGGGATAACTAGTGGGAACACAGGCCAACTGCTCTTTTTATTCATTTATATGTATTCCTTGCCTCCTGTGTGTGAGGTCTGTGTTCTGCCTTCCTTCTAACAAGAACAAGAGGCTTCTTTTCTCTCTCCTTCAAGCCTGGGAAGTGGGCTTGAATAAAGAGTGGTTCCCTAGTGTGTGATCTTAGGTATACTAACATGGCCTCCTTCATAGGATAACTGTGAGAATTTAAATCTGTGTCGTGTGAAATGGGCTGAATGCATCAAAAGCTGGAATCAAGATTGCCAGGAGAAATGTCAACAGCCATGGTGACTGCAGCCATGAAATTAAAAGACACTTATTGGAAGGAAAGCTGTGACAAACCTAGACAGTGTATTAAAAAACAGAGACATCACTTTGCCGACAAAGGTCCAGATAGTCAAAGCTTTGGTTTTTCCAGTAGTTGTATACAGATGTGAGAGAGTTGGACTATAAAGAAGGCTGAGCACCAAAGAATTGATGCTTTTGAATTGTGGTGTCACAGAAGACTCTTGAGAGTCCCTAGGACAGCAGGGAGATCAAACCAGTCAATCCTAACAACCCTTAATGTTCATAGGAAGGACTGTTGCTGAGGCTGAAACTACAATACTTCGGCCACCTGATGGGAAGAGCTGACAACATTGGAAAAGACCTTGATGATGGGAAAGATTGAGGGCAGGAGGAGAAAAGGGGGTGACAGAAGATGAGATGGTTGGATGGCAGCACCGACTCAATGGAAATGAGTTTGAGCAAACTGCAGGGGATAATGAAGGACAGAGAAGCCTGGTGTGCTACAGTCCATGGGGTCACAAAGAGTCAGATACAACTGAATGACTGAACAACAAAGGTGCATTTAAAATGCTTGCAGCAGTGCGCTGCACACAGTGCTAACACACAGTGCAAATTCTGTGATAGTAATAATAATTCTGTTATTATTAGTAGTGCTATTATCATCATCATTGAACGAAGAAGGAGTAATTCCAGAGGAAGAGGGTTGTCAGTCGCTTCCACCCACTGCCAAAGGTTCTGGAGGTCTCACTTTTTGTCCCTCCTGCTGGAGGTGGATGTGAGGATGTGAATGTGGAATCTGAGAGGGAGGACCCGAAGCCTGGCCCCTTCCCATCTCCCATACAGGGACAAATGGGCCCAGGTCAACAGCTTCTTCCTGGAGAGAGCCTGAGCAGTGTCGGCTTCTTTGATTTAATCTCTTCCCTGTCCCCAGGCCACCAAAAGTTCAAAGAGTTCTTATTTTTATATTGTAATTCTTTAGAAGGATGATTAATTCCTTCTGGGACATTCAAGACATTTATTCTTTTTTTTGAAAAGCAAAATTGGCAACACTGACTGAAGGATAAGGCGAAAAGTACTTAAGAGCCGGTATTCTAAGAAGGCCTTTCTCTGTAGCAGAGGTTTGAGATCAGAAAGGAGGAAACTTTTCTTGAGCCAGAAAGTATCATTTATAGGTGTCCTTGATGGAATCAGTGCTCAGAACACAGTTTTAAAATCTGCTTATGACAGTGTTGCTTTTCCTCCTGCATTTTGTCTGGCCTGGGATTTGTGGAATTTGTACAGGATGCCTATGGGTATTCAGTTTCCAGTGGCTGAGCAGAAATGAAGAGGAGGAGGAAGCAGAGTCAGAAGACCTAGGTTTTGGCCTTGCTAGTTAGCACACTCCAGTATTCTTGCCTGAAGAATCCCTTGGACAGAGGAGCCTGGTGGGCTACAGTCCACAGGATTGCAAAGACTGAAGTACTTAGCAGGCAGTTAGCACAGGGAAACCTACAGCTGTGCCCTGTGTCTTCATTTGTAAAATTAGAATATCTTTCTAGTTCACAAGGATATTAATGACCAGTGAGACAGTACTGAATTTGGGGGTTAATTTTTGAGGAAGGGTGTAGATAGTTTCTCCAGTTGCATTTCACATACTTGACACGCTGAGGTATTTGTGCTCCCTGTGTCCATTATTGTAGGGGAATGGGGTTGCTTCATAGGTCCGATTTCCAGATAACTGAAGAGAAGCTGTTCAGATGGCGCAGTATGGTAAGCTCCTATCCACACCCTGGATGAGGCAGTTTTCCAGAATTGATCCGTTTAACCCTTACAATTCCATAATATAGGAACTGTCATATCTACTTGGCAGTGAGTGCAGGAACATGCAGTTCAGAGACAGCGAAGTAATCTTGTCAAGGTTGCGTGGTTTATTCAGTCATAATAATCATTCATTGGGTTTCTGATGTGTGCCAGGTAACAAGATTATCGTCATGAGCAAACTGACAGGAGCTGCTAGTGGGTAGTTAGGACTCAGCCAGGCTTGCCTGGCTCCAGGGCACACGGCTTGCCCCTACTCTGTGTTCTTTCTAACAGAGCTCTAGTGATGGGAGGGACGGGGAGGCCCACCCTGTTGTTGAGGCAAGCCCCCAGGCCATGGGGATTTCTCTGGGTCCCCACCACAGAGCTGGGCATTCTGCAGTGGAGCCCAGGGCAGGGCACTGTCCTCTATGCCTGCTTCTACCAAGCCCCTCTACCTCTTACTATTTCAAATGCCAAGTCCTGAAAAATTTGAAATACCTGATCAAAACCTGGCTTAAATGTTAGGGATTCCCCTCCTTCTAAAGACAGAGGATGCTTAAGCAGAGGCCAGTATTTTTTTCACTATGACTCAGGCCTGTCATTATGTGTTTTATTCATGTACCATATAATTTTGCATCTGTGTTTTCAGTTTTCCTTTTCTTCCCCTCTCTGTGTCATTTGTCACCTCACCTGCAGTTACTGAGATTGTCACTGACTGCCTCTGACTCCCGTTGGATTGATTGTTTCTAACCTGCCATGAATGAGGACACTGAGCATCTGGGCTTTTTATTCTGTGTGTGTGTGTGTGTGTGTGTGTGTGTGTGTGTGTGTAATAAAAAAGCAGGAAATTGCTGGGTGAGACTTGAGGAATAAGAGCCAGGGACTTTGTGACAGCCGCCTCTGGAGTTGGCCTCTGTTGTTTGCATTACGGTCCCTGGCCTGTGGTCATGGTCTTGCTATAGCCCTGGCCTCTGATGGAGGGATTGAGAGCTCAGCCTTTGAAGTCCAAGGGACGCGGCTCAAATCCTGGCTCCTCTGCATGTGTGGGATCTGAGTCAACTTAACATCTCTAAGCGAAAGTTTTCTTATCCTGGCCCGACAAGCCCTCCATAAATGATGTACTCTGTAATTAATAGTGAGAGTAGAATTTGTATATTCATGGAGTTCGGGGCAGGATGTCTAGTAATATCGTCCAGGTAACCGTGTAGTGTGTGGGTTAAGAGCATGGGGCATTAGGGCCAGGAAGACCTGGGGCCCAGTCCTCACCTCCTGCCTTCACCAGCTGAGTGACCGATAATAGAAAGTTACATATTGAATATAGTGTAGAGGTCACCAGTGTGGGCACTTGAATTAATGTGGGGACCCGTTTCTAGCTCTGCTGACCCAAATCTAGAAGCCGCCTCTGGTTTCTCACCTCCGAAATGAGGATGGTAATGGAGCCCGCCTCTCAGGATTGTTGGGGGCTGAGCTTAGTGCGGATATTCAGTGCTTACATAGTGTCTTGCTCCTGTAAGAGCTCAGTATCAGTTGTCACCAGCTATGACTCCCCTGGCTTCCAGGAAGTGTTGATACAGTTTTTATTCCTTAAATGTTGTAGTTTATGTTCTCTTTCCCAGCACTGTAGTTAATTTCAACATCACTCTTGCTGGTCTTTGTTCCCTTGGCTTTTCTTGGTCTACCAAGGATTGAAGTAGGCCTGGGAACAGTTACACACACTCTTCTGAGGGAATAGATGGTTTGCTTTGGGAAGTTCTTTCACGGGTAGGCGCTATCTCCGTATTGGGTTCTCAGCCTGGAAGTCCTTGGGAAGCTCTACCAGGTTGTATGACATGCTGGAGATACTCTGAAGACAAATGTCTGTGAAAAATGGAAAGTGTTGTTCTTTTCAACATCTCTGCCCTTTCTTAGGGAAAAAAATTGGAGTGCACTTTAATGGAAGGATTATTCCTACACCCTGTACTATTCCACTTTTACTGATCTAATTTTTCTTGTCACAGACTTTTCTTGGGCTTATAAAATATGCATCATAAAACACATCATTGTGAATTAAGATTATTTTACTTCCTTTTTGTTTCTTCTAAGACTGACACATAAAGCAGGGTCCTTCCTGGACAATTCTGTCAGTGGTTGGGGAAATGAAAATTAAACATATACATTATCTTTTTCCCAAAGACTTTGTTTTGACATGAATTTGGTTTCCTTTTCCTGATGATTAGTTGTAACTGAAATGTTGTTGTCTTTGGGTTACTTTACAAAGAAAGGCTCTGCCCTGCTATGCAGGGGACTGGTCGTTGACAGCGGCTGTGAGCCTGGTTCTGTTCCATTCAGTCGCTCAGTTGTGTCCGACTCTTTGCGACCCCATGAATCGCAGCATGCCAGGCCTCCCTGTCCATCACCAACTCCCGGAGTTCACTCAGACTCACGTCCATCGAGTCCGTGATGCCATCCAGCCATCTCATCCTCTGTCATCCCCTTCTCCTCCTGCCCCCAATCCCTCCCAGCATCAGGGTCTTTTCCAATGAGTCAACTCTTCACATGAGGTGGCCAAAGTACTGGAGCTTCAGTTTTAGCATCATTCCTTCCAAAGAAATCCCAGGGTTGATCTCCTTCAGAATAGACTGGTTGGGTCTCCTTGCAGTCCAAGGGACTCTCAAGAGTCTTCTCCAACACCACAGTTCAAAAGCATCAATTCTTTGGCGCTCAGCCTTCTTCACAGTCCAACTCTCACATCCATACATGACCACAGGAAAAGCCATAGCCTTGACTAGACGGACCTTAGTCAGCAAAGTAATGTCTCTGCTTCTGAATATGCTATCTAGTCTTTAGTGAAATACAAATCCCAACCACGAGACACCACTTCACAGCCACTAAGCACAGCTGTAATCAAAAAGTCAGCTCATAAGTGCCGGTGAAGATGTAGAGAAATCAGAACCCGTGTTCACTACTGGAAGGAATGTAAAACGAGGCAGACGCTTTGGAAAACAGCTTAGCAGCTCCTCAAAATGTTACACATAGAGTTACCATAGGAACCAGCAAATCCACTCTTATATACTTAACAGAATTAAAAACATATGTCCACATACACCAACGTTCACAGCAGCATTATTCGTAAGAGTCAGGAGCTTGAAATATCTGAATGTACGTCAGCTGATGAATGAATGGACAAAAGAAGGTGCATCCACACGAAGGCACATTATTTGGTCACACAGAGGAGAGCAGTCCCGACAGACGCCACAGCCTGGGAAAGCTCGCGAACATCACGCTAAACGGAAGCAGCCCCTCACAAGGCTGACCGGATAGGACATGATTCCACTCGTGAGAAATACTCAGAACCCAAGTCTACAGACTTCACAGTCCAACTCTCACATCCATACATGACCACAGGAAAAGCCATAGGCTTGACTAGACGGACCTTAGTTGGCAAAGTAATGTCTCTGCTTTTGAATATACTATCTAGGTTGATATCACAAGGACTTGTCATGTGGGGCATTCTCTGTGTTCTGGGATTTGGCAGCGCCCTCAGCCCTCTTACGTGGTGTTGCCCGAATCTGGTCTTTGCTTCCCCTACTGAGACTTCGCCTGCCATGCTAGGTGATTGTAGGGCAGCTGCCTCTCACCTCTATCAGCCTGACCGTGTCCTCAGCCCAAACCAGCTTGTCTGTGTTTCTGCTTGACCTACCTAAATGCTCTGTGCTCAGGTCTTCACTGTTGCCATTGTTGGAAGTTGGCCACCGTGTTCAAGGGAAAGGCATGGTTTGACTGTGTAGGTTGTAAGTGCTGGTTAGGCATGTGCTTTTGTTAAGTCAGGGAAAGGGCTGGTCCTGAAAGGGAAGGGAGGAGGCTTTGAGGTTACCATACTTTCTGACCTCTGGATTTCCTTGACTGAAACCTGGTAGAAGGGAGAGGAAAGGGTGTATACCCTCTTCCTCCTGGCCGAGGACCCGGCCAGGATGGACTGTATGTCTTGGGTTGCAGCTCCTGTCTCAGAATGATTTCAAATAGTCTCCCTTTTCTCAAAACTGCCTTGCTTTGGATATGGTCACCCTGTGAATGGATCACATCGGGTTCTTCTGAAAACCTTTGTCAGTAGGAATGAACATCAGCTTCCAGAGGGGTTTTTCTTCAGTAGATGATTATAAGAGTGAGGCTACCTCCTTTTCCACCCACGTCAGTGAGAAAGAATGGTTCTGGAAAGGGTTGTTACAAGTTCCATCCTGACTAGCTTCAAAAAGCTACAGACCTGTGGAGTGGTGGGTGCCTTAGATCTTCACAGTAGGAGAGAGTGGGGGTGACATGATGGGGTCTCCAGACTGAAAAAGCAAAACTTCAGTACTAATTGATGAAACCTGATATGCTCATTGGGGAGAGTATGCAACTTAAAGGAAATGAATGGTGAGCTTACCCAGTGTCATCAAGCCCAGTAGGTAAGGGAGAATCCAGAGGGGTGCCAGGGTGTCTGACTCTTTCTGCTGCCCCTTGCTGTGTGCCCTGTGGACCTAGTGTTTTCAGTTCATAGCTCTGATATTCCCATCATGCAAGCAGGGGATGAAACTGATTCCAGCCATGAACCACTTTTCAGTCGAGAGTGGCAGAAGCAACTTTCACGCTCAGGGTTTTACACCATTGTTACCTTGGAGAGGTACAATTGGTAGATGCTTTTGGCCTGATGAGAATAGTAGAAAGGGGCAATTAGGATATTGGTCCAGGATGAACCTCTTTGAGCCTGTCTATGCGAGTCAAGTCATATCCCTCAGTTGCTGGCCAAACCTCAGAAACACAGCACATGGGGATGTTATTCATGTTCAGTAAATGTCAAACAGCATCCACAGATTTATGGGTTTCTAAATCCAAAGAGGCTTCTATTATTGGGGCTTCTTACAAGCTCTGAATTGCTAACATTAAAAAAAATCAATTCTGACAAAACCGCTCATTACTATCAAGTGTGATTTAAGTATCTGGCTGAGAAAAGCAAGCTGATTTTTGGATCTTTTAATTCATGCCATTGAAGACAACTGTGGTGATGATGAAAAATTATTTTGTGGTAGATATTGACTTGTGGTAGAGGGTAGGAAGGAGTAGTGAAAGATTCCCAAACCTCCTAATTTTCCCATTTGTGTTAAATTTCCACAAGTTGGAAATATTTCCTGCTGCTGCTGCTGCTGCTAAGTCACTTCAGTCGTGTCTGACTCTGTGTGACCCCATAGACGGCAGCTCACCAGGCTCCCCTGTCCCTGGGATTCTCCAGGCAAGGACTCTGGAGTGGGTTGCCATTTCCTTCTCCAATGCATGAAAGTGAAAAGTGAAAGGGAAGCGCTCAGTCATGTCCGACTCTTCGCGACCCGATGGACCGCAGCCTACCAGGCTCCTCCATCCATGGGGTTTGCCAGGCAAGAGTACTGGAGTGGGGTGCCATCACCTTCTCCAGGAAATATTTCCTAGAGTATATTATACTCTATTTTTCTGTATAATATTCGAACACATTTTTCATAGCTGTGATGACCTGTAAGTCATCACATTGATTTCTTTTTCAGTCAATGGCCTGCTGAACTGAGAGTTTAATTACTATAGCTGTGCAGGTGCATGCAAAAAAATCAGCCTTCAAAAATTGTTGCTAATGGTACGAGTTTGCACTGGGACTGATTGACCACATAAGCATGTTTTTCTCCCAAGCAGTTCTTGTGGGAGCCAGAGAAACACACACACACACACACACACACACACGCACACCCAAGCCAGACCATTCCATATTCAGCCCCTCTCAGTTTGTACCATTTTCCCTGATACCACTTTCCGGCTACATGCTTGCTCTCAAATCTCCATAGCCACATCAAAATATGTATGAGAGGTTTTTTTTTTTTTAAGGTATGCTTCTTTCATTAAGTTATATGCAAAATGCTCTGGATACAAAGTATTCATAGCGCTTACTTTTAAGGGATGTTTATGAGGATTAAAGATGATACATCCATACAAAATTCCTATCATGATGCCTGGCACACACCTATGTACTCAGCCTGTTAGTGGCTGCCTCTTCTTGCTTTTTGCAGCTCCCTGCCCTGCTCTCCCCACGTTTTTGAAACACCTTGTCCTACTGATCACATAGGTAAGTAAGTAAGTAAAGTCACTCAGTCGTGTCCGACTCTTTGTGACCCCATGGACTGCAGCCCACCAGGCTCCTCAGTCCATGAGATTCTCCAAGCAAGAATACTGGAGTGGGTTGCCATTTCCTTCTCCAGGGGATCTTCCCGACCCAGGGATCGAACCACTGCTCTCCCCACGTTTTTGAAACACCTTGTCCTACTGATCACATAGGTAAGTAAGTAAGTAAAGTCACTCAGTCGTGTCCGACTCTTTGTGACCCCATGGACTGCAGCCCACCAGGCTCCTCAGTCCATGAGATTCTCCAAGCAAGAATACTGGAGTGGGTTGCCATTTCCTTCTCCAGGGGATCTTCCCGACCCAGGGATCGAACCCGGGTCTCCCACGTTGGAGGCAGATGCTTTAACCTCTGAGCCACCAGGGAAGTCCATAGGAGCCAGATCCAAATGCTCTGTCTCGGCCATTCAATGTTTCTGGCCCCTGCTGATACTGAGCACCCATCCAACCGGAAGATATTGCTTTTCTGGTTCGTGGCACTGTGTTATACTAATTCTCCTCCTGCCTCTCTACCTTTCTTCATTTCCTTTCCTTAGTTTTTTGGCCTCTTTTTCTGCTGTCCAAAGAAGATGGTCTCTGAGTTTCTGTGCTCAGTTCACTTAAATTTCCTTAGCTATCTTACTCACTTCTGTGGATGATGTTCAGGTATCCATCTCTGGCCTGATTTCTCTCCTGGGGTTCCCTGCATCCATTTCTGATGGATTGACTAGCATCTCTGCCTGCATATCTCCTGGCAGCCCAGATTCAACATATCTCATATGCAAACCACCTTCTGCAAAGCATATCCTCCTCCTCCCATCCCTAGGTCTTTAGATGATCAGTTCTCCTCTCCCTATCTCCTCTCTTCCCCTTTGCCACTTTTTCATTCTCTGTATCTCTCATCCAGTTGGTAACAATTTCGTGTGGATCTGACCTGGGTGATACCCCTTGCATCTGATCTTCCCCCTCTCTCCTTACTACGAGCACCACAGCACTCAACTGACTCCTGAAATGCATCTACCAATACATTCTCACCTCTTATGTTTTGCATCTAGATCCAGACTTAACTGTCGTCTCGTTAATCATTCTAAAGCACAACAGGTTTGGATATATCACACCCATATCCAAATTCTTTCTTTAAAAAATTAAAAAAAAATTGATACAATGTTTAAAAGTCACTTTTCATTTATGGTTACTGCAAAATACTGCTACATTCGTTGTCTTGTAAGTACATCCTTAAGCCTGTCTTACCCCCAACAGTTTATGTCTCCAGTCTGCCCCCTTCTATTGCCTCCAATTCTCACACTGGCAGCCACTAGTTTGTTCTCTGTATGTGTGAGTCTGCTTCTTTTTTGTTATATTCACTAGTTTTTTATATTTTTTAGATTCCGCACGTAAGTGGTAGCATACAGTATTTGTCTTTTTCTGTCTGACTTATTTCACTTTAGCTTAATGTCCTCCAAATCCATCCATGTTGCTACAGATGGCAAAATTAGGTTCTTTTTTATGGCTGAATAGTATTCCATTGTATATATGTAACACATCTGCTTTATCCGTTTGTCTGTTGGTTGACACTTAGGTTGCTTTCGTGTCTTGGCAGTTGTAAATAGTGCTGCTGTGAACATTAGGGTGTGTGTATCTTCTTGAATTAGTGTTTTTGCTTTCTTTTGGGTATATACCCAGGAGTGGCATTGCTCTGGTGTATGGTGGTTCTATTTTTAGTTTTTTGAGGAACCTCCGTACTGTTTTCCTCAGTGGCTGCACCAATTGACATTCTCACTAACAGTGTATGAGGGTACCCTTTCCAGCACATCTCGGCCAACATTTGTTGTTTATGTTCTTTTTGATGACAGCCATTCTGACAGGCGTGAGATTATAGGTCACTGTGGTCCTGATTTGCATTTCCCTGATGATTGGCAATGTTGGACATCTTTTCATGTACCTCCTAGCCATCAACATGTTCTCTTTGGAAAAATACCTATTTGCTTCTTCCTATCTGTTAATCAAGTTGTTTTTAACGTTGAGCTGTTTATATCTGTTGGATATCAGTCCTTTATTGGTTGTATCATTTGCAGATCTTTTCTCCCGTTCAGTAGATTATGTTTTCATTTTGTTGATGGTTTCCTTTGCTGTGCAAAAGCTTTTAAATTTAATTAGGCCCCATGTGTTTATTTTTTATTTGCTTTCCTTTAGGAGACAGATCCAAAAAGATACTGCTGCAATTTATATAAAGAGTGCACCACCCATGTTTCCTCTAGGAGTTTTATGGTATACAGTCTTATATTTAGGTCTTTAATTCATTTTGAGTTTATTTCTGTGTATGATGTTAGAGAATGTTCTAATTTCTTTCTTTGACATGTGGCTGTTGAGTTTTTCCATTACCATTTGTTGAAGAGAGTCTGTCTTTTCTCCGTTGTATATTCTTGCCTGCTTTGTCATAGATTAATTGACCATGAATGTGTGGGTTTATTCTTGGTTCTCTACCCTGTTTCATCTGTGTGTCTATTTTTGTGCTAGGCTCATACTGTTTTGATGACTATCACGTTGTAGTATAGTCTGAAGGCAAGAAACATAATTCCTCCGTCTCTGTTCTTCTGAAGATTGTTTAGGGTGTTTGGGGTCTTTTGTGTTTGCCCATATTCTTTCTTGACTTTCATGCTGTTCTGCGTGAAATTAGGAAGACATACCAAAATCTTATACTTTTCTTTGGTGCACCCTATCAGACGTTGTTCTGGTCATAGGCAGTAATCTATTTTTGATATCACTTTAGTGATCCACTGGTGAGGTGAAATGTTATCAGTTTTCATTTACTAATGATATAGACTGAATTGTGCACCCCCACAACTTATATGTTGATGCTTTTATACCCAATGTGACTATTTGACAGGGCTTATAAGGAGGTAACTGAGTTAGATGAGATCTTAAGGGTGGGGTTGCATAGGATTAGTGTCTTTATAGGAAGAGACATGTGTGTGCACTTGTGCTTGCTTGCTCTCCCTGCCGCTCAGCCCTGTGCACACGCACAGAGAAGATGCCATGTGAGCCCACAGCAAGGAGGTGGCTGCCCACGAGGCAGGACGGGAGTCCTCACCAGAGCCCAGCCGCGCGGGCAGCCTGGTCTCAAGACAGCCAGTTCTCCAAATTTTGAGAAATAAACGTCTATTGTTTAAGCCACCCAGTCTCGAATTTTTTTTATGGCAACTCAGACTAAGACAAATAGCATATACTTGGTTTAGATCTTTTGTGCACCAGCATGGGATATGTAGGGAAACATGGCTCCTGCTGCCAGGCAGCAGGGAAATCCTCTTGTTGTTACTCTGACATCCAGGAGCTTTCAGTCAGAATATATTGAGTGCCCATTAAGGCAGACACTATGTTGAGCATTGGGTTTACAAAGAAAATGAGGAACTCAGAGCCTAGAGGAGAAGAAAGAAAGATAAATAGATTATTGTGATTCACTGGGAGTTGACTCTGGTAGAATGTTCAAGGTATGTAAACAGCTGAAGTTATGATTCTAGGCAAGGAATGTAAATAATGGATAAAATCACAAATGGTTACTAAAAGAGAAGGATTATAATGTTAATTACCTTCAGTTCAATTCTTTTTTTGGTTTTTTTCTTTGTTTTGATTATAAAAGTAAGAAGTGAAGAACACTTGCACTTTGTAGAAAATCTGAGAAGTACTGAAAGCTGTAAAGAAGTAGGAAGAAAGACACTCATAATCCTACCTACCACAAAGAGAGAACCTCTTCTCTCTCTCTCATTTTTTATTTTGGCCACCCCATGTGGCTTGTAAAGACTTATAGTTCCCAGAACAGGGATTGAGCCCTTGGCAGTAAAAGCACTGAGTCCTAACTACTGGACCATCAGGGAATTTCTTCTTTTCTCTTTCTTAATGTCATTTTAAATGTCTTTGTGTTTCTGCTTTATGGATGTATAGCATTTCTTAATCTAATCTCCTAACTTTAAACATTTAAAGGATTTCCATTCTTAATTTTTTCTATGTTAAAGAATTTGATAATATCAAATGTAAATCTTTGTCTCCATTTAATAAAATTATTTCCTTTGAACAGAGTCCTTGAAGAGGAGTTACTTAGTCAAGGGACATAAACATTGTTAAGGGCTTTGGGGTGTCCTAACAACCACAGACATATGTTGAGTTCTTTCTTTGTGAACAAGTGACTCTGGTTGTTTTTAGGATGAGAATGCTGGGGTTGGGGGACAGTGAGATGAGAGAAATGTGGCCTTATAGAGTTTGTGTGATCTCTTGCAGGTGTTTTGTCCATGCCAAAAGTCCTTGAAATTTGGTCCTGTCTGAAACTTTCATTGAGACATTTAGTCTGTGATTCATTAAATAATACAAGCATTTAGTTTTGCCAAGAGATCACTGAAATTTGATCCTTTTCCAAATATCCATTGAGATGTTTGATCCATGGTTGGTTCAATTTTGCAAACATTTAACTTAGTTAAATTTTTCTTTACATTATTTTTATTGTAATTTATGATGGATTCTGGTTTTCACATTTATTCTTGTTCGTCCTCATGATAAAGTTTGTCAAGGCTACTCTTAAGTCAGTGAGCAGTCTTTTAGATATCTGTTGACCGGATTACTGGTTTTATATTCATTATATTTGTAAACAATTTCAGTAATATAGTTTTGCTTTTGTTCATACTGTTGCATAATTGATGGCTGTGTTTGTGTGCGACCACCAAGACCTTGGGTGCTAACTTATTGATTGCTTTGTTGTTCATCTTTTAATATGTCAGTAAATTTTCAGATTGTGCACTGCCACCAGCTCTTGGAATCTGCTCTGCCAGCCATCCACTGTATTGCTCATCCTGTGATCTCTGTTCAGCACTGTGTATAAACAAGTTGCTGGGGGAGATCTGCCGTGTCTTCCACGGGCATGCATTTTCTCCACATAATCTATTGGGTCATCTGAATTTTCTTTTGCATTCCTCATAATGCTTGAAAGTTTCATTTGCATCTTCCAAAGGCAGAAATGGCAGCCCAAACAAGATGCTTGACACTTAACGGGTGTTACGTTCCTTTGCCATATGCTCACACGTTAAACTCAAAAGGTATTTTTTTGGTCACAGTGATTGTGGAAAATGAAACAAGCATCCTCTCGCTTGTGCACTTGTTAGGAGTCGTCGAATCACCTTTATATTTGCAGTTTTGAAATCCATCACGTACAGTGAAGAGTTATTGATGAGATTTATTTTCCTTGCAAGTGGAATACTTTTTTATATGTATATCTATAAGTGTCTTTTCACCTTTTCACTGTTAGTGTATAACCAATGGCGTAGTCTAAACCAGTGAAACACCACGCACGGTAAATAACTGAACCTGTCAGTGTGTGAACCAGTGGCACGGTCTAAACCAGTGAGGCACCATGTGCAGTAAATAACTGCACTGCATTGGTGCCACCTTTAAGGTGCTGTTATGGCATAATGTGGAACTGGTTCTTGAATATTGAATATTGTCATGAGTTGTGTAAATAGGAAATCTGTCATCATTTTGAGCATAGGCATCGTGTGTGAAAAATGGTCACTTTATACTCCTTTAGAATTCGGCTTCCATGTGATGGGGCTGGGTTTGGAGCTGGATGTCTACTTTCCGTTCTCTTTACTTGCCTCTTTAATGAGTTTCTTTCTGGCAGTTTTAACAGGGTCTCATCATCATGAGTATCATGATGAGTTCTTAGAGGTGCCCGTGATGGTGATGCATTTGGTTCTTCTGTGTGTTGTTTTAACCTGTTTAGGGTTTTCCTTCCTTTCCTTTAACATCAGTGTTGTGCCGCTATTTTCCTGTCCCACCTTGACTGATGGCAATGTTATCGGAATCCTGACTTGTATGTATTGGGCATTACAGGTTCTCCTTTCTTCATAGTGTCAGTTCTTTCTCTTTTAAAGAAATGGAAACAGTAATAAGAGCCGTTATAATGCAGCACTGGCTTTTCTATTGTGAGCTTACTGTTTCTGTCATACTCTGGTGGAATTTTCAAAGATGACACACTGCTGAGCAACAGAGAAAGAGTTGTTTATTTCTTCTGTAGCTATATGTCCAGTGGTCACTGGTAGGGGAAACCTAATTAAATGTCTAATGTGTTGAATCCCGGTTTGGCTGGACTGAATCAGCCAGTAGGTAGGCACTAGCCGAGGGTGTGGTGGTTGCTGCTGATGGACAGTTAAGTATGGGAGTCATACTCACAAAAACGTTTCCAGAGTGGCAGACATTTTTGTGGATCCTGCAGTGCTACCTTGTAGAGCATTGATTCAAAGGTGATATTGCCCCTTAAGCCTGGGCGCTGGCATGCTGTATGGGGCTTACTTAGATGCCTGATATTCTCTTCATGGTGACTCTTACACCAGACCTCTGATGTGGTAGGAGAGCCACACCCATTCTCTCTCCTCCCATACAAGCAAAATAACTTTGTTAAGTGTCTACATTACACTCGCTGCTTGTTTTACACAGCAACTTGACCAAGCTCCTTCTTTCAAACTCTGCCCTTATTGAAGGACCCAGCGACATTCAGCCAAATGCCCAGTGACGCATTAATGCACCGTGCATGCACTGCAGGATTCCATCCTCAACTTGTCAGGCATCCTCTGTACATTTCTCTAACTGTACGACTCTTCCTGGGCATACATAGTTAATATAAATTCTGTTCTTCTGTGGGATTCGAACCCTAACCATCTACCTAACCCCAGCTAGACTACTGAGGCAAGAATGGTTATTATTGGCGTATAGCCTCAATACAGTTATTGGACCAATAAGACATGGTAATATTTTGTAATATATTAATTCCATAAACTGAAAGTGTAAGTAAGTGTTATGGGCTATTTGAACTCAGAAATTTTCCGGATGTGCATGTTTTTGGCAGGACCCTGAATATCAAGGACCATTTGGCATGGACCAAGTAAACTCATGGATCTATTTTTGTTTTTTTTATATCCTGCCTTTAAAAGATTAGTTTGTTTATTTTTGGTTGCTTTGGGTGTTTGTAGCTGTGTGCGGGCCTTTTCTAGTTGCAGAGAGTAGGGGCTGTACGCCGGCTTCTCATTGCGGTGGCTTCTCTTGTTGCGAAGCACAGACTCCAGGTCCATGGGTTTCAGGAGTTCCAGCATGTGGGCTCAGCAGGTATGGCATACAGGCTTCGTTGTTCTGTGGCATGTGGAATTTTCCTGAATCAGGGGATGAACCCCTGTCCCTCCCGTTGGCAGGTGGAGTCTTATCCACTGTATAACCAAGGAAGTTCACTTGTGGATATTTTTGATAGGACCAGATTTCGAGGAACTTTTGGGGTGGACCAAGTGTCTCAGTAGATGTTTTGTACGGAGCAAATGTGTCCTAATCATGTGACCTATCAAGGGAGACATACCTGTGTGTACAGAAGCTCTGAGGACCTTTTACTTTGTAAGTGATTTATACAGTGTTTCTGAAATGACATGAAAATTTCAAACCAGGACTTAAATATCTTGACCTAGGCATTACAGTGGAGAAGGCAATGGCACCCCACTCCAGTACTCTTGCCTGGAAAATCCCATGGATGGAGGAGCCTGGTAGGCTGCAGTCCCTGGGGTCACTAAGAGTCGGACACGACTGAGCGACTTCACTTTGACTTCTCACTTTCATGCACTGGAGAAGGAAATGGCAACCCACTCCAGTGTTCTTGCCTGGAGAATCCCAGGGACGGGGGAGCCTGTTGGGCTGCCATCTCTGGGGTCGCACAGAATTGGACACGACTGAAGCGACTTAGCAGTAGCTGCAGCAGGCATTACAGAGTTTCCTGGGATTTCGGGGGATCTCTTTAGACTCATAAATGGGTCATGTTTTTGGCAAGGAAGAAACATGCTCATAGTTAAAAAGTGAGGCTGAGTTTTAAAAACTGGACTTGTGTGTGTTATATGCTTTTATGAGGAAATTTTCATCAACAAAAAAAATTATGAGCATGATTATTTATTTCCTTTAGCCACATACCTTTGTTTCTCAAAGAGATTTTTCCAAGAGAGGTTTATTTTAAACTATTAAAAATGTAGTATATATCTGGAAAAGTCCACAGCTCAGAATTTGAGGGTTTGATAAATTATCACAAAGTGGACGTATCCATGTAATCACTACTCAAGCCAAGAAATAAAATTATCAGCATCCCATAAAGTTCCCTTCCCATCGCATTCCTCCTCTCCTAAGGTAGCTGCTATTCCTGAGTTCCAGCAACCTCGATTTTGCCTGTTATTGAGTTAGGTAAGTTTAGGATTGTTTTGAAAACTTATTTCAACAATTAAACTCCAATTAGTCTACCTGTATCACTTACCTCTTGCTGTACAACCAGTCACCCCAAACCTTTGAGACTGAAGGGGCAATATTTATTAGAGTCTCTCTGGTGACTCAGTGGATTGGTTGGATGCTACTCTTGCCTCTCCTGGGCTTGCTCATGCAGATGGATTGCACTGGGACACAGGACCCCTTTCTCTCCCCATGTGGTCTCTCTTCCTTGGCTTCTCTATGGAATGACAGTCTCAGGATAGTGTTCCAAGATGACAGAGGTGGAAGCTTCAGCTCTTTTTGAGGCCCAGGCTTTGGAATTCACATAGCATCATTTCTACCACATTCTGCTGACCAAAGCAAGTCGCAAGGGCAGCCGAGATTCAAGGGAGTAGAGAAATGATGAAGGGCAAGGTCACATTGCAGAGAAGCTTACATTAAAGATCTATGACCATTACCCAGTGTGCCATACCACCTGAAAAGTGCTATTCCTACTACGTGGACCAAAATTATTGTTAATGATAGAACCTGACTTAACAATACTGAGGCTGTATCCTACCTGGTCCAGTGTGAGCACTGTTATTTGTCAAAGCAAAGCAGCTTGGGGCAGATGGAGGGTCAATTTTATCTACCTCTGATAGAAAACAAATGGATCAGAAATAGAAAGAAGTACTTTTAGGGATTGACTTTTTTTTTTAAACTAAGTTTGTACTGTATCTTTTTCTTTTCCTGATATTTCTTTCATGGTTGGGTGGCTCTGCCCAGCTCATGAAGTGATATAAAGCACATGCTTTACCAGCACACACTTATCTGGAATTTAAATGGGTGTTCTCAAAGTACATGGCACTTTGAACCATGAGAGGTGAAATTTATGGTATAGAAGCCCCTTCTCTTCCCTCTAGGCCGTAGAATCCTTGTGTAAGAGAGCATCCAGTAGGCCTTACTCATTTAATTTCTGGGTCCTGAAATCTGTATTAGAGTGAAATTCTCAAGGTAATAATCGAGGCTGTTTGCAACTAGAGGCTCTGACTCATCAAAAAGATCTGGTTTATGTGTTATAAAATAGATGCCTAATATGTGATTTTCTTCCAGTTGTATTACCCAGATATCTTTGCGAACTGAGTGAAGGGGTGTTTTGGGTTTGATTTGATAATGATAGTAGCAAGAGTGGGTTCCCTTTATCGAGCGTTTTCTATGTTTCTGAGGGCACTGAGCTCAGTGCTTTACATTCATTGACTCACAGGGCTTTAGGGGACTAATTGGCAACCTTTGGTTAGCACATGGTACAGAAGAAAAGCCCAGTAATGGCTGGCTAATAACACAGTGAGCTAGGCAGTAATAGCTTTCGTTTAATTGAGCACTTGCTGTGATCAAGGCTTTATGTTTGTGTTCACTCATACAGTACTTGCAAAACTCACAAAAGATTGCTTCTGTTATTATAACCATTTTGCAGATGAGGAAATCCAAGCACAGAGCATTACATTGCAGAGCTAGTTAATGACAGAGATAGGATTTAAACCCATGTTGTCTGAGTCCAGTGCCTTGGTTGCCATGCCTGCCTCACTCAGCAATGGAGCTCTTGTATATATAGATGTGATGTCTGGATTGTTGAGAGCAAAGGCAGGATTGCTGACCCTTTACACAGGCCCCACCCTCCTCTGTTGGAGTTCCAGGGCCAGGCACCCTCGGTGGGGATGCCGTCACAGCGGCTCTGAACTGGCTGGGCCAAGTCTCTGTCTCACTCGGTTAATGATCTCTCTAGGGTTTTGACTTCCTCCTGAATCTAGCGTTCATGCTTTCCCTCGGGAGAAAGGTGCTGGCTTCCTTAAAGCCTGACAGCCTTTTCCTCTGTAGTGAACCAGTCCTGTAAATCATTTACAACTTTAAAGAAAACTTCCCTTCTTCCAATACTAAAATTCAGTTTAACCTGTAAAGCAAGAGCTAAATGCCCTGACTTGCGTGTGTTATTAGTCTGCCTTTTCTCTGCTCTGTTGTGGGCTTCAGATGTTACTTAGCCTCCTATGTACTAGCCTGAAGTAATCACCATGGTTTTCCTTGTCACCAGTGGGTGTTTTGACACATCTCAAAAGCTTTTGTTTTCACAGGAGAAGTTGTCCCTTGGTTGCTTGGAAGAGTGAGATTGAAAGAGAACTGCAGGGTGCCACAGAGTAGTCTGAAGATGTCTGAAACGGAACAAATGTAAATAAGATGTTATGAGGCATTTTTTGCTTACCTCTTTCTCAATTTAGAAAAACTTGGGGTTGGATACCACGCTAGGCATCTCACATACATTAATCCATTTCTTCTTTAAAACAGGTCAGTGATGGCGGTGTTGTTGCGCCCATTTTACAGATGTGGAACCTGTAGGAAGATGGTGTAATTTGCCCCAGGTCAGATAGGAAGTATCTCTTCCAGTGCTGGAGTCGGGTTTTCTGATTTCAAATCCTGTGCTTTTCCTGGCAACTTACCCTGGGCTGCCTGTCCTTCAAAAAAAAAAATAGTGAAAGTAAAAGTGTTATTCATATCCGACTCTTTGAGACCCCATGGCCTGTAGCCCGCCAGGCTCTTCTGTCCTTGGAATTCTCCAGGCAAGAATACTGACTGGAGTGGGTAGCCATTCTCTTCTCCAGGGGAGAAGGATCTCTTGCATTGCAGGTGGATTCTTTACTGTCTGAGGCACCAAGGATGCCTGTCCTTCAAGATCCCTTTAAATCTCTCACAGAACAATGTTGGAAACCCAAACAGTTTTTGTTTAAAACCCATTCTCTGGAACTTGCCATAGTGAATGCTCTTTCTCCTCTTCTGCACTGGCTTTCCTTTTTCCCTCTGAGTCGCAGGATGAAGCAATGAGGTTTGGAGACAAGAGGCCTGGGATTAGCTTCCCTTTAAGTTATTTGGCAAGAGAAAACAAAAGAGTGGACGTCATGAGAAACTTAACCATTGTATTACAAAGCACGTGGAAGATACTCTGTTGAAAAGGCCTGTTCTTCCCAGGAGAGGAATTAAGAAAGGGAGGGGAAGATCTTCGGGAAATTTTGCTTGTTCACCCTCCTGCTGACCGCTCTGTCTTCACTTCTCTGCTGACTCCTTCCACCTCCCTCCTGCTGACCAACCTCAGTACTTTGTAGTAAAGACATCATTCTGACATGGTAGCTTGTTTTCCAGCTTCATTTGAGCTTCCTTTTTGGGCTTTGGTTCCCAGCTGCCCCACTTCTCTCCCTCTTTGCCCTGTTCTTGTCATTTGGTTCTTTGCAGAGCTGAGGAGCTTAGGCATTTACCTTATATCTCAAAGGCAGAAAACAAAACAAGAAATGCAAAGAAAACAAATTTTGCAGTGAGATGACCAAAGGCATAATGGTGTAAGAACACAGGTGTCAGGTCAGGTTAACCTGGCATGGAATCAAGGCTGTGCTACTACTGGCCGTGTTACTTCAGACAGTTATTAAACCTCTAGCAGCTGGCTGTGAACATTAGACATTTTTACATGGATGAAGCATTTTGGACAGTGGTCTTGCATATAGTGGGGACTTAATATATGTGGGGGCTTAATAAAAGTGGGTATTCTTAGTTCATTTGCTACAAATGCACAAAATCAGGGGTCTGAGGGACTTGGGTCTAGTAGTCAGGTTATGGGATCAGGTTTGAAAAGACGGCACCTTTGGGGTTATCTAATCTGAAGCCTGCCTTTTACCAAGACCCAGAGAAGTTAAGGGTCTGTGTCCCAGCTGTAGAAATAGTTAGAGGCGCAGCTAAGATTAGGATCAGGACTTCTCACTGTGAGCATGTGCTCTTTCTGTGGCATCAGGATTGATTCAGTCCAGATATTTACAGCAGCATCTTTAGGACAGGGTT
Source organism: Aepyceros melampus (assembly GCA_006408695.1). Lineage (NCBI taxonomy): Eukaryota > Metazoa > Chordata > Mammalia > Artiodactyla > Bovidae > Aepyceros > Aepyceros melampus. Next base: position 264,414 of record SJXQ01013106.1, on the reverse strand, counting down.
TGTTGGAGTCACCTGTGGATGGGTGGGGGTGTTAAAAAAGCAACTTCCTGGACTCCATCCCAGACTATTAAATCAAAATCTCTGGAGATATAGCCAAGGATCTTCTTTTTAACAGGCACCTCATTTGATTCTTATACATCTTATGAGTTTACAGTTTTATAAGTTGATTATAAATTTGAGGCCCATGGCTCTTGTGCTGTAATAAGAGTTGATGTTTACAGAGTTACCCCAAGGGTTATGGCTTCAGTCAGAGGAATATGTGGTCATCTAATGCTGTTACGTTAGTAATAACAATGCTCACGACAGCCACTGCCTATGGACACCCACTGGGGCCAGGGATGGTCTGAGTGCCTTCGGGCACTTAGAACAGTGTCTGACGTATGGAAACCACTTTATAAGTGTTAGTTGTACTAACCTCATTTAATTCTTACAACACCCCTTTGAGGGTTATTATTGTCTCCATCACAGGTACAATAACCTGATACACAGAGAAGTCAAATAACTTGCCAGGGGCCCCACAGCTGCTGAGAGGCTGAGCTTGTATTTGGACTCGTGTGTCTGATGCTGACACCCATGTGGGATCATAAACATGTGCATGTGAAATGTTCTTTCAACAAATATGAGACATGAAGGGTTCTCCAGATTAGGAGAATATCCCTCCAAGTTTGGTTGATTAACGCCTGCCAAAACAGATCTAAGTGCACTTACATAGGTAGATAATCCCTATTCCAATTTATTCAAAACAAAAGAAGTTCCAGAGTGAGGCTTTCCTGAGAGTGAGTGAACAAGCTGGTGAAAAGAGCTTGTTCAAAAGGGAATGTTCTTGCTTCCCAGTCTCTGTTCGGGGAATGAAATGTACAGTGAAGGGGGAAAGCGGCAGCTGGCCAAAGAGCAGCTTCTTCAAGTCTAAAGAGCTCAGAGACTGCGAACTTGCAAAAGCTTTGTGTGCTGTGCAGTTTTGTATTTTTTTTTTTCCTGCTTCTTGTTTTGTGACTTTCATTGATCCAGAAATTTTGAGGTTGTACATTTGTGTATATATATTTCTATATATATATATATATGTACATACATACATACTGCATGTGGACTGAACCACCCCCTACCCCCTAGACATGGAGGTGAAAACTACAGATGAGGGACTGTTGCTACTGATTTTGTATGTGTTGCAGCTTTGGTGGCTGAAAAACACAATATGTCCAAACTCAATGGTTTCAAAGCTTTTCAAAGCAACAAGTTTTATTTTACCCATGGATCTGCATTGTGGACAAGGCACATCAGGGGCAGCTTGTTTCGGCTCTGCCCCTTGTCACTGAGGGCTGGGGCTGGAATCGTCTCTCTGGTCCACTCGCATGCGCCTGGGCTGGGAGGACCAGAAGAGCTGATGGTGGGAGCAGGTGGGAGCAACTGGGCTTCTCTTTATGTGGTCTCTCTGTATGGTCTCTCCAGTTCTACAAGGTCACTGTGGGCTCCAAAGTCATGTGTCTAGAGCAGGAGGGCGTGCACACTGGGCAGATGCCATCTTGGCTCTTGATCTTGCCTCTAAAGTCCTGCAGCATTACTCCCACGTGTTCTTTCAGTTGAGGACATTGCAACGGTCCATTTGGTTCAAGGGAAGAGGAACATAGGCCCCACTGCTTGATGGAGGGGTGTCTGTGTCTCATGTGGGATGGGCTGTGTTGGTGGGGCTGTTTTTGGAAAATATAATCAGCCACGTTTGTTGACTCTACTCTTGCTGAATAGGTTCATTCAGGGCCTGGGTAGTTTGTTGAGTCCCTGTATCATCATGATTAGTGTGATTTATGAATCTGCAGAAGTTAAAAAAGCTAAGTTTACACAGTTTTTGGGTGGAACCTGAACTGAGTTTACTCAGAGCCATGTGAATATATGATGGGGAGGGGCTGGCAAAGTCTTACCTCATCATGGAGGAATAATCCATAGATTATTTTTTTTCTTTCAAGAAGGAACAAGCTCTTTGTCTTTCTTCAGAAGCCTAAGCAATCTCACAAAGCACGTAGTTGCTGTTAAGTTTCTTTGACAATTGTTTTATGGGGCCTAAAATGTTCTGCAGTCTTGGGAACAAGACAGACAAGGCTCTGCTCTTATGAAACTCAGATTCATGTGGAAAAGACAGATCCATTTAAACAAGTAGATGGACAGAAATTTCAGATAGTTATAAGATTCGTAGGTAAACAAATGAGAGAGCCTGGGGTCAAGTGGTAGTTGCCATGATGTCTTTGAGCCTAGTTAGTTGGGCAGTGGAGTCATCAGAAAAGTTATCTGTGGAGGTTCATGTAGCCTTCTTCTCAGGCTCCCCATGCGCGTACTCCCTTCATAACTGAGAGAAAATTATCAAGGAATGCTTAGGGGATGTGTGGCTTGCTGATTCACATCCGAGAATAACAGTTGGATTTAGCCACCCCTGTAATATCTGTCCTGCAAGTTTTTTCCCTTCCATTCCCCCTCTAAGAATAAAGGTTCAATAGAGGTAATTTAGGAACATAAAAAGAAATGTTACTTTCACACAGTAGATAGCAAACACATGTAATTCATTTATCTTCCCTGAGACTGAAAGTATGAAAAGTCATAAGAATAAATTTGTGAAAACTGAATCTGCAATAGATTATTTAGGCAAGTTAGTAGTATTAGGATATATCTCTTACCACATGAGCATATATGAGGGCCTCTGTGTGGTTTTCCTCTCACCATCTTATCCCATCCAAATGGTTAGTATTAGTCGTGTGCCTTCTTTGTGCCCATCTCTGGGGTTGAAGGATAACAGCAGTAATCAGGGTCCCTGTGTTCATGGAGGCAAACAAAAAAAGAAAACAACGAGGCAAAGTACCTCTAAGCCAGGCAAGAAACAAATCACAGTTGATAGAGAGGGACTGACTTTAGGTGAGGCTTTAAGGAAGGGCTCTGAGGATGTAATCAGTGGTGTCATTGTGGTGCTAAGCCAGTTGCCTAGGCTGGAAGATAGGCTGGGCCAAATCCAGGACCTCGTTGGCACCATGCTTACACTGTAATTGAGGACAGATTGGGTGAGAGCTGGGGGATCCTGTGGTTTCTGCAGTGTATTGAGTCCTTGGAGTTTAATAAGAACCTTTGCCCTGGTCTGAGTGGTTCAGGTTGACTCCAGTGACATTGGGTGAGGGCACCTCTGCAGAGCTTCTCTTGCTCTGAGCCCAGGTCTGATGGAAACTGTTGCTCTGCTTGAAGCTTATCCCATGAATGCTAGGGAGCAAGAGTTTTCAAAAGCCTGACTTCATCTTGGCTTCCTGGTTTTGGTTTCCCAGTTTTCCTTAGTATTTTGTTGGAGAGTAGTTGCTAAGTGACAGATTCCTCTGGCTGGAGCAAAGGAGATGGCCAATTGAAGAGGGTGTGAGTCCTGTGAAGGAGACTTCTAGGAACAAAAATCCAGAGAGAGTGTTTCATTTTCAGAGGGAGGTCCTGTTGCAGAATTTCCCACGTCCATTGTGTCTACCTCTTGCCACCTCTCTTATGACCTCTGCTATTGGTTTTGGGATTCATAGACTTTTGCTGGCTTGGTTAGAGCCATGCAAACCTCAAGTCTGGTGGTAATTACTGGAGTGAGGTGGCCTGGTGTGTGAAAGTACATTTACCCTGGTAGAACATTGTAGAACTCTTCAAGGAGGGGAACAGACCTTTAAATGGGAACATTTGGTTCAAATTATTTTGATTTGTGTTAATGGGTTGGTTCCAAAGTCATGACTTGCTTTGGGAAATCTAATGGAGAACACTTGTGGGGTGTTATGTGTTTGCTTTTTTTATTTTGTTTTCAAGCGATGTGTCCTCTGCATTCTTCTTAGGTCAGGCTTCCCAGGTGGTGCTAGTGGTAAAGAACCTGCCTGCCAATGCAGGAGACTTAAGAGACATGGTTTCAATCCCTGAGTCGTGAAGACCCCATGGAGGAGGGCATGGCAACGCACTTCAGTGTTCTTTCCTGGAGAATCCCAGCCTGGCCTGCGATAGTTCATGGGGTTGCAGAATTGGACACTACTGAAATGAATTAGCACATATGCACATTTCTTTGGTCACCTCTCCTTATTCTAGAGACACTTCACTAACATTTCTAGAATCTTGTTCTCTTTGGAGAAGGCATCTTTTCTTGAGATTGTGATTTTCTTCCTTCTCTTGGGATGAAAGGAGTGTGGAATGCTCTGGGTATGTTGGTCTATGGGATAAAAGGTTCGTGGTCACATCCTCTTTTCCCTTACCTGTTAATTCCTCACCTCACATGTATTTTGTATTATTTAAACCCCTGTCTGTGTGCTTATGAGCATAGCTGTTGCTTGGCTTAGTGGGGTTTATCTTGGGTTCAGTTCAGTTCAGTCGCTCAGTCGTGTCCGACTCTTTGCAACCCCATGAATCGCAGCACGCCAGGCCTCCCTGTCCATCACAATTCCCAGAGTTCACTCAGACTCACGTCCATCGAGTCAGTGATGCCATCCAGCCATCTCATCCTCTGTTGTCCCCTTCTCCTTCTGCCCCCAATCCCTCCCAGCATCAGAGTCTTTCCAGTGAGTCAACTCTTCGCATGAGGTGGCCAAAGTACCTTCAGTACTTAGCATAAAAAGTATTTTGGATTAGGATAGAGTGGAATAAGTAAGTCCCTCACTTTCTGGAAGGACTAGGAGAAAAACATATCTAGAGGCCTTATGGGTGGAACCCAATATTTTATGTGAAAACACATAGTAGTAAGAGCATGGAAATTAATCTCTCTTTGTCACTTACTGGCCCTATGACCTTAGACAGGCTGTTTAACCTTTTTGGTGCCAATTTCCATCTGTATAATGGGGATTGGAATTTTCTCAAAATTCCATTTTGAGGCTTAGATGAGATAATATGTCAAAGACAGCATAGAGTGTAATTATTTAATAAATAAATGGCAGCTGTTAGTGTAAATAGTTATTTTCTGTGTGGGGACTTCATCGATGGTGCTAGAGATGGTATATTCTGGCTGTGAAGAGTGGGTCCAACTCATAAAAATTATCACTCTTGGAGAATCATATCAGTTAGATGTGTTTTTTGGTAGGGATGAAGGGCCTGTGAGTCAGAGGTCTCCCAAAACCTTGGGAGACCTCCCAAAACTTTGTCCACCAAAATCCTGGCTTTTTCATCTGTTTGCATATCTGTCTCAGGTGGCCCTGTCTCACCTTTGAGAACTTCTTATACTTATTTTCTGTTTTTATTATCTGTATCTAGAGAAGCCTGCCATGGATATTCCCCACCTCCTGTAATTACCCTGGAGGTTTCCAAGACCTCTCTGCACCTCAGATGATGTCGAATAGTTGGCTCTGGGACCTAGGCTTGCTCCCAAGTCTTGCTGGCTGCTGCCACTGGCTTCCCAAGCAGGCAGCTGCAGGGGAGAGTGTGATCACTTCTGGGAGCCACAGTGAGGCCTCTCTCACCAGCATCTGACACAGTTCAGGGATGCAGGGAGGTGGGCTCACTGAAGCAATCTGGGGTTCATTGACATAAGGATGGCACCTTTGATCACTGGGCTTCCCTGACATCTCAGTTCATAAAGAATCTGTCTGCAATGTGGGAGACCCTGGTTCGATCCCTGGGTTGGGAATATCCCCTGGAGAAGGGAAAGGCTACACACTCCAGTATTCTGGCATGGAGAATTCAGAGTCCATGGGGTTGCAAAGAGTTGGACACGACTGAGCGACTTTCACTTTGATCACTAGGACATGTGATTTCATTAGATTTTACTAATTACAATGATACCTACCATTCATGAATGCTTACTACATGCCAAATGTGCATGGAGTAGTCATTTGTAACCCTCATTTTCCCAGCAAGGAAATTGGGGCTTTTGGTAGCAATGTAACATACCCAGCTTTCTGTATACTTCCTTATGACATCTTGTTTCTTTCCTGATGTCTAGAAAATTTCGTAGTGTCAGTGTGTGAAGACAGATGGGTTGGGTATAGTGCAAAGAGTGTTGCACTGTAAGTCACATTCGGACTCCTCCCCCTCTCCCTTCCCCACTTCCTCCCACCCTTCCTTCTGGTTTGTAAGATTGGGGGCTTGGCCTGGAGGAGGTAACACTCTTGATGTGATGACGAGGATCCTGAGCCCTGGCCTCAGACTCTGTTGGGGTTGCATCCTGACTTGGCCATTTGCTCATCCAGGGGCCTTGGGAAGTGGTGGCCTCCTGTGAGCCTCAGTTTCCTCACTTTGGGATGGTGACTGTCCCCTTCTGCTGTCATGGGGACTAAGTGACATGACATGTGGTGAGGCACTTTGTGAGTGTCATTACATGTGAGCTAAAATCAGAGACCATTTTTTGTTATTCTCTTTCTCTCAGACGTTCTTGTTTTCCCTTAATGAATTGGTGGTTTTAAAGCCTTTTTATTGGGAAAGTGTCACAGACTTTGTTCAGAGTCAGATGGATATTCTGGACTCTTTCCCAAAAAAGGGAATGTTCACCCCAATCGTATTCAGTTTCAGAGGACTCAGGACCTTCTAAAGCTCCTTGTCTATGAACTCCAGAAGGAAGCCCTCCCAGATGATTAAGACCTCCTTTCTACAGAAAACCCTGCCTTATCTTCCCTCTGCACCTTGCTGGCCCTTAGCTGAGGCTGGGGTGCATGGAGGAGCTCTCCTGAGGACTGTGGGATGGGTTTCCTTTTCTTCCTCCACTCCATTCACTACTAACATGCAGCCTCCTACTTGCTTGGCCCTGGTGTTGTTGCCCAGAACACACAGCAGGAATGTCCTTCAGGGGTGGGCTGCCCTGGGAGCAGGGATGATCAGTCTTTGTCTTCCTGCCTGGGTTATTTTAGGAATGAGATGGGGATAGAGGAGGAGGGAGACCCTGGGATCTTAGGAATGACCAAGCTTCTATGTGTTGATGGCCTGCTCTGTGCCAGGAACTGTCCTAGGTGATTTGCAGTCATTTCTGATCCTCATAAGAACCCTATTGGGTAGATGCGGGCCTCACTATCTCTTTACAGATGAGGACACTGAGGCTGAGCGAAGTTAACTGAGCAGGACAAGAGGCCGCCGTAGGAGTCAGGACCAGTCTGTCTTGGTCACAGAATGCCTCTGTGCTGTGCTGTTTCCTGAGACAGAGTCATCCTCCGAGGTGAACGGTAGCTTCACACCCTTTGCTGTTGATAAAGGAAATGCTTTTCCTCCTGGGGCCCAGACATCCGCGGAGGGCAGCTTTGTTATGCGCTCTAGACGGCCTTTGCAGAGCTGAAGTGCAGATGTATATTTTTAGAAAAGGGAGAGACTTCTCTGTCTACTGTTTGTGTACAGAGATGTATCAGTTTCTGAAGACCAAGGCGAGCTGAAGCAGCCAAACGTCTGCCGTGGTTGACAGCCAAATGCCGGTGGCCGATCTCCTGGCTGGCTCATGTTTGCTGTGATGGCGTGAGGGGCAGGACTGCCCCTCAGGTCTCTTTTCTTGATAGACTAGATGCTGTGTCCCCACAGGGACCTGTGTCTGCTCCCCCACGCCGAGTCTGCACTCCCCACCAGCATGGCTCTCAGAGTGTCAGCAGCTGGTTAGGTGACATCCTTCTCTTCCATTTTCCTGTTAGCATTTTCTCCTTTTTATCTCCCCACCCACTGGCCTTTCCCCCATGTAAGACCAACTGCATTTCAAGTTCTTGTTATTGTCAAAGAGGTGTTTATGTACCACACTGAGATTGACCACCTAATTGCTGTATAGAACTAGTTGCTTAGAGTTCATGGGGCCAAGCTGCTACCCTTGGAAGCCAGGACAGTGCATGGTGATGTCGGGGTCCCTCTGTGTCCCTGTTGTCTGCCCACATTTAGAGCTGACACACACAGAGTGCTCCTTATGTACCAGGCAGTGGCTCCATGGATTATCTGTCCACTCCTCCCATCAGCATTCTGAGGGTAGTTGTGGGATTGTCTGGATTTTCCAGATGGGAAGACTGAGGTTTGGATGGGCCCGTGACCTGCCATACTGGGGTAGTGCCTACACTCAGAGCTGGGCGCTGAGGTGCGTGTGTGAGGCGAGGCTGAATCAGCTCAGAGAGGGAGAAACATGGGGTGGGCCCCCTGAGGCCCGTCTTCTTGCTCCCGGGAGGCTGTCCTTTGGCGTGGCACAGGTGAGCCAGTATTTCAGGTTCTCTCGAGGATTAGTCTCACTGACCTTCTTGGTGCTGACAAAGAGGATTTGAGTGGGATTTTCCCTCCAGTGAGGATTTTGTCTTAGTGAGAGTTGTAGGACTGGACACGCTGCTCTGTGTCACTCCTGCCCACCCCACTGCTGTGGCCTCCCACGCCCTTCCCCTTCATCCTCGGAGGGAGCACTGCAGCTGAGAGACACTGTGGAGAAAGAGGCCACGTTTTGTGCTGCCCTGAGAGCATCCGTATACAGAATGTTCAGTATCTGCTTTAAAAATACTTCCTTCTCTTAATTTCGTTTAGCTGATACTCTTCATTCTTTTCATTTCATTCATTCATTTATGCATTTATCCATTCTCTGTTGATTGTATGTTGTTGATTGTTGATTGATAGTATGATTAAAGCATGCACATATGCCAGTGATTCTTCTCCCTTAAAGGATATGACCTTTCTGGGAACAGAAAGACCCAGTACCAGTCAGTGTGCTAAGGACTTTTCCTGTTGTCTCAGAGGAGCCCTGTGAGGTAGGCAGGAGACTGAAGAAAAGAATGGCAGCAGAGCCTGGTGATTGACAGAGGTCCTGGAGGGGAGATTGCCGGAGAGAGAACCTCTGCTCTGTTGCTTGCTGGCTGTGGACATGGGCAAATCACTCAGCCTTTTTGATCATCTGCTTTCTCATCAATGAAAGGAGAAGGCAGTGGCACCCCACTCCAGTACTCTTGCCTGGAAAATTCCATGGACGGAGCCTGGTAGGCTGCAGTCCACGGGGTCGCTAAAGGTTGGACACAACTGAGCAAATTCACTTTCACTTTTCACTTTCATGCATTGGAGAAGGAAATGGCAACCCACTCCAGTGTTCTTGCCTGGAGAATCCCAGGGACGGGGGATTCTGGTGGGCTGCCGTCTATGGGGTCGCACAGAGTTGGACACGACTGAAGCGACTTAGCAGCAGCAGCAGCAGCAGTAGCAGCATCTATGAAATGAGGATGATGGCGCCTGCCTTCATAGGATTTCGAGGATCAAAAGAGACAGTGTTTGTAAATTTCACACCATTTCTCTGGTATGTAGTAAGAACTTCTTAAAAGGTGTCTATTTTCCCTTTTATTGTTTGTAGGCATTCCTACAAACAGTGTTTTAGGATCTGTTTTAAAGATCCAGAAACCAAGCCCTGAAGAGGCTGTCTCAGCTCACGTTACAGTGAATACTGCAAAGGACAATAACATATTAACTGCCATTGAATGCACAGAGTGCCATGAAGAGGTTCCAGGGAGGGGAGTGGTGCTTGGTTTGTGTGAGGGGCAGAAGATGCTGCAGGCTGGGTGATGTAGCATTGGGAGGACATCATGGAGGAGATGGCATTGGAAGGATTGGTCCATCTGGATGAGAGGAGACCAGGAGCTAAATATTGTGATGGAGGGAGCAGCAGGGATAAAGGCCCAGCCAGGAGGATAGGGTGGCATGTGTGCTTGCTTAGGTTCAGAGGAGAAGCAGGGCTGTTTAAGCCTCAGGAACGTGGGGCCTGGGCTATGGCTCTGTACAGAGTTTAGCCCAGCTGAAAGGCAGTGTCTAGAGGGGTAAAGCTTTAGTTGGTGAAGGGGAGTTGACTTACTGGAAAGGAATTTTGAACTTCAGTTGGCGAAGTTGATTTCTGCCCACAGTGTCTCCTGGGATTGTTTATTTTGTCTGTAGAACGCCATCCCTCTCTCTCAGCTGCCTTCCTTAAACTGTAAGTCACTCTAGACACTAGTTTTGGTTTTACCTGGACTGTGAACAGATACTCCCTGAGCTTTTGGTCAGTGTTCTGATAGTAATAGGAGGCTATAGGACTGTGTGGCCAGTTCTCTCCCTGGGGTCACTTAAATTTGAGACCATTGGCCCTTGAGCCAAGTAAAAACTTGTTTGAAGTAAATATCGTGGGTGGCCCTGTGGTTTTCCTAATCATGTTTCCCTCCTTTAGTCTCTCGCAGTTTTTCCTTATTTTCCATGGTCAAGTTCTCACCATAGGTAGTTCTCAAGTCTTAGCTCATCAGCCGAGGCAAATGCTTCTTGCTTCCTGTAACATGGGGTTAGAGAATGTCGTGTGCAAATAAATCCCTGTTGTGTTTGCAGGGTGGATGCTGTCAAGGTGAGCACTTTGTGAAAGTGAATCTTGCCTGCAATGCTTGCTTTGCAAGGTAAAAGATTGCTTTAGTTTTGAACACCTGTGCCCTGACATGATTTGTTTAGCGTTTTCATCACTGGATTTTCCTGGAGCAAGATTGGAAGCTCTTTAAAACAGGGATCTGCTCTCTCAATATGTGGTCCAGCCTTGGCTTGTGGGAATTAACCAGTAGGTTTCTGATCTCTGGGCCAGGCAGTCCTTCCTTCCCTCCTGTTTGTCTTTGCGACCCCATAGACTGTAGCCTACCAGGCTCCTCTGCCATGGGATTTTCCAGGCAATAGTACTGGAGTGGATTGCCATTGCCTTCTCCAGGGGATCTTCCCAACCCAGGGCTTGAACCCGGGTCTCCTGCATTGTAGACAGACGCTTTGCTGTCTGAGCCACCAGGGAAGTCCGTTTGGTTTCTTGGCCTTACTGAAAAATGACTGTCAGAGGATAAATAATTGGAGTACTGTATAGATCCCAGGAGCAATTGGTTGTCTTTGCACTAAATTGATTTTAAACTGGAGGTACTGATCCAGATCATCTTTTCACCGATTGTCTCTGCTGCTCTATTTATCTCTTTCATGCTAATTCCATTCCCAACTTCAACTTGATCTAAAAAAATGGTTTTATCACCATCTTCTCTGAGCCACAAACAGCACTTTAAAAGGAGGCAAAGGATGTGAATGAAGGTCTGCAGTTTTGAATAATGTTATGAAAGATCGAAACCATTAAGACAGGAGAACTTTCATCTTAGCTGAAGCAGTTCAAATAGGTTTTCATGATGAGTAGGTGTGGACTCTGTCCACTCTGTAGTTTCCTCACCTTTGAGTGAGACAGGTTCTTATATAAAACAGAGGAGCAACAACAACCAAACACAACAACCCCCAAATCACAAGACTTCAGAGCAAGTGAAATACCTGCAGCCTTATCTTTTCTCTTCCCTCCCAAATCACTCACACTGCTGTTGGCTTTTCTTCCAGAAAGATGAATGGTGCTTGGGAAGGAATGTGGGTTCATTTTCAAATATGACTCGCCATTTAGTATCATATGCACTGTGGTTGGAGACACAATCAGTAGAGAGACTGGTCAGCCTTCTCTCCAGGGAAAACCTACTGATGCTCTTAAAGCTCTCTCTCCCTGTTGCAATCCTCCTCCCTCTCTGGACACGTGATCCATTACTTTAGGGCCCAGAGCATCCTCCTTCCCCTCATTAGACTCTCCTCCTTTATTAATGGCACATTTTCCTTTTCATCTGCAAACAGGCTGAAGTCTTTATTGTCTTTTAAACAAGAGGAACAAAAAACCAACCCCAGCAAAGCTTCCCTCTTACCTCTCCCACTTATGTACTATCCTGTGCTGCTACTGTTTTCCTAGCTAGAGTGTTTGAGAGAGTATTTTGTGTTTACTGCCTTTACCACCGAAAGCCCTGCGGTCCAGTTTCTGCCCGTAGTTCTCTTTGGACCTGCTGTCTGTCTCAGAGGTCCCCGGGGCTGCCCACTTACTTAAACCGGTGATTGTTCTTGGCCTTCTTCTTTCTCAAGACTCTTCTCCTTTGCCTTCATCGATGGTGTGCTCTCCAAGCATTTTTCACCCCTTCTGAGCATCCCTTCCTAGCTCATCGTTTTTGTCCCATGGCTCTTCCCAAGGTTCCAGGCCACCTTTGCCTCCCAGACCTGAGGGTTTGTCTCTTTCTGTCATCATTAATCTCTCCTGTCCCTGGCTTCAGCCATCACCACGTGGACGTGATTCCCACACTTCTGTCCAACAGCCCCTGACCCTCACTTGTTCTTCATTGTCCTGAGGGCCAGAGAGCTCAGGAGGTCTGCCTGAGTCATGGCAGGTTGTTCGTAAGGTCTGTATGTCTCTAGAATCCTTGCTTCATAGGCACACTGCCCCTCCCCATGGAAAGGTAGTTCATTTTGACCAGAAAGGTAGAAATGAAACTGAGCTCTAGCAATAGTTTGAATTTGCTAGTTGTCCTCCCTTCAGAGCATGATAAAGTTATGATAGGCACTTGTGCTAAAGGGTTCTACAGGTTTTCTGTGAAGAGTTAGGGAATTCTATGTTGAGAAATGTTAATGAAAAAAGAGAGTCTTGTGCATGAGGTAAGCAGTAGGACTAAGTGTTAGGGAACTATTTACCAGGTAGGGGCTCTGAGTAGCTGGATGTGCTGCTGGGAGTCCTTTAGCCTGTGACGCATTGTGGGCGTTAGTGGGTATTGTCATGAGGACCTCATTGTCCTTTGGAGGCCTGGGACCAGCTCAGGCATTGCCAGGCTCCTCTTGACCAATGTGTCTGCTGTCCAGGTAAAAGGCCTCTAGGACAGAAAGTATGACAGGATCTGCATTCTTAAAATCATTCTTGTATCTCTTGTGACATTCAGAGTTGGTTTCTTCATGGAGGCTGTCTTAGGGCAGGTTTATTTTAGTTTTCTCTGAATGACTCTAATGATAGGAGTTGTGCTATTAATACAGATGTCCATGGCTTGTCACAGAGGTTTTATCATTTTGCACATAAATTCTCACACGTTGATGTATTTTGGCTCCTTGCTGCATATAAACTGCCAGCAGTCATATTGAATTTTACACGATCTGGTTGAGTGTCTTGGATGGGGGCTGGTGGAAAGGTTCTTTGATTCAGAGGATTTCTGTGTTCCTCTGCACTCTGTCATTGTTATAACCACGATCTCTCCCTGTAAGTTTGTATCTTACTTGTGTCTTAGAAGACCAGCAGAACAGAAGGGTTTACCAGCCAGAGCCCTGGGTGTCCCTCTGCCTGCAGCCAGGGAATCAAGCGGTTGTCTTTCTGTGTCCTGTTGAGCGCTTCTTTTGGCACCAGAGAGATGCCAGTCTCTCTTGTGCAGAGTCTTGCTGCTCTGAAACATGTGAGCCTCTCTTACTTCTCACATTTGGCTTTGTCAAGCTCCAGAGGTGGTGGAAGTACTGATGGGGGAGGGTCAGAGAATGTGCTCAGCAAAATTTGTACTGGAAAAATTGCTTAGACTGTAAAGTGGCTTTCTGAGGCAGTTGATGAACAGCTTATCCTTACAGTGCTATAGCGTAGATTTTTAAATTGTGGGATCTAGAGTCGGGCTCTTGGGTTTATATCTCGGTTCCACCACTTAACTGGACATTTTCCTGTTTGTTAACTAGATTTAAACAATAGTACTTACCTTAAAGGGATTGGGGGAGAATTGCATGACAGAATACCTTTAAGGCATTTAGGGGCTGGGTGCATAGTAATGTTTCAATAAGTTGTTGTCTGTCATGACATTGGAAGTCCTACAGAATAGCCTTAAATCCATGTTCTGAGAATGTTGCAAGCCTTTTTAGTATGTAGCAGCATTCTACTTGGGCATACATTTGTAGGAAGCTACAAGCTCTAGGAGAACTGGGTTATATATGTTTTTATTTGTATTATAATGGAGAACACAGAAAACAGTATCTGACCTGTAGTAGGTGTTTAATAAATCCTTGTGGAATGAATGAATGAAGCTGTGAGCCAGTCAAGAATAGGAATTTGGCTGGGTGGGATGTTTGGTGTAGCCAAGTTGTTTTTTATTAGTTTGTAGCTATAGGAACCTGCATCATCCTGGAAATCCTGAGAGGTAGGCAGCAAATTTAGGAGAGAAGTCTTCTTTTTTAAACAACTTAATTGGCCTACAAAAAACTACCCATGTTAAATTGTACAATTTGATAAATTTTGTTATCTGTATACACCTGTGAACCCATCACCACAAGCATTCTTAATGCTTGTCTCAAAAATCTTTTGTTTCTGGGTAGCTGATCAGCCACTTCCCTCTTTGCCTTGATGTGGCTCTCTGCCTCGCCTAGAGGGAGGGTCTGCTTTCCTCCCCTTACATCATTCCTTCCCAGCCACCGGCTGCATTTTTATATCCTCGAAAGTGAGCTTTTAGATGATTATTGTGTGTGTGTCTTTGTTGACTGTCTGTTCCCACCAGGTTGCAGGTTGGGGGCATGAGGACTATATCGGTTTTGTTCAGTGTTCAATTCTCATTGCCTCCCACAGTCCCCCACACATGGGAGGTGCTCAGTGGAGAGGTAGAGTATGAAGCAGTGAGTCACGATGCTTTGGGGCCTGAATTGAGAGCATAGGAAACAAGTGTTCTGAGACTCAGAAAGTTATTCTTATCTTTAGCAGAGGGAAATCAAAGGGAAGAAAGGCCTCCTGGGTCTTTGACTGAATGACTTTAGCTTCATTACTGAGTGAGACCAAAGAGAGCCTGGAAATGCAGGGAATTTAACCTGATACAAGCCAGACCCAAAGATGAGGCACGTGGGGACCTCTTCTGTTGTTCTGAGCCTAGCTGTTTTATGCAGGAGTAAACATTTATTTTGGGGTCTGTTAGGTTTTGTTTTGTTTTATTTTTTAATTGCAAACTGTTTCTCTACTACAGGTTGCCATAGAAGGGGACTTTAACTGGATATGCTCTCAGAAGCACCCCCTGCCCCTTCCTTTTCTTCTCCAGTTGTGGTATTTCCACTCCACCCCATCCCACTCCTCAATAGTAAATGGCAGTAAATTTTCAGAGTCAGCTCTGATTCCCTCAAAGAAAAGTCTCTCTTAGGTACTTGAATCATAAAAATAATAATTAAGAATGACACAGCCAGGTAAGTGGTCTGTGGTGTGCATTTTGGCAAGAGTCAACATTGTAAAGCAGTAAATACTCACTGTGGTGGAGAGGAACGAGCAAAACAGGCTTTTAAAACCCCCATTACAGAGAGAAGGGGAGGGGTGGGGAGCAAGAGAGAACATATTTGTGCTGGTGAAGCTGATTTTCCACTAAATGTTTACAGAAGATCTGGATACCAGATTCATTTAGAATTATCATTTCTTTCAGATGCTAGCAGGCAGCTGGGATGCTTTGGCAAGAAATGAGGTGATTCCAGAGGTACCACTTAAGAAGGCTCTGAAGCCTTTCATTCTGTTAAGTTGTATTTTGTATAGATTTCATCCCAGGTGCTTTGCTCCTTAGATATCTGTCTCTGTCCTTCCATTTGTTCATCAAACAATGAACTGCCTATTATGTATGACTGCCTGTTGTGTATGAGACTATATCCATACACTCATCGGTCTTCCTCCGTTTGTGTATCCACCTATCCTATTATTGACTATATCTATCCTATTATTACCTATTATTGACTGTTACATACCAGGCGCTCTCCCTTCCCTCCTTCCATCCGTCTACCCATTTTTAACCTATTCATCCTCCAGCCATACAGAATTTTGGCAATCCTGTTATGTACCAGGTGCTGTTCTAGGTTCTAGGAACCCAGAGGAAACAGGCCCATGAACAAGACTGTTTTGTTGTTTTTCAGCTTTAATGTGAGGTTATTAATTACTGACTTACACCCCATCACCACATTTGTCATGCTATGGAGACACAGGCTGGGTCTGCTTTTTCCTTTCTTTGTCTCTCAGACTAGTATATCAGGCCCATAGATGCTCAATGCCTAGGTTTTTGAATGAATAATAGAATAAACGAGTGATCTATATAGTGTGGGACACGCTGTGAGAAGTCACCCAGAAGGCAGAATTACTCACACTGACCGCATTTCTGTGCCGAGTAATGAAGAGCGAGGGCTGGCCGAGCGTGCTGCTGAGTTTGCTGTTTGCACACTGGCTCAGGCACTCGCTGGGCTGCTCCCCTGTAGTGAGCTGTGTGGGAAGGCAGCAGGCTGTGATTGAGCACAGGACTGGCAAGGTCTCTGGCCTCTCAGAGCTGCCACACTGAGTGAGTGTGGAAAGTGCTCAGAGGGAGAAATCCAGGTGCCCTGGGCACGTAGTGGGGGCAGCCTGGGCTAGTGCAGGATGGCAGGCAGAGTGTGTGTAGCTGGCAGGGGTAACAGGTGCAGTGTGTGGACAGGGTGAAAGCAGGCCTGTGTGGGCACTGATCAAGAGGAAAGCCAGGACTGCCCGAGTGAGGAGAGCTGCCCTCAGTGAGGCCAGGACAGGGCCAGCTACAGTACTGGAAGCATTCCTTTTAGTGTTGTTGCAGAACCTCTAGATTTTGGTTGCCATGTGACTTAAAGGCTTCGGCTTCCTAAGAAAGGAGGTGTATTAGCTTCCTGTGGTAAAAAATTTCCACAGACCAGGTGGCCTAAAACAACAGAAATTTATTCTCTCGTGGTTCTGGAGGCTAGAAATCTGAAATCAGGGCTTTGTTCCTTCTGAAGGCTCAGTGGAAGGATTTTCCCTTGCCTCTCCCTGACGTCAGTGGCGTCTAGCAATCCTGGCTGGTGGTTGACTTGAGGCTCCATCACTACACTCTTGGCCCCTCCTTCCATGTGTGTGCGTGTCTTCTCTGCTTCTAAGGATACTAGTCCTTGGGTTTTGGCCCCATTCTAATCCAGTGTGACCTTATCTCATCTGATAACATCTGCAAGACTCAGGTTTCCAAATAAGGTCTGGGAGACATCATTTAGCCCACCGTAGGAGGGGATATTGAAGTTGGTGTATGTGTGCTGAGAGGCTTCTTCTGGATCTTCTCTTTTCTCAGGGCTTTTGGGTTGACAGGCAGAAGACAGGTGGTGAGGAGGGTGGGCCAGGAGTGGCTGGAATTCCAGTCTCTAGGGAGGGCTCTTCGGAGAAGGCAATGGCACCCCACTCCAGTGTTCTTGCCTGGAGAATCCCAGGGATGGAGGAGCCTGGTGGGCTACTGTCTGTGGGGTCGCACAGAGTTGGACACGACTGAAGCAGCTTAGCAGCAGCAGCAGCAGCAGGGAGGGCTCCTGGCTACTGGACCCTTTTCAGCCTAAAGGAAGCTCTGGAACTATAAGAGGTGGCCCTGCTTATGCAGCCCCTGGCTCACGTTCATTGTGTCCTTCCTGCAATGAAGGGACAGACGTCAGGGTCCCTTACTGGCTGTCCCCAGAGCACCTTGAGAAAGGAGGAAGTGTCCACGAGAATAAAACGGCCAGAATAATGCACAGCCCTAGCTGACAATGGCCTGGGGTTTTTCCAGGCTCCTCTTCTCTGGGAACAGTTTCCTGCTTCTTTCTTGGAGGCATGTTGCCAGGGACTTTCTGGGTCCAGAACGGGACATCGCTTTCCTTTTCTTTCTTGCGTCCCTGCTTTCTCAGGTTCATTGTCAGTAGTGTCCTGCCGTCTCTTGGCATTTAAACAAATGACTCAACAATGTCTTCCTATAACAGCAGTTCTTAAACTTACTGTGATTTCCAGATTTGATTGCCAATCTGGAAATTTGATTTCCAGGTCTAATTTTCAGATTAGATTCCCAGAATTTCAGATTTAAAAAAGTCTGGGGTGATCTGGTTCAGGTGACCTTACAAAGACAGATCAAGAAACACTGCCGCCGAAGTTATGTTTCTCTGTTTTCCCTCAAGTAGTACCTGGTGTGTCAAAAGGGATGGTTTCTGTATTTGCATGACACAGTTTGTCACCAGTTATATTTTTAAAGTTCTGACCTAGGTATGCTGTCTAGGTATACAGATGCCAATATTTTGCCTATCATTTGCTTATAGGTAAAGTTTGTAAGTGGTTACTTCCCTGGTGGCTCAGAGTGTCTGCCTATGAATGCAGGAGACCTGGGTTCGATCTCTGGGTCGGGAAGATCCCCTGGAGAAGGAAATGGCAACCCACTCCAGTATTCTTGCCTGGGGAATCCCATAGACGGAGGAGCCTGGTGGGCTACAGTTCACGGGGTTGCAAAGAGTCGGACTCGACTGAGTGACTTCACTTTCACTTTCAAAGTTTGTAGGTAACTCGATTTTAAGATTGAGTTAGTGGTACCTTGAAAGCATTGTCGGACTGTTGGACAAGAAAGAGAGTAGGGCCTACGTGTCTGGTTCGTGGAGCGGCCACCCGCCTTTTTTTTTACGCAGATGGGCTCCATGGCCTAGTGCTCCCATGCCCACCATCAGTGATCACATGCCAAGGCCTGCGAGGGGTCTCTGCCGAGGTTTCCACCAGCCCGCAAGCAAGAGTATGGGGGCCATCCCCTCCAGCAGCTCACTCATGGCCACCCACAACTACTGCCAGCACCGCCTGGGCTCCACTTCCAATAACAGCTCCTGCAGAAGTGCCGAGTACCCTCGGGAAGCCATCCCCCACCACCCGGGTCTCCCCAAAGCAGACCCAGGACACTGGTGGGCTGGCTTCTTCTAAGGGAAGTCCACTGTCCCGAGTGGACTCATGGCCATGGTGCTGGAGTCCCCAGAGCACTTGGAGTCTGCCCTGGCCTCCACCAGCACAATCACCTGTGACCTGGCTCGGGAAGCTGCGGGGAAGCAGCAGCCTGGCAGCCAGCCTGGCAAAACCAACTGCAGCCCCTGTCCTGAGTGACCACCACAAGCTTCCAGGCTTCCTTCCGAGGTGCTAGGCTCATCAGAGCGCTCGTCCTCCCCTCCATGCTGTACCTCCCTCCCCCTCCTCTCCCCAGGACCAAGCAGACTGCAGTCAAGGCAAGAGTTCGGTTTTTAATATCAAAATAGCAGAACACCAAAAAGGAAGTTGAGAGAACCCCACTCTCTGCTACCTGAGCCACACGAGTGCGCCTTCCTCACACCCCGTAACCCTGTGCCTTGCACCAAGTGGACAATAAACTCCAGCAGTGAGGGGGAAAAAAAAAGAGAGAGTAGGAAAAATGTGTCTTCAAGGCTAAGCTAAGCCTAGGAAATGGGGTTCCGGTTTGATTTCTTGAGTGTAATGGAGTAAACAAAGGGATGGCTGATCTCCATTTCGGTGATCTAGCTTCTTCCCTTTCTGTAAAAGGAGGATTGCAGGATTTGTCACTCCCCTGGCTCAACTCTTAAAAAGAGTCACACGAATTCATTTATATACTTAAAAGTGTTATTGGAGGCTTGCTTACTACATACTAGAATTTTGATAGCTGTCCTAATATCATTGGCGGTATGCATTAAACACCCATGAAAATCAAAGGAAATTACCTGTCATATAAAGGGATGGGAAAGGAAGTTGTAGGGAGGTGGGAGAGCTACCACTGGGAGAGGGTGAGGGGTGAGAGGAGGCCACTTCCCTGAGGAAGTGCCCCTCCAAGCGGAATTTGAAGGGTGACAGCAGCAAGGTGGAGAGGGTTGGGCGAGGACTGTGGGCTGAGGAAATGTGCCAGGCTTTGTGGCCAGAGGGGCCCAGGATCTGAGCTGGCCAGTGGGGCTGGAGGAGGGAGGGAGGGCCAGGCCAGTGGTGTGTGCCCTTGAGTTGAGTGTCTCCCACCCACCTTCTAGTCAGATTTGTAGTTACTTTGAGATGAAAGGGAAGAATTATAGCTGGGGAGGATGTGGAAGCTGCAGTGACAAGATCAGATCTGTGTTTTGAAAAGCTCATCCTGGACAGCTTAGCTGGGAGGGAGCAGGAAGGCCAGCTATGATGCTGCTGGCCTGGGCTCATGCTGCTCAGCAGTGGAGCTCCTCCTCCAGGTGCAAGCTGGAGGAAAGGAGAAAGTTAACGCAGGGAGAAGAGCCATCCTGGTGTGTTTGTGCCTAGGGCTGTCTGTTTTATCTGTGGGCCTCTTGTTCATGAAGCCCAAATAAGTGCTGCTAAAGGTGTATTAAAATGTAAAGTCTTTTTTTTTTTTATGGTCTCTCTCATTGTGTCTTGCCTTTTTTTAAAAAAATTACTATTTAATGCTATTTTAAAAAAAGAAACAATCAAAAATTTGAACTATTGGTATGAATTTTACTATACATCTTTATATTGTGCAATGCCAGTTTTAATTGTAAATATGAGATCAGTTTGTATATAGAATCACTAAAATTATACAGTTTGAATTATGTGTCTTATATGCATATTAATTTTGTTCAGACTAGGACACTGCATGAAATGACTCAACTGTTATTTTTTGTAGTTTTTTTTAATTGCAATATAATTGACATATGATATTATATTGGTTTGAAGTATACAGTGTAATAATTCAACATTTTTATATATTGCAAAATGATCATCACAATAAATGTAATTAACTCTGTCACTATGCACGGTTATAAATTTTCTTCTCCCTTGTGTTGAGAACTTTCTCTAAGATGTACTTTCTTAAATACTTTCAAGTATGCAATACAGTATTTTTTAGTATAGTAACCACGTTCTACATTACAAACCCATGACTTTATTTTATAATGGGAAATTTGTACCTTTTGAACCGCCTTCACCCATTTTGTCTGTCTGCCACCCACTGCCTCTGGCAGCCACCAATCTGTTCTCTGTACTATGAGGTAGTTTTTTTGTTTTTGTTTTTAAAGATTCCACATATATGTGAAATCACACATTATTTGTCTTTCTCTGACTTATTTCATTTAGCATGATGTTCTCAAGGTCTATCTAAGTTGCCACAAATAGCAAGATTTCATTCTTTTTTATAACTGAATAATACTCCATCTCTCTCTCTCTCTCTCTCTCTCTCTCTTTCTCTCACATACACACACACACACTACACATACATCACATCTTCATTTATCCATTAATGGACTTTTGGGTTATTTTCATGTCTAGGGTATGTACATAATGTTGTAGAGAACAGAGAGATTAATGTATCTCTTTGCATTGCAGATCTTCCTTGACTTATGATGGGGTTATATCTGGATAAACCCATTGTAAGTTGAAAATGTAAGTGAAAAATGCATATAGGGGGCTTCCATGGTAGTCCAGTGGCTAAGACTCCATGCTTTCAATGCAGGAGCCCCAGGTTCCATCCCTGGTCAGGGAACTAGATCTTACATGCTGCAACTAAGAGTTTGAATGCCGCAGCTGAAAGATCCCACATGCTGCAGTGAAGTTCAAAGATCCTACATGCTACAGCTAAGACCTGGCACAGCAAAATAAGTAAATAATTTAAAATGCATTAATACATCTAATCTACCAAATATGATGGTTTAGTCTACCTAAATATATTCAGAATACTTACATTAGCCTACAGTTGGGCAAAACAGGCAAACCCTATTTTGTAAGTGTTGAATATCTCATGTAACTTACTGAATATTGTATTGAATGTGAAAGACAGAATGGTTGTCAGTGCATCAGTTGTTAAATGTTGTCGAGAACAGAGAGATTAATGTATCTCTTTGCATTGCAGATCTTCCTTGACTTATGATGGGGTTATATCTTGATAAACCCATTGTAAGTTGAAAATGTAAGTGAAAAATGCATATAGGGGGCTTCCATGGTAGTCCAGTGGCTAAGACTCCATGCTTTCAATGCAGGAGCCCCAGGTTCCATCCCTGGTCAGGGAACTAGATCTTACATGCTGCAACTAAGAGTTTGAATGCCGCAGCTGAAAGATCCCACATGCTGCAGTGAAGTTCAAAGATCCTACATGCTACAGCTAAGACCTGGCACAGCAAAATAAGTAAATAATTTAAAATGCATTAATACATCTAATCTACCAAATATGATGGTTTAGTCTACCTAAATATATTCAGAATACTTACATTAGCCTACAGTTGGGCAAAACAGGCAAACCCTATTTTGTAAGTGTTGAATATCTCATGTAACTTACTGAATATTGTATTGAATGTGAAAGACAGAATGGTTGTCAGTGCATCAGTTGTTTACTCTTGTGATTGAGTGGCTGATTGGGACCTATGGTTCCCTACCACTGCCCATCATCATGTGAGAATACCATATTGCTTACTGCTAGCCTGAAAAAAGATCAAAATTCAAAACTTGAAGTACAGTTCCCCCCAAGAGTGTTTTGCATTTGCACCTTTGTAAGTCAGAGACTGTCTATAGTGTTTTTCTTTTCTTTTTTAAAAAATGTATTTATTTTAATTGGAGGATAATTTCTTTACAATATTGTGGTGGTTTTTACCGAACATCGACATGAATCACCCCCAGGTGCACATGTGTTTTCTTAAGATACATATCCAGATGGGGAATTGCTGGATGATTTGAGGACCCTTCACACCGTTTGCATGGTGGTTGTGCCAATTTACATTCCCACCAATAGTGCATAAGTGTTTCCTTTTCTCTGATCCTTGCCAGCACTTGTTGTTTCTTGGCTTTTTGATAACAGCTAGTTTAACAGATGTGAGATAATCTTTTTGTAGTTTTGACTTGCATTTTCCTGCTGATGAGTGATGTTGAGCTTCTTTCTTATGTACCTGTTGGCTATCTGTTTGTCTTCTTTGGAAAATTGTCTGTTCTGAGCCTTTGCCCATTTTTAAATTGGGTTGTTTGGCTTTTTGCTGTTGACTTATATGCATTCATTATATATTTTGGATATTAGCCTCTCATCAAATATATGATTTACAAATATTTTCTCCAGTTTGGTAGGTTGCCTTTTCATTTTGTTGATGGTTTCCTTTGCTGTGTAGAAGCTTTTTAGTTTGATCCAGTCCTTCTTGTTTATTTTTACTTTTGTTGCCTTTGCTCTTGGTGTCAAGTTCAAAAAATCACCTCAAAGACTAATGTTATGGAGATTACCATCTGTGTTTCTTCTAGGAGTTTTATGGTTTCGGGTTTTATATTCAAGTCTTCAAGTCATTTTGAGTTAATTTTTGTGTATGGTGTTAAGAGAGTGGGCTAGTTTCATTCTTTTGCATATAGCTGTCCAGTTTTCCAAGTACCATTTACTGAAGGAGCTGTCCTTTCCCCAGCTCCTATTTCATAAATTAATTGTATATTATGGGTTTATCCTAGGCTGTCTGTTCTGTTTTAGTGATCAGTTTTATGTCAATACCACATTGTTTTGAATGCTATAGCTTTGTAATATAGTTTGAAATCTGAGAGCATGATGCCTCTTTGTTCTTTCTGAAGATTGCTTTGGTTATTTGGGGTCTTTTTGTTCCATACAAATTTTAGGGTTGTTCTATTTCTGTGAAAACTACCCTGACAGAGCTGCTTTTGCTATTTCACTTTTTGATACTTGCACATTTTACTAACAGCCTCTCTCTTTGGCTTACTGATGAATGAAGAAGAATTGAAAGGAAATGTGACTATGGGTTGCTCTATCCTTTACTGTCCAGTGTTGTCATGGTGAGCATAAGTAGTCCATTATCCCAGGAAATGACATGAATAAAAACGGCTATTGCAGGGTTCCTCAGTCATTCGTATTTCTAGAATGCTCTTTCCTCCTTTTGCATTACAGAAGTTCTGGTCTGAAAGGAAAGCGTAGCCTCTCAGGGCTGTCAGTATTCCTGCTTATTCAGTTGTAGGCATCACAGGCATACCTTGTACTCATTCTTAGCCTGGCTTAACTCCCGTATACTGTGGGTCCACAGAATCCTTTATTTAAGGGGCATCACACCTTGTGCACATGGGGCCAGAAGGAACCCTGGTGGACCCACATGACATTCATGTCGTAAGTCTTGCCTCAGCTCATATGCGTGCTCCACCATCACACCAGACTTCTCTTGTAAAACTCAAGTTCAAAGATGAAAATTTAAGAATCTCAAAATGGTGACAGGAGAGCACTAAACCAGGCAGGCCCTTCTGTGTGTGGGTCTTTGAAGGAGGTTGCACACCCCAGAAGCACCTTAGGTACTCTCTCTTCCAGGGCACCTGTGGGCCTGTATCCCAGATTCAGTGGAGTCTGTCAGATTTATTATTTGCAGGCTCAGAGAAGATTAACCGGGCAGAGCCTGTATTGGCAGCCGCAGCCTTGCCTAGTCCAAGAGTATTTGGCTCCCCAGGCACTAAAGGCAGCTACCACTTCTTTGGGAAGCCAGGTTTTGGATGGGTTTCTAGGCAATCAACTGACAAACTGGCATTTGTCACTTCCAGGTGCCATGAACTGGTCTGTGCAAATCAGGTCCTAAACAGAGCAGCTTTCCTAGTGGATTGTGTGGGCTTCACAGTAGAAGATGTGATTGAGAACATTTTTGGGAAAAGGCTCAGTGTTTGGAATTTGTGATTTTTAAATTGAATTGTGGTGTTCCCTCCTCTCATCTCTACTGTCACTTAGATTTCTTCCACTATGAACTTTGATTTCCTGCTTTGGAAACATTTGTAAATCTTCTGTCAGGAGTCAGAATTTTCAGCTTGCTCTTTGGAGCCCCACCTTTGTGATCTGGAGAGTTTACATTCTTGGTACTGGAATGAGATGTTCCGAAGGCTCAGGTGGTAGGAGTTTTCAATCTCCTGCATGTATAAAAGCTTCTGGGGAGCCCAGGTTCTTGGACCCTAGCCCCGAAGTTGAACTCAGGTGGCTGGTGTGGGCTCCCTGGGAGAGTCCGCCACAGGTGATGTCCCATCATATTTTTGACAAACAGCAGTCTTTTTGATCCCTCAAATTCTGTGATGGTGTGGGGAGAGGTGGGTACTCTGAGAACTAAATGAAGCCTAATTTTTTATGTGGACTGGGGGACGGAGCTGGGGAGGGGACAGCTGGGGAAGGAGGCAGGGAATCAGGTTCAGTGGGGAACCTATGAGGCAGAATGGTGCCCACCTGGACCTCCCTGCTTGGTCTGGGAGCACAGCCTCCCCTGAGGGCAGCAAGGAAGTGGTTCATTAAACGGGATAAAAGAAAGTAAAACTAACTTCTGAGAACATTATTAGGTGTGGCTATGTTCAGAATTGCTAGATACATTTTTTTTCCCCCTTCAGGAAATGTTAATTTAATTCAGGAGCAACAGGCAGATTTTCCCTTTTTAATTGACCTTTTCTGGTGCTGAGGAGTAGCCATTTTGCTTCCTACGGTGTTAGTGAGGAGGAGAGTCTGAGTTGTGCGGAGGGATTAGGTGGATTCTGTTTAGAGGATAGTAATGTGGGAAGTCAGCCGGGTAGTGGGTGCAGAGGTGGGTGGAAGGAGACCGAGTGGGTTGGCTGTCCTTTCATCTTTACCCCAAAATAAATCAGCCTGGCGTTTTATTATGTTACTGCATGAAACTCTACACTACAAATACCTATCGTGTATTGCCTGTTGCTTAGCCAGGCCTGGTGCTAAGTGCTTCTGAGCATCATTTGTTTCCTCACAGAAATCCCCAGAGGCAGCTTGCTTTCTTCTGAGTTTCATACAGGTGGAAACTCAGTACTAAGACCATGGAGGGGTCCGCAGTGGGCTTTTGAACCCTGCAAGTTTGCTCCCTTACCCACTGTTTCGGCCTCTAAGGCTGATGGAAGGCCTGGTGTTACTCACTGTGCCTTGTCTTGCCTTCACTACTCTTAAACTATTATAGTTCTTGATGAGAACCCCTGATGATGTAGCAGATTTTGTGTTTCAGTTCCAGGTTTTGCTGCCCAGGACTTTCTGAGTTAATAACAGTTAAATGGACATTGAATCCTAGTTCTTTAGGCTGAGTTTTTGGTTTGTTGCTGTTGTTGTTTCTTTTTGTCCTTTGCTGGAAAAGATTTGAAGGTTATCAGGAGGTGATGGACCTTGACTTCTCTTTTCCTACCTTTCAAGTGACATTCTTGCTTGCCTGAATTTGTTCAGAACAGACATGATTGCCCAAACCCTGGAAGAGGCAGGCCTGAGGGTGTGGGAAGATGGTAAATTATAAAACTTACAGAAGCTGTATTTTCCCTTCCCTTTTCTAACTCCAATCTAAAGACCTTGGAGCCGGAAGGTCTGCATCCCATGATGAGCTGGAAATCCAATACCACCTCTAATTTACTGTTCTGCAATTGTCCTCTTTTTTACCTAAGAGCTTTACAAGTCTTCTGCTGAATCTCTTAGAAACCTTTTTTGAGGGAGCAGTATTTGTTTCCTTTGATTATATACGTGAAGGAGGCATGGAGAGAAGACAGTTGCTTGCTGATTCCCTGGCAGAAGTGGTGGCACTCAGATCTGCAGCTGTTTAACCACGTTCCGGATTCACATCTGGGTGATGGCTGTGTCTGTGTGGATCTGACACAGGCAGGGTGGCCCTGCTCCAGTTTCTCATCAACTCAGTTTTTCTGGCTCCCTGTGCCGTCTTCGTTTTATTGGCAAGGCCTCTCTTTTACTTATAAACCTCTTCCAAGAAGGTCTGGCTTTCACTGTAAATTTACAACCATAAATTTTGAGATGGTACACGTCACCCTCTTAATCTAATTGAGCCAGCACATCATTGTGAAGACATCATTTTATTTGGGGGGTATTAGTTGCTATGGTTATTTGCTGAGACCAACAGAATCTGTTTCTCTCAATTGGATTTTTGGAAACGGCTGTCTGAGAATGACAGAGGTGTGTGTTGCTGGAGGAATATCGAGCAAATATCCTCACCATTAAAATGATTTTTTTTTTTAAGGCACAGAAAAAAATACTTTGGGTGGAGTTTTAGAACTGGAAGGCCTTAGAGATCAAGTGGTTCATTCTCCAGGTTTTGAAATGAGTTTCCTAAGGCCAAGCATGTTAAGTAACTTTTCCTAGGTTCACATACATGACTGGTGGATGAGCAAGGATTCAGCCCATTTCTGGTTGTTGTTTTAGATTTGGTTCTGTTTCTGTTACAGTTTAAGTCCTCCTAAGTAATCTTTTTCCAGGAAAAAGACACTGTGATCTTTGATCTCAGAGTCTTGGGTGGGAATCACAATCCTTGCCTAGGGAGTGTAGTGCTTGGACCAGCAGCACTGGCATCACCTGGAAATTTAGAAATGCAGCCTCAGATTCTCAGGCATACTGAACCAGAA
The DNA here is from genome assembly GCA_006408695.1 of Aepyceros melampus. NCBI lineage: Eukaryota > Metazoa > Chordata > Mammalia > Artiodactyla > Bovidae > Aepyceros > Aepyceros melampus. Next base: position 237,593 of record SJXQ01013106.1, on the reverse strand, counting down.
TCAGTACTTTGATAAGATCCTCTGATGTGTATTAAAGTTTGAAAAGCTCTGCTCTAAGTAGGGAGAATGTTCTAGAAACAAAAGCTAAATCTTGAGGCCCAAGCTGGGCTCACTTGCCCTCCGCCAGTTTGTTCCTCTGCTCCTTCCCGAGCCTCATGCAGTGGCGCTGACCTAGGAGACGCTCACCCAGCCTGCACTCTGGCTCCATCTCATTCTGGCCCCTCCTGGTCTTCTGAGTACTACTCTGACTCACTCTTCCTGCAGATCCTTTGTTTTGACTTGTGTGGTCCCTTCTTCACACCCGCCTCTCACTCTTTTCTAAAACGTGCCTGTTTTAGGGGCAAAGCACAAATGTCAGCCTCTCAGAAAGCTAGGCACTACAAGCCTGTGAACCCCCCAGATCCCATTTGTCTTGCATGTCATGTTAGCATGCTCACTCTTTTATCTGTTTCATCTGGAACTGGCCTCCTTCCCCAGGCAACTGACAAAAAGGGTTTGATGATACCACTCTTTCCCCAGTACATTTAAAAGTACCACTTAAGGTTAATAAACTCAAGAAGAAACCCATACTGCTTTGAGTTATAGTTCAGTTTAAAAAAAAATACCATTACTTAGTCCAGGATTTTTGCCTTGCTTTCAGCTCTGAAATGTGAAAGGAAACTTTTAATTTGTAGATGCATTGGGGTTTTCTAAGCATCTGAGGAAAACCCTTACCATCTCGAATGTGTTTTTTCATTTCACTAAATGAGGTTCTTTGATTAGTTTGGTGAATCAGTGAGGCAAAAATTTCTTTTTTTTCTCCTTTTGTTAATTCTCCTTTTGTTAATTCTCTTATCTTTAACCTGCAAGTAAACTTCCACTCAGCCAGTGCTTGTGAGCATCTAAGTTGCCAGCATCTAATATCTAAGGTCTGCCCTGTGCTTTGCTGTTTCGTAACATGTTTTCTTGGAGAAGGAAATGGCAGCCCACTCCATTATTCTTGCCTAGAGAATTCCATGGACAGAGGAGCCTGGTGGGCTGCTGTCCATGGGGTTGCACAGAGTTGGACACGACTGAAGCAACTTAGCATTCATGCATGCATTGGAGAAGGAAATGGCCACCCACTCCAGTGTTCTTGCCTGGAGAATCCCAGGGACGGGGGAGCCTGGTGGGCTGCCATCTATGGGGTCGCACAGAGTCGGACACGACTGAAGCGGCTTAGCAGCAGCAGCAGCAACATGTTTTCTTCCTTCCTTCCTTCCTCCCTACTTCCCTCCCCACTTTCTTTCTTTCTTTCTCTCTTCCTTTCTCCCTCCCACCTTTCCCATGACAATCCTGTGAGGTACATATTATCCTCATAATTACATGAACATTTGGAAAGGTTGAGTAATTTGTTCAAAGTCAGACAGCTAGTAGTTGGCAGATCCAGGGTTTGAACCCCTGTTTGTGGAGTCCATGTACTTCACAATCTTCTGAATGGCCCTTGACTTTGCTCTGTGTGTATGTGTACATTTGTACTTGGATGGCCTGGAAATACCCTTTTTTCCCTTTCACTCAATTAGTCCCTCTCAAATAGATTTCTTTGTTTTAACTAAGCAAACCATCACTCTTTCCTTGAGTGAGTTTTTCCTGTGCTGACGTATAAGATCTTGGGACATTTTAAATGTAATTGTTCTGAATCTTGTACCTCTGTGTTTTGGTTCTGTTTTGTGTCAGGGCTAAGCAATTCAAATTTAGGGCTGGAGTCTTTAGGGGTTGAGTTTTCAACTGTTGACCTAAAACAAATAGGCTGCCAGTTATTTTTCTAGCAAAAATGGGATTGTCAGGATCAACAAAGAACTGCAGTGTGAGTTCTACAACCATGGTGAGCCACGTGTGAGTCCCTTGCCCAGGAAGGAGAGACAAACTCTTTTCAAGAGGGAAAAAGGAAGTTGGGAGGACTGTAGTAAACAAAGAGTCCATTGGAGGAATCGGGTGTTTAAAGTATAGCGGCTTTTCATCAGCTGAGTGGTAACAGTGTCTCATTGGATGAGCTCTTGCCAACTAGAATAGGAAGTCTTGCTGCTTCCTCTTGGACTCTGCTATCATTGTAGGGTGTGAGCACCCTCCCTTCCAGCCTCCCAACTCTTATTTTAATTGAGGTTTTTGTTTATTAATTTTTACATTTCCTCCTTTTGATTAGGATCCTTCTCTGAAAGGTTCATTGGTAAGAGTTAGGTGTTCTTGTTTTAGCAGCTATTTGTCCCTTCGTGCCAGGAAGGACCTCTTCTGACTGTAGTGTCCCACATTGGAGGGAAAATACACAGAAACCTACTGAGATTACATCTAAAAGTAACTCTCAAGTTCTTTTATCCAAAGTCCATATGTTATTAATAATATCCTAGTCATTGGAAATCATCTGAAATATTAGGTCATCATCAAAGGTTTGACAAAATTCTGTAAGCTTGATCTAGGTATCTTATAAAGGCTGTCTCATCAGATGTTCTCTCCTTCAGTTCCGAGGAATCTTTCCATTCACGTTACCAAACGATGTGCAGATCTGGTTTGTTTTGCTGCTTTATTTAGCTGTGTTATGTAAATACAAGAGTCTATTCTTGGATTTTGGCTGCAGAAAGGTTGATTGGTAGTATCTGATAGGGTCCTTTCCAGTGAAGTTGAAGAGAGTCTTTCTGGAGTTGTCTTTTCCAGTAATGAAATCTCTAGGTTGCAAGGTGTGATGCTTAGGGTATTCATCTCCTAAGAGCACTCTGTGAAAAGATGGCTCTACCAAAATGGTTATTTTTGATAGAAGCAGTAAGACATTTACAATATTGGAGTACTTCACCTTTTATCATTTGTGAGTCAAAAGAATGATGAGTCAAATGCATTGAACATCTTGTGACTGTCTTAAAGGGTGAAAGTTTGAATTCCAGAAGGGGTGGATCTGAGATTTAGAAGGATTGATGGCAGTGCTTTTTGCAGAGGTATTTGGAGGGCCTCTATCCTCCAGTTTTGCCAGTTGAGTCTCTTTCATAATATTTTTTGAATTATGAAAGTATGATAACTCTTCTATAGGAGACTTGGAAAATATAGAACAAAGTTGCAAATGGTTGCACTAGTTGTTGCAATTTTTTTTTAAATAGATAAATTAAGATTTTTAGTTGGAGTTTTAATTTCAAACTCTCAAAAATTAATAGAACGAATAGACAGAAAAGTAGAAGGATATAGTAGACCCAAAAAGCACTATGAACCAATTCAACATAATTAAGATTTATTCAGTTTTCACGTAACAGCAGGATACAAATTCTATTCAAGTTCTCATAGACTCTAAACCAGGAGACACCAGAACATACCCAGAGACATAAAACTGACAAAAATTTCATGGTCTAATGGTATTAAGATGATTGGATAGCATCACTGACTCAATAGACATGAATCTGAGTGAACTCTGGGAGATAGTGAAGGACAGGGAAGCCTGGCATGCTGCAGTCCATGGGGTTTCAAAGAGTCATACACGGCTTAGTGACTGAAATGTAGCAATAAAAGGTATTGAAATCATACAGTCTGTTCTCTTATCACTGTGAAATGATAGAAATGTTAGAAATCAATATCAAAAGATATTTGAAAATAACTCACATTTTTCAAGTGGAATGTGACATTTACCAAAAGAGATCTTTGACTTAGCCATTGAAAGCCTCAATAAAGTTAAAATACTGAAAAAACACAGAGGGTGATTGCAGAGAAAAAAGCATTTAAATGAGAAATTGATATCAAAATGAGAAATTAATATCAAAGATATTTTAAAGAAAACCCATGTATTCAGAAATTAGATGTCCACTTTTAAATGATGAGTGTATCTAAGAAGCCATAAGGGAAACTAGAATATTTGTGACAAAATAAAAATAAAAAGAGAATTTATCAGAATTTGTTGCATGCAGTTGAATCTATGCAGTACAATTAAGTAAAGTGTGGAATCTTAAATAAGATATGAAAAATAATGGATGCTAGCATAGAATTCTGTGTAATTTGAACAAAATCTATATTTTAGTTAATAATACTGTATTATATTTTAATTTCCTGTTTGCTTTACAACATAGTATTTCTTTATATTCTCAGAATTAGAAGTTTCAAGACTCATTCATATTATTTTTTTTAAATCACTAAAATAATAAGCTTTTTAGACTTTTAGTAGTAATGCCAGATGCCCAAATAAATGGAACTAATACCAAAATTTTGAGTGAATATGAATTAGAAATCTAGCATTCTTTTCATACTTAGTCAAACAAATGGAAACAAAATGTCATAAATTTTTTGGTTAAGCAAAAAATCATGTTTTCTAAAATATAGATTATAAATATTATATATATGAATACCTAAACCTTTTCTATTATATTTGATAAAGTCATGAGAAATAGAGTTGGAGAAATTGGAAAACATAAAGTAAATGAAATGGGAGCCTTAACTATAAAATAGAAAATGTGAAACAACTAGGTAGAAGTAAAAGATCATCATATAGTCCAGTTGTTTTTAAACATGGATGCTAAAAAAAAAAAAAACAATAATAAAACCAAAAAACAAAACATGGATGCTCATTGGAATCACATCTGGAGTTTTGGAGGAAAAAACAATACCTGGGTATTTGTATTAAAAAAAAAAAATCAAGATAATTCTACTGTGCATCTGTATTTTAAAAAGTGGTTGCAGATTTTTCTGTTATATGATAATTTTAGTAATACAGAATTGTATTATTTTCTGTTGACCAATCATGATACCAAAATGAGTAAGAGTTACATAATCACAATAACAAAATATATTTATCAGTTTTCACAATCAATAGCCAGAAAAAATAAAAGATAATTACAGTAATAAGCCATAATGGAAATATGATTAACCTAACAATATAAAATATAAAATGATTGGATACAATATGAGGGGTTAAGTAGAGTGAGGTAGTAAGTGGAAGTACATACATGCAAATATTTTCATCCACCTAGCCAGTCTGTATCTTTTGATTGGTGCATTTAATCTATTTACATTTAAATGTAATTATTGATATATATGATACTATTAACATTTTCTTAATTGTTTTGGATTTATTTTTGTAGGTCTTTTCCTTCTCTTGTGTTTCTTCCTTAGAGAAGTTCCTTTAGTATTTGCTGGTTTGGTGGTCTGAATTCTCTTAAATTTTGCTTGTCTGGAAAGCTTTTAATTTCTCCATCAAGTCTGAGTGAGGGTCTTGCTGCGTAGTGTGTTTTTGGTTGTAGATTCTTCCTTTTCATCACTTTATATATGTCATCTCCTTCCTTTCTGGCTTATAGATTTTCTGTTGAGAAATCAGCTGATAACCTGATGGGAGTTCGCTTGTATGTTTTTTTGTCATTTTTTTCCCTTGTTGCTTTTTAATATTTTATCTTTGTCTTTAATTTTTCTCAGTTTGGTTATTATGTGTTGGTGTGTTCCTCCTTGGGTTTATCCTACCTGGAACTCTCTGTGCTTCCTGGACTTGGTTGACTATTCCCTTTCCCTGTTAGGGACATTTTCCGCTATTATCTCTTCAAATATTTTCATGGACTCTTTCTCTCTTTCTCCTCCTCCTTCTGGGACCTGTATAATGCAAATGTTGGTGTGCTTAATGTTGTCCCAGAGGTCTCTTAGGCTATCTTTTTTTTTTTTTTCTCATTCTTTTCCTATATTCTGTTTTGTGGCAGTGATTTCAACCATCTGTCTTCAAGGTCACGCATCTGTTCTTCTGCCTCAGTTATTCTGCTATCGATTCTTTCTAGTGTACTGTTCATCTCTTTCTGTTTGTTCTTTAGTTCTTCTAGGTCTTTGGTAAACATTTCTTGCATCTTCTCCATTCCTTTCCAAGACCCTGGATCATCTTCACTATCAATGTTCTGAATTCTTTTTCTGGAAGATTGCCTATGTCCACTTCATTTAGTTGTTGTTGTTTTTTTTCTCCTGGGGTTTTATCTTGTCCCTTTATCTGGGACATAATTCTCTGTATTTTCCTATTGATTAACTTTCTGTGGTGTGGTTTTTGTTCTGGTAGCTATGGAATTGTAGTTCTTGCTTCTTTTATCTGCCCTCTGGTGGATGAGGCAAAGAGGAGTATGCAAGGTTCCTGATGAGAGGGGCTGACAGTGGGAGAAACTAGATCTTGCTCTGGTGGGCAGTGCTCAATAAAAACTTTAATCTGATTGTCTGCTGATGGGTGAGGCTACACTCCCTTCCTGTTAGTTGTTTGACTTGAGGCAGTCCAGCCCCAGAGTCTATATGTTTTAGGGTTAATGGTGTCCTCCAAGAGGGCTCATGCCAAGGGGTACCTCCCAGGACTGCTGATGCCAGTGCCCCTGTCCCTGTGGCAAGCCACTGCTGACTTATGCCTTCACAGGAGACCCTCTATCACTGGCAGGTAGGTCTGGTTCAGTCTCCTGTAGGATCACTACTCCTTTCCCCTGGGTCCTGATCTGCACTAGACCAGGGTATGTTTGTGCCCTCCAAGAATGGAGTCTCTGTTTTCGCCAGTGCTGTAATCAAATCCAGCTGACCAAGGTTATATTCCCTGAGGATTTAAGTCCCTTTGATGGATCTTCAGGCTGTGAAGCCTGACGTGGGCCTCAGACCCTTCATAACAGTGGGAGAACTTCTTTGATATTATTCTCTAGTTTGTGAGTCATCTGCCCTGTGGGTGTGGGATTTGGTTTATCATGATTGCAGCTTCTCCTTTGTCTTTGAATATGGGGTCTCTTTTTTTTTGGTGAGTTCCAACATCCTCCTGTCAATGGTAGTTCCACAGCTAGTTGCAATTTTGGTGCTCTCTCAAGAGGAGATGAGCACACGTTCTTCCACTCCACCATCTTGAACCAACCTTGCCAGTTGAGTCTTAATGCCATTAGTGCATTCAACTAAAATAGAGAATTGAGGGCGGTAAGTTCAGTAAAGTGTTATTAAATTGGTCAGATAGCACAGATTTGTTGAAGTACTTGACCAATAAAGTAGGTTCCATGATCATTATGAAGACTGAGAGTAGTTCTCCAAGTAGGGAGAGTCTTTTCCAAAAGGACTCTAACCACAGAAGAGGCTGTCTGCAAGGGGAGGCTTCATTCAGTCCAACAATGACCAAAATATATTTAGATGATCAACAAGAGGGAGGAAGTTGTATGAAATATATTTGCCATATCTTGAATGACCTGTTAGGCAGTTTAAAATATCAGAGAGCGGTATCCAGCTTTCTCTAGGTTGTACTTTGGACAAGTGGGACAAGTGAGGTAGGCACTTTAAACAGTCTTGTTGATGTTTCCTGCCAATATTGATTCACAAATGCTGCCATTTTATTAGTAGACCAATGGCTGAATGGATGTGCAGTGGTGAGGAGTCGGAATTTTAGAGTCTGCAATATGACTGGGTTGTTATTTGGTATGAACTAGCACCTTATCTTTTTAATCAAACAATTGTTGAATTTTTAATCTTGTTTTTCCTTTTTTGAGCCCAGTTATTATGCTTTTGTAGCCAGCTTTTCTAAATTCCTATTTGGGGAAAATTTTATTTGAACCATGACTGAGGTTTGGCTGTTCTTGATTTCTTTTAGAGCAGCATTTCTTCTAGAAAAGTCAGCGAAGTGATTTCCCTTAGCTTCCAGAGAATTGGGCTTCCCTGGTGGCTCAGACGGTAAAGAATGTGCTTAACATTGAGGGAGACCTAGGCTTGATCGCTGGGTCGGGAAATCCCCTGGAGGAGGGCATGACAACTCACTCCAGTACTCTTACCTGGAGAATTTCATGGACAGAGGAGCCTGGTGGCCTACAGTCCATGGGGTTGCAAAGAGTCAGACATGACTGAGCAACTTTCCCTTTCACTTTTCCAGAGAATCAAGCTTAGAATGCTCTGGGATCTTAATAACCATAAAGTGGTGGGTTAAAGTATCACATCCAATAATTCCTGGATACATGGGCCATTTTAAATTTTATTTCTGCTGAAAGTAAGGAAACTGTATTGCTTCCGCAGCATTCCAAAATCATGAGCTGCTCTGAAAGCATATCTACTGTCAGTATAAATATTGGCAGTTTTGCCCTCAGCTAAAGTATCAGCCTGTGTAGGAGCGTGTAATTCAGCCTCTTGAGCTGAAGTGGCCATAGGTTAAGATGCTGCCTCAACATATTAAAAGGAGTTGCAATATCACAGGAGAAGGCAACGGCACCCCACTCCAGTACTCTTGCCTGGAAACTCCCGTGGACGGAGGAGCCTGGTAGGCTGCAGTCCATGGGGTCACTGAGAGTCGGAAACAACTCAGTGACTTCACTTTCACGTCTCACTTTCATGCACTGGAGAAGGAAATGGCAACCCACTCCAGTGTTCTTGCCTGGAGAATCCCAGGGATGGCGGAGCCTGGTGGGCTGCCGTCTATGGGGTCGCACAGAGTCGGACACGACTGATGTGATTTAGCAGCAGCAGCAGCAGCAATATCATATCTAGTCTAGTATTCACCGTTGTCATCTTTTAAATAAGAACCATCCGAGAACCATGAGAAGTCAACCTTACCCAAGGGAATTTACTGCAAAATATCAGAGTCAAGAGGTAATCTCACAGAGTCAGGAGGTGATCTGCCAGCATCGAGCAGTTGTGAAGGACTTTTTTTTGGTGACAGAGGGGAGAAGAGTAACTAGGTTAAGTGTATTATAATGTAATATTGTAGTTAAGTGAGGAGCAGTTAACAAAAGGACTTCATAGGAGGTAAGGTGACTGAGAAAGTTGAGTGTGATGAAAATTCAGCAAGGCTTCTAGTACACAAAGTAGAGAAATTGTTAAAGGAGATCCCACAGTGATACTCTTGTTGGCCTTAACCAAAAGGGCAATAGCAGTTTTGGCTCTAAGGCAGGAAGATTTTCCCCTGTGTCATGGATGGTGCCCAGCTGCTGGCTCTAATACCAAATGGTTCGTGGTGGTCCTCATGTTTTGGGGTGAGTACTCCAAGGACATTCCCTTCCATTCATTTTCCTATACAAAAAGGAAAAAGGCAATCTGATAATTGGACTGCCCAAGGGCAAATGGGTTAACCAAATTCTCCTTCAGTGCTTTAAAGGCTGTGTGGGTGAGTTCTTATAAAATTAAGCCAAGGTGGTAGTTCTTTAGTAAATCACATAGAAGTTTGGCCATAAGAGAGAAATTTGGAATCAGCAGTAGCTCACTAGCCCGAGAAACCCTCGCAGCTGGTGCTTAGTTTTGGGTTTTGGGAAACTTAAGACACTTTGAATCCTATCTGGATCTAAGTGGAACTTTTGTTCTGATATCAGTTACCTTAAAAATTGAACCTGGCTTTTGGTAAACTGCAGTTTGTCCTTGTTGACCTTATGTCCCTTTAAAGCTAAATGCTTTAGCAAGTGGATGTTACCTTCCTATGAGGAGGCTTGAGAAGAGTAAAGAAGTAAATCATCAACATATAGCAGCAAAGTGGAACCTCCCAAGAACTTTCTATCCTCCAAATCAGCCTTCAAGGTTTGTGAGAAATGAATTTCTGAGGCATTACTCGTAAGGTGAATTCTTTTTTATTCTCAAGTGAAGGCAAAGTGGTGTTGGCTGACTTCAACTGGAATATAAAGAATGCTGTACGTTGATCAATTACAACACAGAATTTGCTTCCATGGAAATGAATGTTAGTAATGTATGAGGGTTAAGAACAACCAGGTGTCAAGAGGTAATGTTTCTTACTCAGAGATCCTGGACAAACCTCCACACGCGGCCCTTAGATTTTCTTACTAGCAAAATAAAGATAGTACAAGAAGTAGTGTCGAGGGCAAGGACTTTCAATCTTCTGTTATGGGCTTTGTACCTTGAAGGGCTTCTTATACAGTATTGATTAATTCTGGGGAGAGATTTTGGGGGGTCTGTTTGAATCTTGATAGGAGGTGCATTATGAATTTTGCCAATATCAGTTTAGAGATTTTGCACATAAGGTTGGTAGCTGGTTCAATAGGAACAGATGATCCGTGTTTCCAGATGCTACTCTAGTGTTGTCAGAAATGGAGCAAATAGAAAACCTCAATGGGTCATTTAATTCACCTCGTTGGTTGCTTTGATGACTGCTGTTAAGTTCTAGAGTTATTTTCCCCTTTTAGGAGAAAGAAATTTTGACATGCTACTTTGCTAAGAAGTCTAAGCCTGTTAAATGGATGGGGCAGAGGAACTGCAGAGAAGAAGGTATTTATCTCTCAAAGAGTCTACACAAAAGAGGATAGACTCAAAACAAGAATCTCTGAGGTTCATTGGAGACCCCCACTATTTAAATTGATTTAGTGTCCTGAGGCGGAGATTGTTTTGTTATAGTGGAGTCGAGTACCAAGAGTATAGCCTCAGTGGCAGAACTGGAAGAGATTCATCCATAATCTGGAGAAATGTTTCTCCAAGCCGATTAAGAGGGAGGATTGGAAAGACCCTGTATAGTTCCTTGGAGTTCCACGATTGAGAATTGGGAGGACATTGGAAAGGCTGGTTAGACAGCAGAAGGTACCTGAAACATTCAGTTCAGTTCAGTCACGCAGTCGTGTCTGACTCTTTGCGACCCCATGAATCGCAGCACGCCAGGCCTCCCTGTCCATCACCAACTCCCAGAGTTCACTCAGACTCACGTCCATTGAGTCCATGATGCCATGCAGCCATCTCATCCTCGGTCATCCCTTTCCTCCTGCCCCCAATCCCTCCCAGCATCAGGGTCTTTTCCAAGGAGTCAACTCTTTGCATAAGGTGGCCAAAGTACTGGAGCTTCAGTTTTAGCATCATTCCTTCCAAAGAAATCCAGGGTTGATCTCCTTCAGAATGGACTGGTTGGATCTCCTTGCAGTCCAATGGACTCTCAAGAGTCTTCTCCAACACCACAGTTCAAAAGCATCAATTCTTCGGCGCTCAGCCTTCTTCACAGTCCAACTCTCACATCCATACATGACCACAGGAAAAACCATAGCCTTGACTAGATGGNTACTCTGGGCTTCCCTGGTGGCTCAGTGGTAAAGAATTCCCCTGAAATGAAGGAGATGCAGGTTCAATCCCTGGGTTGGGGAGGTCCCCTGGAAAAGGAAATGGCAACCCACTCCAGTACTTTTGCTTGGGAAATCCCAGGGACAGAGGAGCCTGGTGGGTTCTGGGGGTTGCAAAGTGCTGGACATGACTTAGAGACTACACGGCAACAACAAATCAATAATCTACTTTAAAATACCCTAAAACAGCAGAAGACCGTGTACGTTGTGGGAAAGTAAAACTGCTTCCTGAATTAAAATTTACTGTGAATTCATTTGAAATTGAAAAAAATAAGGTCATTTTATAACAAAAATTGTAAGTAGAGGAGCCTCTGTGGAGCTTTGCAACATACATAACACATAAGCTTAAAATTGTTGTCCTTACTGATGATAATAATAATGAAAATTATATCTACTTTACTGAGTATTTATTACGTTCTAGGCATTGGTCTAAGTGTTTTTGGCATATGATTTCTTATTTTTTATTTTCCTTTTACAAAGAGAAATCCAAAACTTACAAAGGTTAAAGGTAACTTGCCAAGATTACACAGCAATCGATGGGGTTGAGGGAGAGACCTGGACTTCCATCCAAAGCCTATCTATCTTCTGCCCTACAGCCTAGAATTCTGTGGTGCTGTATCGAATTTCCATATATCCGTAACAGATGTTTGTTCAAAAACGATAAAAAAACAAGCAAAGAAAAACAAAAAAGGATACCCAAGAAAGCCAGTTTTTTCTGTGCACAAGAGTCGCTGGGGAGACTGGTTAAACAGTTTATACTGCCCCCATCAGAGCTCTGATTCATGGGTGAGATGGGGCCCAAGAATGTGACTTGCTAATAATTTGATAATTTTCCGGTGATGCCGAGGCTGCTTATCTGTGGTCCACACTTTGGGAACCACTGGTATTAGGATTGGTTATGGTCTTCAGAGTCAGAGACACTGTGATCAAATTGCAGCCATTTGACTAAGTAAACTTAGGAAAATCACTTGGTTACATCATCTGAAAAGTGGCAAGACTACTAACAACCAAACAAGTAGTGAGGATTATATAAAAGAATGCCTATGTAGGACCTGACCTTTGTAGAAATTATACAACATTCAGCATCTGTGAAGTTGTCTTCCACTTATTTTGACCACCTTTGTGTAATGGGTGGTGTGAATTTGAGGTGGAGAAAGTAGGAACAGTGTGGAATAGAACAGGATAAGACATTTATAGAATGCCTTCTTGGTATCTCTAATTTTCTTGAAGAGATCTCTAGTCTTTCCTTTTCTGTTCTTTTCCTCTATTTCTTTACATTGATTGCTGAAGAAGGCTTTCTTATCTCTTCTTGCTATTCTTTGGAACTCTGCATTCAGATGCTTATATCTTTCCTTTTCTCCTTTGCTTTTCACCTCTCTTCTTTTCACAGCTATTTGTAAGGCCTCCCCAGACAGCCATTTTGCCTTTTTGCATTTCTTTTCCATGGGGATGGTCTTGATCCCTATCTCCTGTACAATGTCACGAACCTCATTCCATAATTCATCAGGCACTCTATCTATCAGATCTAGACCTTTAAATCTATTTCTCACTTCCACTGTATAATCATAAGGGATTTGATTTAGGTCATACCTGAATGGTCACTTGGTATCTCTAATTTTCTTGAAGAGATCTCTAGTCTTTCCCATTCTGTTCTTTTCCTCTATTTCTTTGCATTGATTGCTGAAGAAGGCTTTCTTATCTCTTCTTGCTATTCTTTGGAACTCTGCATTCATATGCTTATATCTTTCCTTTTCTCCTTTGCTTTTTGCTTCTCTTTTCATAGCTATTTGTAAGGCCTCCTCAGACAGCCATTTTGCCTTTTTGCATTTCTTTTCCATGCGGATGATCTCGATCCCTATCTCCTGTACAATGTCACGAACCTCATTCCATAATTCATCAGGCACCCTATCTATCAGATCTAGACCCTTAAATCTATTTCTCACTTCCACTGTATAATCATAAGGGATTTGATTTAGATCATACCTGAATGGTCTAGTGGTGTTGCCCACTTTCTTCAATTTCAGTCTGAATTTGGCAATCAGGAGTTCATGATCTGAGCCACAGTCAGCTCCCGGTCTTGTCTTTGTTGACTGTATAGAGCTTCTCCATCTTTGGCTGCAAAGAATATAATCAATCTGATTTTGGTGTTGACCATCTGGTGATGTCCATGTGTAGAGTCTTGTCTTGTGTTGTTGGAAGAGGGTGTTTGCTATGACCAGTGCATTTTCTTGGCAAAATTTATAATCTCTTTTCCAGTGTCCTGGCTCTTTGTGATAATAGAAACTAGGAGGGTTTGGTCTTGATTTTGAGATCTTAATTTGCTGTAGTTGAAGATTAAGAATTATAGCAGTCTTTTAGGCTACTCACCCTCAGTGTGAGAGAGCTAGTTTGCCAGATTAACTAAATCTGTAGTGGACATAGTTTCCCATTCTTTCCTGGTCCTTTTTACTAGAAGGGAAAGGTCTCGGTTCAGCCCATTAATAAACACAGAGCTAAAAGCTATGCAAATAGAATCAATATCTGAAGGAAGACCAGAATTTCTTTTTAAAATAACATTGTCAATTGTAATACTTATGAACAGGCTCATCAGATTTTTGTTGAATGCCACAGACTTTGGAAAAGCCCTAGGGATTGCCTGATGAAGTTGCCTAGTGATTGCCTGAGCCTGTTAATAACAGAAATCAGTGGGCTGGTCTCCCAGTTGTAATCCTAGAGACCTTCAGGATTTTTCCCATTAGCAATTTTCATCCAGTGCTGGTTCTGGCCTTCTTTCACAAGCATATGAACTAGCTGATTCAAGTCAGAGCAGTAAGGTAAAAAATTTGAATGCTTTATTAAATTTCTCAGCAAATATATGAGGATTTGGGGTTACTTTGGGAAAATAATCTTTGTGGTTTGCAATTCAGCTTTAGTCCTGGGAACATAAGAAATTAACAGTTTGGCCTCAGGATCCTCCGAAAGGTTAATTTTAGAGGCTCAAGTTCTGATAGGTTTAGAGGAAAAGGGAGTGAAGAGTTTTAGGAGAAGTTGGGCCAGAGAATTAGTATGGGAGAGTTGAGGGTACAGAGGTGTAGTCAGCATAGAGGCAAAGGGAGAAGGTGACCCTGGAGACAGAGCCTGAGACAGCCCAGGAAGAGAAGCTGGAAGCTTCAGAAGCCACTTTATATTTCTGTAATCATTTGTTTGTCTTAGTTATTTTTAAATCTTATTTTGCAGAAAGGCAATTTGGGCTCCTGATAATGTTTGGAAGTCTCAGAATACCAGTCAAAATAGGCATTTCATTCCGTTTTTGAAAGTTTTGAGCTATGGTTTTTAGTTTGCTTTTAAGAAAAGTTTGGGATTTTAAAAGTTCCTCATAATGGCTTTGATGTTTTAAATTGCCTTTTGTTAGGTATGTCCATTTAGTTAGAAATGTGTGAGGAAGGATTGTGTATTTAAAGAAAACTGGCTGGAATCTTGGTGTGGGGAATGCCCTCAAAATAGACACTTAACTCGGTTCCCATCGCCCAGAAGTTTTTCTCTTGAGCAATGAGTAATTTTCAGACAGCTTGTTGTTCAGTCACTAAGTCATGTCTGACTCTTTGTGACATCATGAACTGTAGCACGTCAGGCTTCCCTGCCTTCATCATCTTCATGAGTTTGCTCAAACTCATGTCCATTGAGTCAGTGATGTCATCCAACCATCTCATCGTCTGTTGCCACCTTCTCCTCTTGCCCCAAATCTTTTCTGAAAAGCTCAGATAGCCTGCAGACCTAATACCAGCCAATCCTAAGGGAACAGCCTGGTCCTGGAAGAGCCAGGCTGAAGGCTGCACAGCACAGCGCTAATGACACAGCCTAATTCTGAAGGAGTCAAGCCAAAGATATAACACATAGTTCCACTAGAGCTGTTTAGTCCCCAAGGAGTTACATCAAAGGCTTAGCACAGTTCCAGTAGAATAGCTCCTGCTTCAAAAGGAATCAGGCCAATGGCTCAAGTGGCACAGGTCCAATGAAGCAGGCCTTGTTCCAAAAGAAATGAATGGAAGACCAACACAGTTTGAATTGAAGCAGCCTAGAAATCAGGCTGGTGTCAGGTTAGTACTTGAATATATTGATAGAATAAGGTCTATCATAAACAAGACCTAATAAGAAAGGATGAGGCCTTAAAATAGATTTCAAGTGAGACCTGGAGAACTTCAAAATATAAAGAGAGCAGAAGATTGGATTTGGATGGAGAGAGGAGGAAAAACTTAGCCTTAAACCCCAGGGTTGGTGAGAAAAGCAGTGAGCAACAATGAACATTAAGTGGATACCACATCTGTCTGCTCACCAGCCTTGGAGCCATTGGGGTCTTCTCTGGATCCCCATACAAGCCACCAAAATCTTGACATAGATAGGCTGACAATTACTTCTCCAGCAAAAGTGGGTTTATTTGAAATCAACAAAGATTTGCAATTTGGAGTTTACAACCATGGTGAGCTACACGCGAGTCCCAATACAGCAAGAAGAGAACTTTTTCAAAGAGGGCGAAAGAAAGCTGAGAGGGCTGTAGTAAACAAAGAACCCATTGGAGGAATTGAGAGTTTAAAGTATAGTGGGTTTTCATTAGCTGAGTTGTGACAGTCTCTCGTTGGCTAAGCTTTCGCCAGACAAGAAGGGAAGTCTTTTTCTTTTGAGCTTTGCTAGCTTTGTAGGGCATGAGAGCTTGCCTTTATGGCTGTCTGACTTTATTTTAATTAGAGTTCACTTATTTTTATTAATTTTTGCACATTGTATATCTGATGCTGAATCACTTAACATAATGATAATTGATTAGCATATGTTCGTTGAGCACCTGCTATGTGATATGCACTGTTATTCAGTTAGTCCTTAATTTCCCACCACTTGAGCTCTCAATATTTTTATGAGGTAAAGCTAATTAGCACTTGGGAAATACAGATGTCTTTGTATGAATCATTTGTATATACAGTTGGCCCTTAAACCATGTGGATCCACTTGTATGTGGATATTTTTCAACTGCAGACACTACAGTACTACATGATCTGTGGTGGCTTGAAACCTGCAGGTGTGGAAGAAATGTGAATATGAAGGGACAACTGTAAGTTACATGTGTTAACCCCCATCTTGTTCAAGCGAAAGCGAAAGTCGCTCAGTCGTGTCGGACTCTTTGCGACCCCATGGACTATACAGTCCATGGAATTCTCCAGGCCAGAATGCTAGAAGTGGGTAGCCTTTCCCTTCTTCAGAGGATCTTCCCAACCCAGGGATTAAACCCAGGTCTCCCACATTACAGGCAGATTCTTCACCAGCTGAGCCACAAGGGAAGCCCAAGAATACTGGAGCGGGTAGCCTATCCCTTCTCTAGCAGATCTTCCCGACCCACGAATTGAACCCGGGTCTCCTGCATTGCAGGTGGATTCTTTACCAACTGAGTTATCAAAGAAGCCCCATCTTGTTCAAGGGTCAGCTGCTGTATATGGAATTGATACTACTGACCCCTCATAGTTGGACCTGAGCTTGGAGGTTTTAGTTAGGAGCAGAGTTTCTTTGAATCCCTCATAGTCTCATCTCCAGCCTGGGTGGCCTGTGCACCACTGTCCAGTTTGAGAGGTGTTATACCACAGGGAGAAGGCCTCTTGACTGTGGTTGCTTCTTGAGTGAAGTGGGATGGAACGTCAGAGAGAAGTTCCCAAACTAAGTTCTGGGCTAGCCTCTCAGTGAAAGGGTTAATCAGTGTTTAAATTGATCTAGTCTCTTTTCCGTATAAAAATCTGGTTTCCATTTTCTTGGGGATGAAGTTCAAATTCCTTAGCTTGGCATTCAGTTTCTTCCCGAGTTTGATTCAAAGCTCTCTTCCTAGTCTTATATCCTTCAAGCTGAGCTTCCTGCTATTTCTGGGTAGGCCTCTGCTTTTGCATCTCTTTGTTTCCCCTTCCTACTTCTAGGATACCTTTGCATGCCTCTCTCCCCTGCCCTGCACCTCTTCCCATCTCTAGTTATTCAGATAGTACTAAACTGTTAAAGTACACTTCAAATGCCACTTCTTTTCCCCCCTACCCTGGGGAGCCTTCTCCCATGACCTCAGCTTAAATAATATCCCTTTTACACTTCTGTGGCTATTTTTTTGCCTTAGCATGCACTGCTTTAATTTATAAGTTTGTATACATAAAGTGCATGTATGGATGCTCACTCTGTCAGTTGTGTCTGACTCTTTGTGACCCCATGGACTATAGCCTGTCAGGCTCCTGTGTCCATGGAATTTTCCAGGCAAGAATACTGGAGCTCGTTGCCATTTCCTTCTCCATGGGATCTTCCTGACACAGGGATTGAACCTTTGTCTCTTGTGTCTCCTGTGATGGCAGGTGGATTCTGCACCATAGCACTCAGTAGACCCTTCTAAATTGTATTCTCCTCAAGGATATGGAATTGGAGAAGGCAGTGGCACTCTACTCTAGTACTCTTGCCTTGAGAATCCCATGGACGGAGGAGCTTGGTGGGCTGCAGTCCATGGGGTCGCCTAAGAGTCAGACACGACTGAGTGACTTCACTTTCACTTTTCACTTTCATGCATTGGAGAAGGAACTGGCAACCCAGTCCAGAATTCTTGCCTAGAGAATCCCAGGGATGGGGGAGCCTGGTGGGCTACCATCTATGGGGTCGCACAGAGTCGGACACGACTGAAGTGACTTAGCAGCAGCAGCAGAGGAAGGATGTGGAATAGATACGTGTCATCTTTTTATTTCTTTGAGTACATACATTGTTATCAGATTCTCAAATATTTGAGTAAATTAGGCATTATGGTATAATAGTTAAGAATTTGAGCACCAGAGGAATTAGGTTCTTAGACTACCAATTATTTACTATGTAGTTGTGACAGATTATTTAACCTCTCTGAATCTGTTTACCCATTTGAAAATGGGAGTAATAACACATGCTCAGTACAATGGTTGTAGGGATGAAATGACTTAAATTGCTTAGTAGATACATTTTACATAGTAAAGTATCCAATAAATAAAATATTTAAAGTTGTTTTGATTTACATAAAGGTTAGTTTGGATCTTCCACATTTTCCTTGAAGGATATTTTCATGTAAATGGAATTAGAAACCTCATCTGGAAAAGGTTGACACACCTTTCTTTGTTCTGTTTGATTTCATTTTAAAAATCAACTCTGAAAATTTCACTAGCTTTAGTGCTCTGGTTGGAAAAACAAATTCTCCAGAGTCAGTGCTGGCTATGGCCTCATTTAAGAAATACAGTTTTAGGGGAAATGGCCTTAGGAAAAACATGCAGATGTGTACTCAGAATGCACATTGTGAGCTGCGTTGTGACTGATGTGGTTGGTGGGCATATCATCATCTGGAGAGGAGAGGTTTTCCAGTCTTCTCCAGCCATGTTTGAAAGAATGCAGAGGACACTGGTGGTGACTTCATCCCTCCAACCCTTCCCCTCCATGTCTCAGGCTTGAATGGATGAGACCAACAGGGGTTCTTCAAATGTATTAGGACACTTCTTCCCCCATGGAGGCTAGGGCCCCTCTCTCCATTGCTGACTGAGCATCCACTGGACATTTCCCTCCTCTTGCTGGTGTCTTCATCAGTGGGACAGGATGAAGATTGGCCCTGTTGTTTTTCTGTGAGTCTTGGCACACCTTCCCTGACATAGTCACTTGCCACCTAGAAGCTATAGGCAAGACTGCACATCACGGAAATTAGTCAAATGTATTGAACATGGTCTGTTTCCTTTTGCGTATGTAATAATATAGAGTTCAGGCTGTAGAATGGCATTGAACAAGGAGACGTCACTTGCTCATCTTACAAATTAAGCAATAGAACTCAGTTTAAAATGCTACACGTGACTTGGGGAAATGCCTCTCTCCAAGCACAGTTTTCGGTAGAATGTGTTCTCAGCTTGTCCACATATGGGGAAAGAGAAGAGACACTGGGATTTCTGCTTTCACCTGTTTTAGCTCCAGGCGTGAGGATGTGCTGGGGCTGAAAAGGGACACCTGGCTGTGACCAACAGTGACCATGTTTGTAGCCCATTTTCCTGGTCACTTGGTATAGAGGTGGTTTTGTTTTATGTGCTTGCTGGCATCTCTTGAGTTCTGTGGGAATCTTCCTTAATGGACAGCTTCAGGGCAAGTGGTTGTATGTTAATAGTAACCACATTCTTATGTGGTAAGCTCTGACCAGACTTGCATAGTTGGAAAGTTTCACCTAATGTACCTAATCTGTTTTTTGTTTTTTTTTTTCATTCATCAAGCATAAAATTGGGAATATCACCTTTGATGAGTGTGATGAACTATGGAGCGGCCTATTTCTTCTCTCCCTTTGTTCTTTCAGTGACACCCTCTCTCAACTAGTGACTGTGCTAGGTTCTCAGGATACAATGGTGAACATGAAGGAACACAGTCATCACTCTTAAGAAACTTACCATTCTGGGAGACCCTAAGCAGATAATTATCTAAACGATGTAAAGTTGCTGTGAAGAAGAGGTACATAGGATTCTGGGAGTGAAATTGGGGCAGGGTTTGGCCTGAGTAGACGAGTCAGGGAAGACTTCTTGGAGGAAGGAACTATTGCACAAAGGGCTGTCGGCAGGAATAGGGTCCATTCCAGAAACTGGCAGAGGCCAGGGCTTCCAGAAAGCCCATGGGGAGGTGGCGGCCTAGACCCTGCAGAACCTTTTAGGCCTCGGGGGGTTGGGGGAGGGGGTTGGTCTGGGTCCTTAGAGCTCTGGGAAGCCCTGCAGGGTTCACTGCTGGAGCTGGCATGGTTGGGTGGAGAACCATTGGAGGGACAAAGTTGGGAGACGAGGAAGGGGCAGTTTCAGTTATCCAGGCAATGGGGGTTTTGGTTTACAGGTTGCTGGTGTTGATGCAGGAGTGTGCAGAACTGAAATGCGCAGGAAGCCAAATAGACAGACTTGAGGAGGAGAGCGATTGCTGCCAAAGATACTACGCGGTGTCTGTCTCTGACCTGTGTGGCATGCTGAATGGTGGTGCCTTTTGCCTAAGTAGGGACACAGGAAGGGGCCTGTGGTTGGCTCTTTGGGGAGCTGGTAGGAGAGAAGAGAGGATTTCATTTTGAGAGTGTTGAGCTTTACCTGAGAGTGGGGCTTCTGAGGAAAAGCTGTAACTTCTCTGGGGCTCATGTCCTCCTCTCAGCTCTCAATGTTGGTCCTCTTATCTAAAGAATCTGACATTCCACACAAACCAACTTGTGTTTCTTTGGCCAAGGAGATCGATGCAACAGGTTTTGATGGCCACCTTGTCCAGCCGTGTCCTACACACTCATTGTGCATTGTAATTCAAAATCACTCATGAATCATTCTAAATGCAGTATGATGGGGTGCAGAGAGTAAGTATAATTGGCTTTCAGAGAAGGGAGAGATTAACAAGGCCTGGAGACTTTGGTGTTCCTGTACACACAAGAACACCACTTGTAAGCAGCCGAGAGGTTAATCCTGTTGTAAGTGCTTCCCTCGGCCGTTGGTCTGTATTAACTGGGACCAGTTTCTAGGTCCAGGGACAGTGACAGAGTAGCAGAGCATATCCAGTCTTGCTAACTTTGGAGATCAGATGCACCGATAATAAACATAACTGTGAGGTTACCTTGAGTTCTTCATTATGTATGCGTGTGTAAGCTCATGTGTTCATGTCCACATGTGTGTTGTTTTACCCAAGGAGCAAAAGGAAATGGCTTGACTTGTGCTATTACTGGTAAAACTTACATAAACTAACTTAAGAAATTAGGATAAACCTACCTTTTCAGTGAAAGAAAGGATTATACTTGGCTTACTCTCTTAACCTCTGGGGAGTTAGTATCTGCTCTGGCATCTCCAGGAAGAGAAGGGCAGTTTCCTTTGGTTCTCGAGTGAGCAGCAGCTTTCGGAGCAGCCTGTCAGGGCCCAGACTTCCAGCTGCTTCCTCGTCTCTTCACTGCCTGGTCTCTTCACTCAGCAGCAGAGCCTACTTACTCTGTAAAGCAGATCCTTGTCCTCCCCAGAGGCTGCCAGTCACGCCTTCCCTCTGCTCTGGCCAGTGTTCTGCCTTTCTAGCAACAGATGTTTCTGAAAAGTAAATATTATTGCCTCTGCTTGGCTCCTTGCTGTGTCTCCGCTGCCTGAACATGAAACAGTGGGGTTATATGAGCAGGGTGCCACGAAGCTTGGCATGCACCCAGCGCCAACACCAGCCTCCCTGCCTTCTCTCCTCTTACTGAGATGTGAGTGTGAGATTCCTGCATGCATCAAGATGAAGGCACCAGAAAGAAGTGTCTGTGCAACTGCATATCCAGCGTGATCGCCTACCTAAGAGGCCAGCACTCTTTCTGGGTGACAGTAGCCAAGAAGCAGTGGCTTTTGAGTGTTCTCTTTTTGATGTTCTCTGCATTGTCCCAAGTAACAGAGAGGAGTTGATCTTAGTGGGGTGAACCAGTGCAGTGTGCCCCAGGGACCTCGGTTCCGAGTTGCAGATCCACGTCTTAGAGGTCGTGTGCGCGTTTGTCAGTCCCTTCACTTCTCCCACTCTCAGTACTGGTCATCGTGCTTCCCTTCCCGGGTCCTGTTCCGGGAGGACTAATGTATTAAGGAAGGGTAGCCCAGCCCTGCCTAAAGCAGAAGCTGACAGCCTACAGAGCGCTTACTCCATGTGTCTCCGTGGGTCTCCTGGCAGCCCCACAGCTTAGGCAGGTCTCCTCACCCAGAGGATGATGACTTACATTAGGTGAGATGTTAGAGACTTTATGACTAACCCAGGGTTAGTTACGTAGCTGATCAGTGATAGAGCAAAACGTGAATTCAGGAGAAGCAGAGGTTGAGGTGAGGGCCAGGGCCTGGGGAAGGGGTTGACCAGTGTGTAGAACCAGGACCCCATGTAACACCAGTGGAGAAGGGAGGTTCTCATAGTTGAGCTGGACATGCTGTTCCAAAGGCTGGGAGTAGATGCTGAACCAGGAAACAGCAGTGTTCACTGTACCTTTACCCGGAGAGTTCTCTCTCAGGCACGTGTCATTCAAGCCCATGGTGAGTTTCTTTTCAGATTCCAATGACTGGGCTTCTCACTCTACCCAGCTGTCCTTCCTGGCCCACAGCCCAGTACTGACTCCATACCGGGACTCATTACCTAATCTCCCATCCAGGGGAGCAGCCTCTTTATCAGCTTTGTGGGGCCCACAGCGCTTTGCGGGGTGTGCTGTGTGTCACCACACAGGGAAGTTGGGTCACACTCTGGTGGTAAGCTTACAGGCTTGTTTCTGGTTCCAGGGGCCTCCCGAGGAAGGCCCCACAAAGGCCCCATTGTGCATCATCAGCCACTGCTCAGTCTTCGCTGGCAGCCCAGCTTTTCAGGTGCCTGTTTGGGAGCTTTCCCAAGCCTGGCTGGCTTTTCTCCTTTCTTCTACCTTGTTGAGAAGAGGGTCCAGCTTGAGTCTTACTTGCCCTATTGGAGAGGCACGGGAGGGTTGCTGAGTGGATAGAGAAGCAGTCCTATTCTTACTCTTTGCTCAGGCCTTTATCTGTGAATCCTGATCAGAGAAACATTTTGGCAAAGCTGAGACTGAGTACCACCTGCCCACATTCCATGCACTGCATGAGGAGCTTTGTCTTCTACTTAGACACATTATTCTTCCTCATTTTCTTCCTGCCTGACTGTTGCCACCCCTGTCCTTCTCCCCACAGTGTTCTTTCAGATGCATCTGTTTCTTTCTTGACTTGCCAGGGAGTGATGTGTGTTCCTGGGGATATTCTCAGCCTGCATTGGCCAATCTTAAGAGATGCCCTGAGAGATTTCTCTGCCAGAATCTTTATACTTTGGCCAAGAACTTCCATTAAAGTGACTGAATCAGAGACTGCTGGCCGTTGGCTCCTGTGTTCTCTGCTCCAAGTGTCTTCCTCTTCTGGTAATGAGTAGCGGGCCTTGCACAAGGCATAGCTAGCTTGGGACCCACGTCATATGAGCTGAGATTGGGAGGGCAGTCCCAGAGCAGGAGCCCCTGGAAACCATGCCGTGGTCTGAGCCTCAGACCCAAGAATAGCGGGACAGCCCACCTGGCTCCATTGCTTGGGATGAACACTGGGTTTGGCGAGCTCACTGCTGGGGTTGGATTTGTTTATAGCTCTCCCCACCCCTGCCACACTCATATTATTTAGCACGTACTGAGCAGGGTACAGTGCCAAGTACATGGAGAGGAAACAAACAGACCAAGCCAGTAGATGGAAAAAGCATGACCCCTAACCTCAAGGGACAAATTTAGGAACTGAAAAAGAAGGGTCATGGATTCTTTTATTCCAGAAGGCTCTGTTGATCTGTGAAGCTAGAACCCTCCCTCGCCCCTGACTCCCCCTAGTACCTTATGAAAGCCAGACCTCGCTGCCAGTTATGCCTCATATTTCCCTCCTCTGGGAATTTGAACATAATGCCATTTCCCCTTCAATGAGGGAAACATGTCCGAGGGTAATTTGAATGATTAGCCTAATCTGCAGGAAGGCTGCACATGGAATTAAGTTAAGCACATTTGTGCCGAGCAGCCTTGTCCATCAGGCCACTTAAAGGTACCTCGGTGGTTTATACCCTTAACAGAAGCTGAGGGTTCCGGAAGGGTCGTTGGTTTTTATTACTGTCTTAAATGAAAGCTTGTTTTTAAAATTTGACAAGGGCCTCTGAGAGCTTTCTTTATTACTACCATGTGTGGGGTGCGTTTTTTACCCCAGCTCAGAACATTGCTGGGGCTTTGTTCTTGTGGCAGTGGTGGAACGAGGTCACCCAGGGAGCTATCTGGTTCAGGCAGAGCTTTGTCAGGCTGGCGGCTGCTCTCCTCTGAGGGGAGCCCAGAGGTTCTGAGAGCTCAGGCCTTATGTGTCCTTGAGTCAGAAGAGGAGGTTCGGGTTCTCCTGTGCAGTTCCAACCCTTTCTGCCAGCTCCCACCTAATGCCTGTTTGTGTTAGATTGGGGTGCGTATTGTTGAGTCTGGCATGAGGGCAGCTTCACTGACCAAGCCGGGGGTCAATGACAGAGCAGGGCTGAACAGATCCTAATGTGGGCTCCGACCCTGACATTCTGAGGCAAGTGGATTCCCACCCGTACCAAGTGGAGGTGGCAGGCTCGCTGTGGAGCTTGAGGAATTAAGAGAGAGAGTCCCAGACTTGTTCAAGCAAATGTAGCAAAAGTACTGACTTGTGAAGCAAATCCGCTATTTCATGTTATAAACAGTTATTTACTATTTTGAATTGACATTATTTTGTGCTCTGAGATGGACTCAGGAACAGATCTAGCTGCTTTTTGTAGTACAGGGACTAAAAAGTGCAGTAAATATGAAAGCAGATTTATTTCAATAATTCACATTTTTTACCCTCTTTTTTTGTTGTTGTTGCTAGATTTGTCTTCAGCGAAGCGGAAGTTTGCAGATTCCTTAAATGAATTTAAATTTCAGTGCATAGGAGATGCAGAAACAGATGATGAAATGTGTATAGGTAAGTCACAGCCACATGTAAGAAGGTAAAAAGTGCACTATTTAACCACACTTTCATTGTCCTCGCTGGGTCTTTCCCCTGGAACAGCGAGTATGTCAGTGTCATAAATTAAGAAGTCGATATTAAGAGTAGAGCTAGCAGAGTGAAGTGAGGATCAGGGGCCCTCGGGCTCTCCTGGGCTTTTCCTCAGTCCCGGGATCGCCTGTCCGCCTCTGGCCTGTAGGAGAGCACGGGAAGGTTTGTGGTGGGGTTCCTATCTCCACCCTCCACTAGCATGCTGCTTCTGGCTGGCTTCATGACGTTCTTCCCCTGATTCCAAATGTGGTGCCTTAGGATTAGAACAAAAGCAGAACATGGGGAGATGGGAGAGGAGCTAGATCAGAGGCCTAATGCAGACAAGTTTTCTTGGACACTCATTTTTTAAAACTGAATACCGTATAAATTGAATTTGTGTCAAGTTCCAGTTTTTCAGCTTCTTTAAAAACTGGGGAGCCTGAGAGGCCGACCTCTCATTCTGCCCTGGCAGCAGTTGGCTGGAGCTGTGTAGTTGTCCTCTGTTTTGGATGTGGAGAGAAGCTGGGTGTCTGCATCATTCACTGCCCCCCACCCCACACATACACCTGCCCCTTGCATTTTCCTTAGCAAATAGACTGAGAGCGGAGGTTCCCATTTATTCCCTCACTGCATTGTGTCTCTCTTCACCATCTCCTGTCCATCTTCTGTGGGCAACACTGAGCACAGAGGATTTGCAATGTCAAGACACCTGTCTTTGCCGGATCCTAGTCTCTACACCTTATTCTTCCGTTGGGTGTATTGGTTGACTCCATTAAGTGAGCAGGAGTTGAGCGAGTTACATTAAATTAATTAAGTCACCAAATGCTTATGGAGTCCCTGTTGGCTTACAGAGCATCAGAATCTGGGGATGAGCAGAGGGAATTGGGAGACAGCTGAGAGCAGTGAAAACATATCATTGTTGTAATGCCTGAATATGTGAATGCTTTTCCCAACAATACATGAATGTCTCCAATATCCTTAGGGCTACTGTATGCAGTGCTTGTTGTGTTTGGAATAATTTCAGTGAAAGAGACCGTCTACGCCTGACTGCTATGCTGCCAACTGTGTTGCAATAATAAAGGGCTTAAGGATTCAGAGAGGAGGAACCCAAAACAGAGAGGTGGCTTCCAATGCCAGCGGCGTTGTTTGTTTAACTCTGGTGCAAAGAAAAGGTTGGGTTCTGACGCAGCCCCACAACAAAGGTTGCAGAGGTTGAATCCTGGGCAGGAAATCCTTGAACTCCTGAGAAGAACTCTACACCATCCAGCCTGGGAGCTAGCCAGCATCCCATCAGTCCTGGGTACTCTCAGGAACAGGCAGGCCTTTTCCTTGAAGGAAACGTTTCCCCAGCTTAGTTCCCAGTGGATTATCCTGCATTTTGGGGTCATCCTTAATGGTTAGTGATGAAAAGACAAGGGGAGCCTTGGGAAGAGTTGTCTTTAGGCTTCTGCACATGCAAAGGGATTTTAGCCCATAACATAATAGCTGTATCTGGAAGGGTTTCCAAGAGCCTTTCACTCTATACTTCCACCTCACAACCCCTTTCTCTTTTCCAGCAAGGTCTTTACAGGAGTTTGCCACTGTCCTCAGGAATCTTGAAGATGAGCGGATACGAATGGTGAGTATGGCTGGGTTGCCCTTGGTCATGGACAGTGTGATCATTGAGGGAGCACAGGGTTTGTTATCAGAAGAATGGGGTTGAGTCCAGGCTCTGCCACTTGAGTGCTCTAGGCTCATGAGCAAACCTCATCTTCTCATCCTTGCTGGGTTTTGAAGCCTTTTGTAAACATTAAAGGTTTACCATGCATAACTTAGAAACACACACTTACCCTCCTGAAGATTCACTGTAAGGTGTGTGTGTATATATGTGTGTGTATACACACACACACACACACACACACACACACACACGTATATAAAGTATATGACTTAGGGTGGATCTTTTGAATTACTTAACTTTTAGATGAAATAAATCTTTTAACTCAGATCCCTTATTGGCAGAATGGGAATGAAAGTGCCCTGCCCTGCTCTCCTTCTCCTCACTTTACTAAATTCATCCAAGAGCTCTCTTTTGTTAATTCTAAGGCACTTAACACAGTGCCTGCCATGTTGGTAGGCACTTAGTCAGTGGGTACTTAGTAGATGATAGGAACTATAAGAAGCTTTTCAAAGAGAGGCAGTATGCAAATTCAAGAATCAAACACTGATCTCCAGGTTTCTAAGAGATATCTTTTGTATGAGGATGTATTCTGATGTCATTCAGCATTCACAGATGAGGGATTTTGCATTCACTAGAAGCTCTTTTGGGCCTCCCTCTTATTCCTAAGAATAAGAGGAATGAAACTGCATATTAGGAATAAAGCTGCATGCTGCTTGTCCCCAGGTGGGCTTGTCTCTAGGCAGCAGTGCCACAGAGGAGAGTCATCCATGAGCATTTGTTTTTCTTCCCATACTAACAGTCAGTGGTTTCAGGACTAAGTACTGTCTTAGTCTGCTCAGGTTGCCATAACAAATTTCCACAGACTGAGCAGCTTAAACAACAAGCATTTATTTTTCACAGTTGTGGAGACTGGTAGTCCAAGATTAAGTTGCTGTCTGATTTGGTTCCTGGTGAGGGCCCTCTTCCTGGCTTGCAGATGGCCACCTCCTTACTGTTTCCTCACAGCGCAGAGAAAGGTCGGGGCCGCTCTCCTGCCTCTTCTGCTACTGCTGCTAAGTTGCTTCAGTCGTGTCCAACTCTGTGCAACCCCATAGACGGCAGCCTACCAGCCTTCACGTCCCTGGGATTCTCCAGGCAAGAACACTGGAGTGGGTTGCCATTTCTTTCTCCAATGTATGAACGTGAAAAGTGAAAGTGAAGTCGCTCAGTCGTGTCCAACTCTTCGCGACCCCATAGACTGCACCCTACCAGGCTCCTCCGCCCATGGGATTTTCCAGGCCAGAGTACTGGAGTGGGGTGCCATTGCCTTCTCCGATTGAAGCCCTAACCCCTATTAAATTAAACAAGGAGGCCATTAGACTGAGGTGGCTCTAATGCCTTAGCAGCCTACATAAGCAAACTGAAACCTAAGGCTTTAAGTCCCTCAAGGTTAGGAAACTGAAATCTAAGAAAATGAGACCAATCACAAACAACGAGACTTTCCCAAATTAGGAAACCACTTAAGCTCTAGCCAATCAAATACTTTCCTTCCTTTGCTTCCACATCTGCTATATAAAAGTCTCTGCCCTGTTTCCTTTTGATGGGGTGCTCCTAACCATTTATGGGTTGGTTCTGCCCAATTTGAACCAATTTCTGTTCAAATAAACTTAAAATTTTAACAAGCCTCAGTTTAACACTCACAGTGTGATAGTACTGATTGTTAGAGATGGAGCCTTTGGAGATACTTAAGTCATGAAGTAGATTCCTTGTTATGGGATTAATGACCTTGTTAGAAGAGGCATCAGTTCACAAGCTCTATGAAGACATTATGTAGACATCCATTTTCTATTTTAACTCTCATGATGACTCTGTGAAGTGGGACCTTTATCATCCCCATTGTCCAGATGAAGATACTGAGATTTACATCTGTAAAGTAATATGACCAAAATCACGCAGTTAATAAGTGGCACAGTCTAGATTCAAACCCAAGTGTGAGTGATATCAAAGAAGCAGGTGTTTCTTTTAAACTTCAGCCAGAGCAGAAGTGTGTCACTTTCTGCTCTGTAGAGAGAGACAGTGTTTGCCCTGATTGCTCCCTGCTGGGTTCTTGAACCAGAGTCAAGAGGGTGGTGGGTGGAAGCAGAGCAAAGCTTGTGTGTTTGTGCACGTGCTAGTGCCTCAGAAAGGGAAGTGATTCTTTTGAGTCTGGTTCTTGGCGGAGTTGTTATTTGGGGGTGGGGGGTGTGGCAGGCAAATCATGATGAATATTCTGCAGATTGCTATGGTCTGGGGTAAGGGAATAATGACTGGATTATACTTTTCAGCTTGCCTCTGCAATTTTATTATTAATGTCAGTGAATCGAGTTTCTGCTGTCTGCATACGAGTATCTGGCCATCGCAAGCCCCTTCCCTAACTTCCTCCCCTTGTGACAGCTTTGTTTTCAGTTCACCTTAGCCTGGTAAAGCTGTACCTTCCTTGGGAAGCCTTCCTGGCCATCCTTTGTATTTTCTGAACGTCCAGTTCCTGCTTCTGACTTTGCATGTGGAGTATGTTGATATTCACTGCATATATTTGAGTCCCATTGGAAGAATGAGTTCTTAAAGGGTGAAGAAGGGGCTACTATGTTCCCATATTAGCTTAGTGCTTGGAACTGAGTGGAAATTATATAGTCATAAAATCTTAGACCCATATGGACCTTATTCCTTACTGTGTACAGCCCATTATTTGACAGGTAAGAAAAGTGAGGTGTCCTGAAGACTGATAGCCTGCAGTAGCAGGCCTGGGACAAGGACTTGGGCATCCTGATTCCCATGTGGGAAGTTAGGGCTTTTGTATATTTAGCATCTAGTAAGGGCTGGATTCTCCCCCATGGAGGCCCATTGGAACAACTTGGGGAGTTTAAAAGATACTGATGTGTGGAATGAGGTACAGAGTTTCTGATTTATTGGTCTGGAACGTGGCCTGGAGACTGGGAATTTTAAAAATTCCTCAGGTGAGCCTAGCTTTCAGTTAACATTGAGAACTACTGGCTTAGGGGCTCTGAGCACCATTGTGAGTTTGAGACTTATACTTGATTTGTGGAAAAGATGAAATAAGTGAGCCAAATGACAGTATAAATCAAGCAAGTTAAACAGTATTGCAACACTCTAGAGTTAAAATATTATAACAGGAATGCTCTCAAAAGTGAGAAAAAAGCCAACAGCAATAAATTTGGAGACCTGCCACCTTCTCCCCTTCACATTGTCTAGTTAGTTCTTTGCTGTCTCCATCTGTGGCTTCTGGCATTTACTCTGTTAGTTTCATTGCAATGGATAGGCATGTGATTTAGAAAAATAATGCTTTGTTGCAATGAGATTCCTGAAATAATTAGTTGAGTGACGAGTGAGCAGTGAATGACTTAAAAGGAAAGATTGTAAAATGTCGTGCTGCCTTAGAAAAGACCATAGAATCTTAGAGCTGGAACAATTCACCCCACTTATTTTGCAGATGAGGAAATTAGAGCCCAGAGAGGTTAAATGTTTTGCCTGTAGTCACACAGTTGGCAGCCAACCAAGAACCAGTTCATTCATTTATTTAATTGTTGAAGAGGCTTGAGTGTTCCTTTGTTTCAGCACTCTTCTGTGTTTTGGGGATGATGGTGGACAAGTGAGCATTTATAAGACAGTGGCGTGTATGTGTGTATATTGTAATGGTGAAACAGAGAGCTTCAGCTAGTCTATATCTTCTGAAGAAAACGCTTGGTGAGGTGGTGGGAAGTTTCTTTGGATTACTTTGGCAGTAGAGAAAGCCTCCCTTAAAGAGTGATATTTAAGCTGAAAATTGAATTGCAAGAAGTAATGAGTTGTCCGCACAAGAATTTGGAAACAGAACATCTAACAGAACAACCAGATACAGAGTTTCAGAAGTGGGGAAGGTTTGGTCCACTTGAGGTGCGTTCAGGTGACAATAAGGCTTCCCTGATAGCTCAGTTGGTAAACAATCTGCCTGGAATGCAGGAGACCCCAGTTCTATTCCTGAGTCGGGAAGATCCACTGGAGAAGGGATAGTCTACCCACTCCAGTATTCTTGGGCTTCCCTTGTGGCTCAGCTGGTAAGGAATCTGCCTGCAATGTAGGAGACCTGGTTTCAGTCCCTGGGTTGGGACAATCTCCTGGAGAAGGGAAAGGCTACCCACTCTAGTATTCTGGCCTGAAGAATTCCATGGACTGTACAGTTCATGGTGTTGCAAAGAGTCAGATATGACTGAGCGACTTTCACTTTCAGGTGACAATGCGGTTGGAGGGCGGGGCCTGAGGGAGTGAGTACAGCGAGATGAAGTTGAAAGGCAGCCAGGAGGCCCGAGTGTCTTGATCTCAGTCTAGAACTGATAGGGAGGGCTACATAGAAACAGTCTTGGATGTTCTTTTGTCACCAAAGGTGGATTTTTTTTTTTTTTTTCAGGGAGGGTTAACTTAGATTTTAGGGCTGAATATATATCTACTTAAATATAACTTGGCTGAATGAGCATTTATAAGAAGATGTCAGGTGAAGCTTGAAACTTAGACCCTACTCTGTCACCAGTTCCGCTCCGCCTTCAGTGTGGTTGCTTACGTTTTTAAAGGTTCTCATTTTTATTTTTAAAGAATCTGTCTTACTCATGCATAGGAAGAATACTGTATTTTGAACCGATGACTAAAGTTTGATTTGGCGTGCTGTTGGTTCAAGTATTATGAAGAGGTGACACAGGCACCATGCTAACTCAGATTTTATACTGAGGCATGGGGGAGTTTTTTGTGCCGGAACTGCCCTGCTTCTTTACTGATCCTGCTTTTGTGTCCCCCCTGCCCACCCCTCTGCTTTTCCTCTCCAGATTGAGAACGCCAGTGAAGTGCTCATCACTCCCTTGGAGAAGTTTCGAAAGGAGCAAATTGGGGCTGCCAAGGTGAGAATTTTGCAAGCCTTCTTGGATTTCAGGACAGGAGGTCTGGAAAATACACCACCTAGTGTCTGAAATAAGACTGAGAGGTCAACCCCGGATCAGTCGCTGTAGTGTTTTGGTATCTAATTGTTTTGTGCTAGTTCATAAATCATCCACAGGTGGAAACTGTGCCTCCTTTGCGTGAGTAGTTAACCTGTGTGTTTGGACACCATGGAATTGTATTGTTTGCAGAGGTCAGGACTGAGGCCTAGGACAGGGGTTGCAAATAGGCCCTTGTGGATGTGAGGACCCTCTTCTTGGCCCACTTTTGCTGTGCGTGAAATTGAGCCCTTTGTTGTTAGATCTTTACATTTTTCCAAGAGAAACTGAAAAGTCAACGTTTTATGTGAAATTTCCTGGCTTTAAAAAATTGGTGGCACATAATTAAAAAATATATATTACACGCTGTGCAAGTCAAAAAGTGGGACTGCTTCAACCCAGAGGTCAGCATTTGTTACCACTGACCTGGAAAGATTGTCGCTGAAACTTGGCTGATTCTAACCTGTTACTCATTTTGTTAAAGGTGGATTCTCCCCGGTTTCCCGCCCTGTGATAAATCACTAGACAGCCCCAGCCAGGTTGACTAGAGTGTCAGAGCCCACCTGTGGGCAAGATGTTTTCATTTTCACTGGAATCAATGAAAGCAAAAGAAGTTTCAAGGTTTTCTTCCTGGTTTTTTTGTTTTTAAACTGAACTGACTCTTTTCCCTTGCAGCCCCTTGCGCCACCTGCAGGGGATCTTGGGCACTGTCACCCTCTTGTTGAGATGGTGTGGATTTTACTCTGTTGTGAAATGGCCTTGAGAGGTGCCTGCTTGTAGGTAGGAAAAAACAGAACTGAAGTGTAACTAGAGTGGTCTCTCTCACCCCCAACTAAGTGCATCTGCTTTTGAAAATGAATATGATTAGGATGTGAAAGAGACGTTCTGGTCAGTCACCGCTATTCAGAGGGATGGGCGACCCTAGTTTGAAGGAGGGACCACGGCCAAGATTTTTCTTCCAGTTTTCCAGCACTTCTCATCCAATTTTACAGTTTTCATTTATGAAGAAATTGGAGCTCATTGGTATTGTATCATCATACATTAAGGAATGTATAATTTAAAGGAAGTCTTATTCTGCTAAGATTTTGTCCAGGCCTTTGAACAGGCCCAGGGACAGATGGGATAATGCCAAGTGCCCCTCCCTGAGTTCTCACTGATGCAGACCCCATGAGCACCTTCTCTTTTGTGGTCTTGGGGCCTGTGCCTCCCAGTCCTACCAATATGCAAGTGGCTCTGGAGGGTCCTAAAGAGCTTTGAGGCAGAGGCAGAGCAGACCCATGTATTGAGTCATCTTTCCAGTAGTCACTTCTCCAACTCCCAAGCACAGACACCTCTCACTCCGGCCTCTTCCTTTGGTTCAGCTTTAGGGATTACCATGGTTACCATGGAGGAGGAGGGGAAGTCTGAGCGTGCTCCTTTTGGGCTGATGTCAGTGATGGTCATGACAGGAGCAGGTACTTTTCAGAGAGCTATAGATGGTGAGAAACACAAGAATTAAAAATTTATAGAAAAGAGCCGCTCACCAAAACCTGTTTTTCCTCACACACATTCTCCTCTAAGAATGAGGTAATGACATTGGGGATGACTTCCCATACCTCCCCCTTTGTTTTGTTTTTTTTTCAATATACCTGTTCCTCATCCCCACCCCTACACTGTTCATGTATATCACAGAATTATGTACATTTACAAGAACACAAAGAAACAACAATCCCTCTACTAGGCCACTGAGGGAGCAAGTTTAGGAATACCTCCGAGCCAGCAAGTTCTCTATAATGGCCAAGTGGAAGTTTCCGAACTCTGCCTGTGTGATGCTAAAATTACCCATCCTCCCCACTCTGGTGCCAGTTCGGTTGCTATAACAACCTGTTGCTCTTGAAGAAGCAAAAGTTAGAGTGCTGGGGGTGGTGGCAGGGAGTTAAGGCTATGAATGAGGAGCATTCTTGTGCTAATATGGTTGCTTTGGGGGTAGGGAAGATCCTATGGGCTTGGCTTAGCCATGGCCTTACTTTTAGATACCTGAGTTTAGGGGAATTGATTTTTCTTACAGCCAAAGCTGGGTTCTCCAGTGAAACTACAGTAGACGTCAGAGAGGGTGGTTCAGAGTGGGGCTGCTCGAGTCCAAATCCCATTGGTGCTGTTCACATATAAACATGGGGTGATTACTGACCTTTTTCCTAAACTGAGAAATGGGTATTAGATAGTGCTCACCTTACAGAGTTATTATGAGGAAGAAATCAGTGAACCCCTATAAAGTGCTCAGAATGCTGTCATAAGGTCATTTGGTATTAGCTGTTCTGTTCCATATACACAGTTCATTCATAAGATACGATGGAAGCCTGCTGCATGCCTGGCACTGTGTTCCACATTGCTGTTTGGTGGAGGATAAATGCAGATGTGGCTGCCTTGCTTGTGGCATGCAGGGAGGAAGGCCCTGTACAGAATGGTATAAATAAGCATATGATCTCGCACATTGTGGTGGGTGCTGTGAAGGGTTTCCTTCCTGGGATGTGGGACATGGAAAGCGAGTGGTGTTCTGATGAACGGAGGTAGGTTTAGATGCTGGACCTCATCGTCACTGCCACCATCCTGGCTGCCGCCACCATCACCAGCACGGAATCCTATCAAGCTCTTTCCATGTGCCAGGTGCTCTGCCAAGCACTGGATATGGCTCATCTCATTTAGTCCTGACAGTCCTATGATGGGGTGGGTGTTCTTAATGCTTTTTATGTTAGTCTCTGAGCTGAAAGGGAAAACTGGAGGCATTATCTGATTTAGTCATCCTGAATTTATAGATCAGCGAATTGAGTCCTGGAGAGACAGAGGTTTGTACGGAGTTGGGAATCATTACCAGGATCCTAACTCTGTCTTGGATCCATTTTGCCAACTACTGTGTCCCTCTGGAAGTCAGTGAATACCGTCTTGGTACCTGAGTGGCTGAGTCTTACTACCTTCCTGTCTAAAGAACATTATCTCAATCTTAGTGGAGTTATGCCCCCAGAGATCTTGTTTCTGTTTTCTCAGGACAGGAACTGCTTCCTGTTCCCTTAAGCTCTGGCTGTCCTCTTGAACATGGAATGTGGAGGCTCAAGTTGCCAGAAAGTCACAGAATGTCAATGACTCATGTTCCCAGGCCTCTTCTCACCTCTGGTCAGCTGGACTGTGCTGGCACAGGGTTGTCTTTTGGGGGTTGCTGACAAGGCTGGTGAAAGGGCTGTATGAGTATTAAGCAGAGTTGGAACCGCAGCTCCAAGTCACTAGATTTCTGTGAAGGAAAAGCATTGAGTCAAGTGTCTTGCCTGTACCTTTCCTTCTTTGAAGGATTAATGTGTCCTCTGGCTTTGTCTCCACTTGCTTCTACATGTTTTTTCATGTATGTAAGACTTTCAAACAAAATTCAGATTTGTAGAAATGGGTACATGCCAGCTCAAATGGGTAAATGATGATCCTGCCCATTTTGTGAGGCTTAGAGTGTTGGGGTTGACCTGATGAATGGTGTTCTGATGCCACGGGTGCTTGTCGGTGCTTCACGTGCTGGTCTCTTGGTGTCTCCATCACGCTTAGGCTCTGGGTGTTCTGCCAGCTGCATGTATCAGTCCCTCCTGCTCACTAGGTGAGCAACGCTTTGATCACACTTCCCCTCCCCAGGGAGGCCTCTCCAGAACACTTGTCTGCAAGAATCTTTGGGGCTGCACCCTGTTCCCTTCATGGACCTGTGGCAGTCTAAAATCGTGCTGTTTGTTTCCTGGTTAACTGTGTTTCTCCTTCTGCTTGAACACCCCCATCATGAGGGTGGGGCCTTTTCTGCCTTATATTTCCAGTGCCTGAAGGATCCTTACACAGAGTGTTTGCTCATTACATCATCATTAAATGAATAAGGGTCTCAGCTTCCTTATCTGGTCACAATTTTTTTTCTCCCTTATAAGCGTTGGAGTTGCAGAAAAATATCTCCTGTGGAATCCCCAAAAGTCAAAAGCAGGATGATGCACCCAGTTAGTGCATTTGATCCTGTTTATCAGGCCATGGTGGACCTTCCTCCAGCCCCCTTGCCTGCCATCCCCACTGAAATGTGGGGGGAAGAGAAACCACCTACGACAGTATGCCCAGCTTGTCTTGGGCTCGGACTCCAGCTCTGTCACTCTCTGGAACTTTTTACAGAAGTTAACCTCCTGCATCTAAGTTTTCTTATCTGTAAAATAGGGAATAGAAACTCAGTGACTTTGGGAGAGCAGGGATTATTACTTGTAATACAATGTTTATATATATATTTTTTATTTTGAAAGCAATCATATAGGATAATAGACATCTCCCTAATGGAGGAAAACATCACTCATTATCCCATTTCCTATCTCATGTATTTTCACTGAAGTACCTTCCCACCTAATGTTTGTCTGTAGGTAGACACATTCTTTGTAGGATGCAACAAGTTTGTATCATGCTGTGTCACTACTTTTCATTACATTGTGAGCATCCTTCCATATGATAGCTAGCCTTCTAAGTTATGTTTATTGAGTACCTTATATTTTAATTATCCCAAATTCTATTCTTAGGCAGCAATGTTGCTCTTGCTTTTTTTTTTTTTTTGGTTATTATAAATGCTGCTGCAGTGAACACATCTGGGAAGATAACATCTTCTTTGTTTTGAATGATTCCTTACCTTGAAGATCCATATGTGATATGATTGCATCAAGGATGTTTAGGTCTCCAAATTAAACAGTGCTTCTTGAACGTGATTAAAGCTTGATCTACCATTAGTTCAGACTTGTCTCCTTTAAGGTGTGTGTAGACCTTCCTGTTTGGGGATTAGCTTTACAGATAACTTTCCTTCTTCCTTTGGCTTTGAACATCCTTGTGAGTTATAAACTAGAAATTTCTATCTTACAACTGAAGTTTTTAGTAGGTAGAGTCCTGACTCTGCCTCTGTGAAATACTGGTGTTTTCTCGTTTCTGGTGTTGTAGTGGCTTCTCTATGGTAGACCCTCAAAGCGGTCAGGATATTGATGTGTGGTTGTTTGGTTTCATGGGCATTCTTGGAAGAGTAGGAGCTGGGTGGTCTGCCACATTTCTGGGTCTAAGGGAATGATGAACCCGTGAAGATGAACAGGAAGAGTCTGACCCTGGGTTGCTTTCATTCCTGGAACATCTTATTATTATTTTTTCTTTCTCTTTTCCTCTTTTTTTTTTTTCCCGGGAGGCCAAAAAGAAGTATGACAAGGAGACAGAGAAGTATTGTGGCATTTTAGAAAAACACTTGAATTTGTCTTCCAAGAAGAAAGAGTCTCAGCTTCAGGAGGTAAGAGACTTTACTAGTGTCCTGAATAAAGTGTTTTAATGTTTCTGTGGTACTATGGATATGTGCTGGTTACTCTTTGCTGGAGGTTGCAAGGGACCTCAGAAGCCAGGAGCTTCATTCTGATCCCTCCTTCCATGCTTGCTGCCCATGTGGCCTTTGTCCCTTCTCAAACTGCAGCTCATACTGTGTGCTGTCCATCCTGTCCATGGCAAGGAACATGCAGCTGGTCAAAATCACCCTAATCACCAGACTGTGCTTCCTCCTTTCAAACTGAGATCTGTTTTCCTGTTTCTCTCACCCTTGACTGATTCTGTACACCCTTGACTGATTCTGTACGCCCTTACCTTGCCTTTTGACTTTCTCCTTACATCACTGATTTGAAATGTTAGTACCTGAAACCCTTTGGACATCCTTCCTTAATGTGAAATGAAAAACAAAACAAAACAAAATCCAACCACTACTTGACATTAGTCTTTTTTTCTTTTAAGCAGTATTTTATTGTCTCTCATATATTTTATGCAGAGGTTACTTTGTTTCAAAAAAGTAAATCTTTGATCTGCCCCTGTTTGTTTTTGCATAAGGTCTTTTAAAAGAGTGGTTAACTTGGAAAGAAAAGTTGGCTTTGTGAACTTGGAGCTGTGACCATTTTTATTTAGTTTGTGGAGATTTCAGGGTGATGGGGTATATGTTTTGGAGAGACAGGGCAATTTGCTAGTGTAACTCCGTGCTTGGCTACATGAATATCCTCTTAACTCTTAAAAATTTGCTTGAACTGTCTCAAGTATGTGATAAAAGAGACCCTGTGGCTCCTGAGCTAGCTTTCATTCTTCAGTTTCCTTTCTTTTAAAGAGCAAATTTCCATGCCAGTACTTCTGTTCACATGAAGGTGATGGGGTTAAAGGCTGAAAGATCAGGATTAGTCAGGAGGTGGTAGAGGCCACTCCCCTCCCCACTGGGATTTGTTTCATATCCCAGTTAGGAAGTAGTGTGCTCAGAACTCTTTGCTTTGAAGTGAGTGAGTGAATGAGTGAGTAAATAGTTGTTCTAGCACCTACTGGTATTGGGAGATGCACATGTATGGTATCCCCAGAGTGAGACAGCTTCTCCTCCCAGTCTGTTCTCTCCATGCTTGGATCCTGATGAGTTGGTCTGGGACAAGTCCCACATATTCCGTTAGGGCCATGCCAATAGCATCTCCTCCTGAGATAGCTGAAGCTCCAATACGTCAGCCACCTGATGGCAAAGAACTGACTCATTGGAAA
Organism: Aepyceros melampus; assembly: GCA_006408695.1. Taxonomy (NCBI): domain Eukaryota; kingdom Metazoa; phylum Chordata; class Mammalia; order Artiodactyla; family Bovidae; genus Aepyceros; species Aepyceros melampus. Next base: position 199,909 of record SJXQ01013106.1, on the reverse strand, counting down.
AGACCCTGATGCTGTGAAAGATTGAAGGCAGGAGGAGAAGGGGATGGCAGAGGATGAGATGGTTGGATGGCATAACTGACTCGATGGACCTGAGTTTGAGTAAGCTTTGGGAGTTGTTGAGGTAGGGAAGTCTGGTGTGCTGCAGTCCATGGGGTCGCAAAGAGTCGGACATGACCGAGCTACTGAACTGAGATAGCAGTATGGGGACCAGAACACTGGGCTGACAGAGATACCTTCTTTTCAAGGCTTGCTCTACCACATAGTTGACTGTGTGACCTGGGAAAGTACTTGGTCTCTCTGAGCTCTAGTTCCTTTGTAAAATACTCATAAATCACCTATCCTGCCTACTTCATGTATGAGATGGTAAATCACAGCTGCTACACAAATGTAAAGTATTATCCCCATAACTGGCCTGTTCCTCCCCCTCCCTGTTACATTGGATGGCATTCTTCCTGGTACCTTATGTTCCGGCTGCTGTGATGGAATACCATAGACTGGGTGGCTTATAAACAACAGAAGTTTGTTTCTCAGTTCTGAATATTGGGAAGTCCAGGATCTGGGTGGTGGCAGATTTGGTGTCTGGTGAGGCCTGCTTGCTGGTTCATAGATGACTGTCTTCTGATTGTGTCCTCACGAGGCAAAAGGGGTAGGGTACTCGAGTGAGTCTCCTTGGCAACTTGTGTAGAAACTCTACAAAGGGACTTCCCTGGTGGTCCAGTAGTTAAGACTTCACCTTCTAATGCAGGAGGTGTGGGTTTGATCCCTGGTTGGGGAGCTAAGATCCCACATGCCTCCTGGTCTAAAAAACAAAAAATACAACAGAAGCAACATTGTAACAAATTTAATGAAGACTTAAAAAAAGGATTCTATGCTCAAGACTCTAAGCTCATAATTACTTCCCACAGGCTCCACCCCAAATGCTATCACACTAGGGATTAGTCACTAATGTAGTGGTGAGGAGGGCAAGCATTCTATCTGCAGTTCTGACTTTGCCAGTATTTATCTTAGTGGATATTTTTGCATTATGGTTTTTTTTTGTTGTTGTTGTTGTTACAGTCCTTGTCTTTTACCCATTCACACTTCCTAAGTACTTGGAAGGCAAGGATTGGGCTGTAGGTCTTTGTTTAAAGTCCTGGTCTCTTCTCAAGCACTGCTTTTTATACCTTAGCTGAGTTAAATTGAATAAAAATCTCATAATAATAATAATGATGATAATATTTTTACTAGCAACAGCAACAATAATAGTGGTGGGTGTTTACTGAATACATATTTATATACCAGCACTTCACATGGAATCTGCTCAACTTCTCACAACCACCCTATGAGGTACAGATGGATTCCCTCTCTCTTACATAGGAGGCAGCTGATGCTCAAAGATGTTAAATAGCCTGCCCATTGCTAGTCAGCAAGTGTTTGAACCCTGGCTCCTGACTCTGGAGACCTTTCCCTTACCCAGTAAGCTCTTGTCTCTCCATCTTGGAAGGGAAGGATGTTGCTGGGCTGCCTGCCAGCCATTGTTATTTAATGTGAGTGTCAAGCTAATGGAAGCAGGGAGCAGGAGGGACCTTGGTGATCCTCTGGTTAAACCTCTTAGAATTCCATTTGCAGGAACTGAGGTCCTTGCAGAGGTCAAGTGATTTGCTCAACGTCTTCCAGCTATTTAGTGATGATTTTCCTCCCATTTATTAAAAAATCAACTTTTAACAATCTTATTAATCTCCTGCTACACATATAATGAAATCTATTTCCTTTGATGATCCAGAATTGTTCGTTGCTTGTATGCCTGACCTGAATACTTGTAAATTCTAGCCCATCCCCTGTCTCTGGTGGCTGAAATAACAGGGTAGTGATGTGAAGCGATGCTGCCATCTAGTGGATGGGTTTAAAACGTCAGTGTCTTCAGTGGCTCAGAAGCTGGCTTCTAAGATAGAAATCATTCCTTGGACAAATTATTCATTGGATGCTTCTGTAAAAAGTCTGTTCAGGAGTTAAGTGTGTTGTGGGGAGTGAAATGAATGGTAGGAACTTACAATCTAGGAGAATGTCTCTTTTCCAGGAAGCACAGAGTGGTTGGTGGGTCTTAGACAAGCTGGTAGATTGACGGCTTCTCAAGTAACAGGAGAGCTGCCTGCTCAGGGGTTGGAATCTGGCTTCTGATTCCATTGTAGCAGCGGCTAAGGATGTGAGTGAATTCAGTGGCCCAGATAAGAGGGTCACTGACAGGAGAAACATATCATTCCACTTGGGATTTTTTTTTTTTCCTTTTCCATTGGAAATCCATTCTGTTTTACTTTTCTTCTCAGTGCTGGGTCACTGGTGTTCACATAGAGATAAATTCTTTTGTTCCTCAAGCATCAAGTTGAATGTTTGCTATGGGCCAGGCCCCTTTCTGGTATCTGAAATGGAAAAGTGGAACAAGGTCTTTACTCTCATTGACTTTATATTCTACTAGGCAGTACATGAAAAAAAGAGAGAATAAATAAGAATTTCATGTAGTGATAAGGAAATAAATTGGGAGATAGGATATAGACTCCTCGGGGTAACCTTCCTAAAATAATGTCAACACAGGCTTCTCTAAAGAGGGGACATTTGAATTGAGACCAGGGGAAGAAAAAGGAGCAACATGGGTTAAAAGCTAGGACAGTGTTCTTTAAATCGTGCATGGGTCATAAGATCTGAGTTATTGGATCCTGAAATAGAGTAGAGTGGCTGGAATAGAGTGAAAAAGATGAAAGTGTGTTGCATCTAATTATGTATGTATGTTTATTGAGTCATGTGCAAAAGGTATTTCTCCGTATGCATTAAAGTTCAGAAAAATCGAACTTCTATCTAAGAAGAGGGGTTTTCAGGCAGATGGAACAACAAGTGCAGAGGTTGCATGGAAAGAGAGTTTGGAGTGTTGGAGGGTGGCTAGAAGCCCCAGTTGGAGCAGGAGAGGGAGGGATTGAGGGAGAGAGAGAGGGGTGGGCTGGCCCCTCACGGTCTTCAGACTATAGTAGGGGCCAGGGGAAGGTATCGAAGGAGCTGTGAAAGTATCTGATGAAGATTTTAGGAAAAGTGTTCCGGCTGCTGGATAGAGATTGGATTGTGGGGGTGGAGAAAGAAAGCAGAGAGGCCAGTGAGGAGAGGACTGGCACTGCCCGAGAAGATGTGGCTGGTTTAGGGTAGGAGCAGGGCTTGGAGCCCATCTGCTTCTACTTTCCTGGTGGTAACACTCAGTGTACATGGAACACATCCTGGTTTTCAAATTGTTCACATCCTCTAACTCATTTTCTCTTCTAAACAGCTCTGCTCAGAGCAAGGGCAAGTCATACCAGCCCCAGTCTCCAGGTGCGGGGAAGAGACCCAGAAAGGATAAGTGGCTGTAGCAGGTCCCACCGGCTAGAAAATGATGGAACTGCGATTCCCACCCAAGCGGTTGCTGTCCTGGCACTCTCACTGATGCTGGGCTCTACTCTTCTCAGAGGACTTTCCTCCTGGCTTCTCCAGCCTGGCTAACTTGCGGCCTTTCAGAAGGGCCCTTTTTTTCTGCTGCAGTCTCACTGGGCCAGCCCAAGCAGGGAGGATGTATTCAGGTTGTGGGAGAAGTCAGGGGAAGTAGATGTGTCCCTAGGTGTAAAGGTGTTGGATTTGCACTACGAGAAATCAAGAACTACGAAGACTTATAGGGGTTAGCTGGCAGGAGCCCAGGTGGAAGTGTACAGACACTTGCTGGCCACCCTGGAGAGGGGGTTAGTACGGCACTTTTTGAACTCTGTCCTCCACGTAAAGCTCGGTCAGTGCTCAGACATCAGCTCTCCTGCTTGGAGGCTTAGAAAACGCCCACAGGCTCAGCCCTTTTTGTTGATTTATGCAGCACTTAAACTTAGGGAGCTGGGACCTTCTCTGTACTAATGTAGAAGTTGCCCTGGGAGGGAGTCACTACCAGGAGACTTGGATGGATCTTTTGGATTGTTTCATAGCGCCTCGTCCTTTTCCAGAGTTTGTAAATTTTTCTTTTAATTTACACGATTATTTATCTCTCTTCCTCATTAAACTGTGCACCCCAATGAATGAATGAACAATTTGCCAAGTCCTTAAGATACAAGATTAGCAGGACCATATGTTAGCAATACCGAATGAAGTGAGAGGTCTGTCCCAGGTTTGCTCTGCAGGAATCTTGACAAAGGAACACTGAAAGAAATACTCCTTTGGGAGCTTTGTCTTTGTAAAGTATGTTATCGAATTACACCTGACCCCTTTATTTCTAAAGAAAAGAGTGTTTTGTTTCCTATTATCAGGATATCCATTTTTGTTTTTAAGAAAATCATATTTTTCTTTTGTCATTGAAATGTGCTTTCGGTGTAATTATCTGTTTGGAAAGAGTGAATTGACTTCTGCCACACTGTTGAAAGTGTAAGAGCTTTGTAGTGGTGGTTGAGGCACTTCTCAGCACAGCTTCTTGCCACTCCACACAGTGATTTTCTCCCCTGGGTTCTGGATCCTAGATCGCTGCCTACTTGTACCCAGGTGTGGGTTTTCCAGGTCTCACGACCTGCAAGAGTGGGAGGTGAGGCTTTGAGGGAGCAAGGTAATTACTCTGCTTTGCTGTTGTTGTTCGTCCAGGATTGGGGGGGAGAGTAGGGGGACGTAGATGGGTCCCTGGTGTAAGTGTGTTGGATTTGCACTTTGAGAAATCAAGGACTGCAGGGACTTGACAAATCCAACTGCTAGCGTTAAGTGTATCTGACTGTTTTGCGACCCCATGGCCTCTAGCTCGCCAGCCTCCTCTTTCCATGGGATTTCCCAGGCAAGAATACTGGAGTAGGTTGCCATTTCCTTCTCCAGGGGATTTTTCCTGTCCTAGGGATGGAACCCAGGTCTCCTGCATAGACACGTGGATTCTTTACTACTGAGCCACCAGGGAAGCCCAATTACGCTGTAAACTAGTAGTTCATCCTTGTCCAAAGAGAGTGTTTGGGATGAGTGAAAATGTTCTGTTCTGAGGTCTCCTGTCCCCTATCAGCTTGTTTTGTTCATTAGGGTGGATCGGATAGGATGGTCCTGCACATTTTCTTTTTCTCTTTAAAATTCTGTCTTTCATGGAATGTAGGTCTGCCCCACAGTGGGAAGGTGGTAGAGTCTAGAGGTTTGGAGAAAGAGCAGCTAGGACAGAAGTCCCAGCTCTGTCTTGTACCAACTCTGTCAGGTTCATTAATGTTAGCCGATTTCATTTACTTCCTGCAAGTTAGGGGTAAGGATGCTATCTTCTTTTCAGGATTATAATGAGGGTTAAATAACTAAAATTTATGAGGATTGAATACAATAACGATGTACAGCTATGGGCACGGTGCCTGGCCCAAACTTAGCGCTCAGGTAACCATGAACATTATTCTGATTTATGCTTCATACTACTGGGTTTGTTTTTAAAAACAATCTCTGGAGATCTTTTCTTGGCGAGGNGTTTGCGGTTAGGGTTTAGGGTTATGGTTACTGTTTAGTGTTTAGGGTTTAGGATTAGGGTTAGGATTAGGTCTTGGGCTAGGGCTAGGTCTAGGGATAGGGTTTGGGTTTATGGTTAGGGTTAGGGCTTTGGCGAGGGGTGGGGGTAGGGGTGGGGAGCTGCTTACTGAATCCTCTCCTCAGATAGTGACCTGCTTTTTCTCTGAAATCCCATCTTGCTTGTAGGCAGACAGCCAAGTGGACCTGGTCCGGCAGCATTTCTATGAAGTATCCCTGGAGTATGTCTTCAAGGTGCAGGAAGTCCAAGAGAGGAAGATGTTTGAGTTCGTGGAGCCTGTAAGTAGATGCTCAGGGTTTTGCCGTGTACCCAGACTTTCATCCCTGCCCCTCATTCCAGTTACCTAGATGATGAAATGCTCTAAGTTGTTAATGAAGAGACTGACCAGCCCTGATGCTGTGCCTTCTGCTAGCAACAGTGCTGTCATCTGGCTACCCTGGATTCTTCCCTGTGCAGCCATAGACGTGGAAGTAGAATGTTCAGCAGCAGTTCCCTCATCTGGGTTGGGTTGGATTGGGCTGGTTCATTTCCAAGTCGGAGTAAGGGAAGGGAGGGGTTTTCATCTTGCAAACAATAGTGATGACCCCTTACCTTTTCTTCTTCCTCTGCCTACCCCCGAGCCCCCACCCCCAACCTTGCTTCCTCTCTCCCGCAAATAACCCAAAGATAGCAACCCAAGGAAACCTTTCTCTTTTTGCCCCCTAACTTCAAAGCCCCTTCTTATCCCAGGCATGTATTAAAAAGATGGGTTAGGAAGCAGTGTCTCACTCTAGGCTTATAACCAGGAGGCATGGAGATTGCCCTGAAGGGACTGTGATGGGGTTTGGACTTGGGTGGAACATCCCAGCGGGCCTGTAGGGCTGCAGTGTGGGAACAAGTCTGTCCGGAGCCTCGGCCACCCCAGTGTGGTTGTGGTTTCGAGGAGACGTGGTGCTGCTTTACCCTGCTGTGGCACTAGTGTTCAGAATCCATGGAGATACCAAATGGGCACATGGGCCTCAATTTAAGGCTTGCAGATCTTGAGCTTGCAGCCAGATGCAGCCTCTGATTTAGACCTAAGCCTTGAATCTCTTTACAAATAAGGTTACCTAAATTTAAGAAAGAGTGATTTTCTTTAGTAAATAATAAAATTATAAGAAGCTGAAAGAAAATGACCTCCCTTTTCAGTCAAGAGTGTTTTGTGCCTCCTTTCTAATTTATAAACTTTGGGGGTGCTTTTTAGGCGTGTAGACTGGCAGGTGATTTTAAGACTCTGGTCTTGGAATCTGATGCTTCTGTCTTCTACTTTGCTGAAACTGTTATGTTCTTGGGATCTCCTCCCAGCCATGTCATCTGGCAAATTCTTCAGAGTTGTTAATTACCTCAGTCTTACTTGAATGTTGGAAATTTTAGAGATATCTTCCTTTCTAGCAGTGATCTCTACCAAGATCTCAAAATCCCTGTCTTTCTGCAGAATCTGTGAGATGGGGAAGCCATCTGTCAGAGAAAGCAAGCTTGTTGATTTCCCTGCTTGGGGCCCAGAGGTGTTAAAACCAGCCATTCAATTACAGTCTCATCTCTCGTGGTTGGGGCAGGAATTCAAATGCTGTCATGAAGAATTAGTCTTTGGCATTTTTACTTGCTTTTGCTAGAATTTCTATAGAAAAACAGCAGTATGATTCTAATAACCTTTATGTACAGATTAATTGATGTCATTTTATAAATGCCTGATTTTGATGAGTTGCATTTTAATTGACCCATCCCATTTTTTGGTGGTATTTTTCCTTGTTCATTTTGATTTCTCCATATAGTAAATCGGGTACTGTATCTGTTAGCTTTTGTTGGGTAACTAATAACCATAAAACCTTACATAACAGTAAATGTTTCTCACACGTCTGTGGGGTTCATCTAGTCTAGGCTGGTCTCAGCTGGATGACTCTGTTCATCTATGTGAGCTTTCCTCTTCCTCCTCCTCCGTTTCTTTTTCCTCTTTTTAAAATGAAATCTGTAAGGATTTCCCTTTCTGTTTCTTGGCATTCTAGTGTAATATATCAGTGTCTTAAGCTTTTTGGAGGCAGTGTAGCATCATTGTCAAGGGCTCTAGAACCAGATTGCCTGCTTTTAAATCTCAGCTCAGTCACATTCCAGGTGCATGTTCTTGGGAAGTTATTTTGTGGGTCTCAGTTTTCTCATCTGCAAAATAGGTACAACAATCCCATTTATAAAGATGTTAGGAAGATTATCTGAGTTTATCCAGGTAAGATGCTTAGTATAGAGCTAACCTAATTGTGTGTGTGTGTGCTGAGTCACTTCAGTTGTGTCTGACTTTTTGTGACCCTGTGGACCATAACCCACCAGACTGTTCAGTCCATGGGATCCTCCAGGCCAAGAATACTGGAATGGGTTGCTATGCCCTTTTCCAGTGGATCTTCCCAACCCAGGAATTGAACCTGCATATCCTGCATTGCAGGTGGATTCATTATGAGCCACCAGGAAAGTGCTAACCTAATTAACACTCAATTATTATATAGTTGCTTATTAGGACCCAGTTAACAGTTTGTTTGTTTTTTTTTTAATTCTGAGGCAGAGGGTCAGATGACCCCTGGCCATCCAGGGTCTCCTTAAATGAGTGAATGAGTCAAGTGGCAGTGTTAACAGGGTCTGCTTTGTTTAATACAGTCTTGATAAATCTAAAAGCATTTTTTTCTGAATACATAGAAAATACTGACAACCCAGCTGCTCTGTCCAAGGAGCTCACAGCCTCCTTGGGGAAGCAACATGTATAGTAATGAGCTAGCCAAAGTTGCATGCAGGTGAGTGCCAGGTCAGACAGGATGGACAGAGGGGTTTAAAAAGTAGAAAACCATTGTGGATTGCAGATGTTTTTGAGTTCATAAAGTGAGGCACCTGGAAAGCTAATGAAAAAATGTCTGGTCTCGTGTTAGAATTGGCTGAGTGGCCAGTGGCCAAGATTCTGCACTCCCAATGCAGGGGGCCTGAGTTTGATCCTGGTCAGGGAACAACATACCACAACTAGAGATCCTACATACTTCAACTAAGATTCTGCATGTCACAACTAATACCCAGCATAGCAAATAAATAAATATTTTTTAAAAAAATGAGTTGGCTGAGAGCTTGGATATAGATACATAACCTTCACTTTTCCACAGAAGTTCTTGTTTCTGAGCATACTAGTAGATAAGCAGGTGAGTGGCTGGAGCTGTGAGTAGGGAGAAGAGAGTCATATAGCAAAAAAGCTACTGACTGGATTAGTAGTTCTCAAAGTCCTAGAAATACAAATTCTCGAGCTGTACCCCATACCTGAAATTTGGGGGTGGGATCCAGTCATCTAGACTTTTGTAAGCCTTCCAGGTGATTCTGCTGCACATTAAAGTTAAAGCTACTGGCCTAGATTGTACAGAAGAACATGACACTTGATATCAGCTGAATCTCGGTTATGTTCTGTGTTAACTAAGAAGTGCTTTGCTGCATTATGTCATTCAATCATTATTTGAGGGTAGGTCCTGTTTTTGTTTTCAGATAAAGAAATTGAAGCATGTTTATTTACCTCTGCAAGGTCACATCTAGTAAATGACAGAGCTGTAATGGTCTGACTCTTAATTTCTATTTGAAACAGCATTTGACTATTTGCAGGTGGAAAGGAAACCAACAAAAAAATCAATTGAACTAAATTGTTGGGGTGCCTGGTATAAGTGTTCATGTGTTGAGCTGGTTTCAGTCAAGGGAATCTTGCAGCCATTCAGGGAACCTCCCTGCACATAAATTATGTTCATTTGTTTCCTAAAAAGTAACTTCAAGTAGCAAGATGTTACCTACCTTTAGAAAAACAAAATGTTAGTATGCCAAGGAAGAAAAGTCAGACTTCTGGGATCTAAACCCTCTATTTTTTTGTGCCCTGGAAACCTTAATTTTATTGTTGAGATACTAAATGTTCTGGAGATTGGGATCATAGATAATGACTTAATGGCTTCCCGAAGGTAAAGCCTTGTTCCGTCTGTTCCCTGAGTTTTCATAATTGGCGGTTACCTTGTGCTGCCGAGAACTCACTCTACACATTTGTCAGGCTCCGCAGCCTCTGAGTTTCGCCTCCTGAGATTTCTCAGTGCTCTGCCTTTCTGTCCTTTCTCACAGCTCTTGCCCCATTGCAGGTTGTCCTTCTTTCTCCTTGGTCAGTGGCATCCTGTTGCGACCCCATCAGCTCAGGGTCTCTTCTGATACATTGGCCTGCATCTGTCCCTCTTGCTGAGTGGCCCCGCCAGCACTCCTGTGCCAAATCAGTTGCAGAGATGATCTCAGTCTTTGCCGTGGCCCAGTGCGCTAATAGGTTAAGGATGAGTTACAGGGAGCTACTTGCTTCCCCAGCCCAGCTTTTTCTCTCTCTGCCGGCAGCCCTTCTCTTCACTGTGTGCATGAATGGTTCTTAGTAGCTGTATTTTTCTGCTATGGTTTCTGTAACAAAGTACCACAAACTGGGTGCCTCAGAACAGCAGAAGTGTACTTACTCATAGTTCTAGAGGCTATAGACGTCTGAGATCCAGGTCAGCAGGGCCCTGCTCCGCCTGAAACCTTTAGAGAACTAATCCCTCCTTTCCTCTTCCTGGCTTCTGGTGCTTTCCTGGCAGTGTGTGGCATTCCTTGCTTTATAGACAAGTCGCTTCAGTTCCTCATCCTCATACTTCTGTCTTCTCTCTGTGTTTGTTACTATGTCCAAACTCTACCCCGCCCCGACCCCCGGGTTTTCAAAACACCAGTCATTTTCGATTAGGGCCTAATGGATTCGTTTTCACTTTATTAGCACTGTACAGATCCTATTTCTACAGAAAATCACATTCTGAAATCTAAGGGTTCAGACTTCATATCTTTGGGATATAGAGGGGCAAAATTCAACCCAAAACAGTAGCTCTGTTCTATGAATGGAAACAAATTTATCAGAGTCCAGAATGATGCAATCATTGCTAATAAAGCAGTTAGGTTTTTGTTCCTTTTTTTTTAAAATCTGTGTAATCAGGTAGGAAATAAAAATAGATTTTTTTTACAATAATTCTCAGAGGAAAACAAGGATGGGGAAGAATGGAAGGGGGAGAGTGGTAAGGTCTCTCTTTGGCGTTTCCTTTGTGTGCTGTGGTGGTGTGTCTGGTGTCCAGGGAGGAGCCTGGGTGCACATGCGGCTTCTCTTATCTAATAAGCAGGTGAGGCCACAGCAGCACTTCTGTCTGTGTGAGGAGAAGCATTTCTTTGAAGCAGACAGATCCTTTCTTCTCTGGAGTCCTTCTGTGGGCCCTGCCCACCCCTGAGCAGTGGACTTTCATTTCCCATGGGTCATAGGTTCAGAGATGCATACAGTGTGTGGGAGGTCGGGGAGGGGAGGAAAGATGCTGTGAGGGGAGAAGGAAGGGAAGTGGTCCAAAAATAACAATATTTAAGGCATCATTTCCTGTAGAAAAATGGACAACCAGGCATGATACCAAAGGAAGTGAAAACCAAAATAAATATCAGCAGCCCTCTGCCTTTGGAGTGCTTGTGTGTACATGCAGGTGACATCTTAGTGAGCTGTTTGAGATAATTACCTTGAGTAAGAGAGGCCCTGTTGATTTTAAGTGAAGGATAACTCAGAGTTAATAGGAGGAATATCCTGAGCATCAGTTGCTTATCTTCTGCATTATTCTCCAGTAGAGGGTGATTCAGTGCCCTGGAAAAGTTGATGGAGCAGCAGCATTCAAGGACAACAGGGAGGGAAGAGAGAAGGAAGGACAGTTGTCCTTGTGAACACTGGCGCTAGATTTGGCACAAGAGCCCCCTCTTCTCCATTTCTGGAGCTGTTTAGAAGAAAAAGTATGGGCCTTCTTCGCAGAAATGGGTTTTACATAGAGGACGTCCAGAGACTATGGTCATCTTGAGGAAAAGAATTCATTGTTAGCCCTTGGTGACTCTCTGTGGCTTACCCCCGTTCCTTAATTTATGTTGCTGCCACTGCTGCTGCTGCTAAGTCTCTTCAGTTGTGTCCGACTCTGTGCAACCCCATAGATGGTAGCCCACCAGGCTCCCCCGTCCCTGGGATTCTCCAGGCAAGAACTCTGGAGTGGGTTCCCATTTCCTTCTCCAATGCATGAAAGTGAGAAGTAAAAGTGAAGTCGCTCATTGTGTCCGACTCTTAGCGACCCCATGGACTGCAGCCTACCAGGCTCCTCTGCCCATGGGATTTTCCGGGCAAGAGTACTGGAGTGGGGTGCCATTGCCCTCATTGTAATTTAGGTTAGGGATGTGTAAATGGTGCCTCTAGATGTGTTTCTAGCCAGAGGACCCAGCAATGCCTGTTGCTCACCTCCTGTGAAGATGTAAGGGAACAGATGCTCCAGGGACAATGGCAACAGGAAGTCAAGGGACCATGTTCTTATGAGCTGGGCCTGGTATGACTTTCCAGTGTAAAGCTCTTTGATAAAGTGGGCTGGACATGTGACATTGCCTGAACACAGGTCAGTATACACCCTGGTGTTCACCATTCCTGCCACAGGCAAAGTGTAATGGTCTCCTTTACTTTCATCGTTAAGGCTGCTTCTCAGAAAGGGAGAGTTAGGTGAAACAAAGTGAGATTGTGTTTAATAAGTAAAGGTGTGCTCATTTAAGGACTAGAAGATTAAACACAACAGTATAAAGTGATGCAACTGTGTCTTGATATAACGTGTTTGGGGTAAGTCTGAGGGAACAACTCAAACGATGTGAGTCAGCTTTGAGAAGTTCACGTTAGATTGGGGATGGTCTCCAAATGTAGTAGAATTGAGCTTGTGATAAAGTTGAGGTCCTGGTTATTCTAAACCCTGTTCAGGCTTTAATTATAATCCTTTCAGCTTGCGATATGGGACCGAGGCAGGATATGTAGAGCTTGGGAAGGGGCCAGGAAGCGTAACAGCAATGAGGTTCCATATGCGCGATGAGAGGAGAGACGGCAGGACACTCGTTTATTTAGCTTGGAGAAGTGAAGGCTGGCAGGGGCTCAGGGTGGGGACATTAGTGGTTTTAAGTATATGAAGGCCTGTTGTGAGAATCATGGTGAACAGATGTTTTCACTCTTCACTAAAGACAAGACTAAACAAGGAATGCCCTTACCTTTTAGCCCAAGGCATTTTAAATGAGAATTTAGGGAAACCATCTTAACTGAAAATTGGGAACATGGGATTATTTTAATAAAGGGATCCAGAGTGTTGACTTTTGGATAATTTATGGCAAGTGCAGAAACACACTTGAACTGGAGTCTAATCTTGATGATTTTCTTTGATTTGACTTTGCCTTTTAGGCTGCAGACTCAGGACACACCAGCTTCCTTTTCTCTCTTCTCTGTCTGTCATCAGCATAACCACATCCTTTTGCCTGATAACCTGATGCAATGAATTTAATAGGAGACTGAGTGGGACCTCTTGTCTTCAATTTCTGAAGAAGTGATTTTCTTAGGAGGTGATGAGGCTCACAGGATATGAGCTTGGGTGTTGGTGCCAAGGAGACCTGGTTTCAAATCCTAGCTGCTATATACTGTGTGTTTTGGGGCAAGTTACTTAACCTCCCTGAATCTGCTTCCTTATTGTTAAAATGGAGATAACAACCTATGAAATGAATCCTATTGTTAGGACTGTTCAATGAGATGGGGCATATGAAGTCCTAAGTGCCTGGCATGTAAGAAGAGCTCAGTAAATGATAGTCACTATTATTACCTTGTCATTATGTTATGTTCAAACCAGGGCTGGGAACCTAGATACAGCTCCATAATAGCTCTTGAACCTGCTTATGTGAGGTCTTCCCTTTACAGCTACTGGCATTCCTACAAGGACTCTTCACTTTCTATCACCATGGTTATGAACTGGCCAAGGACTTCAATGACTTCAAGACACAGTTGACTATCAGCATACAGAACGTGAGTGGGCGAGGGGATGGGCTTCCTTTCCCTTGTTAAGGGAAGGAAGAAACAAAATATGGGTCTGGTTGCACAGAGATCGCGTAAATGGATGGGAATGCAGATGGGGAGGATGGGTCTTGCTTGGGTTCAAAGGGCAGCAGAGGGCAGTCATCTCCAGGGTGCTTGGTGGTCCCAGAGCTCATCCTCACCTCCATTATTTCAAAGCTCCGTTATTTCTGTTCGTGGAAGTGCTGCTGCTGATTATGTTTTAAATCTGTAGCACCAGCATCAGGATTTCTTTGGCAGTGGAAGTCGCAGCCCCACCCAACCCCACCCACCTCCCTTCTGTGCGTCCAGCTGCCTGGCCACTTGAAACACTAGACTGTGTATTCAGAAGTAGGGGGTGGGGAACACATGCTGGCCTCCAGCTCAAAGGATGTGTTCTTGTTCAACTCTTGGTGAGGAAATCCAAGTCAGTGTGCCTTACTCCCAATCTCCTTTCCCAGATTGTAAGCAGCAGGATCTTTGGGTGCCCAGAATCCGGCTTAGGCCTCTGATCAGTCTCACTGGGACTAAACCCCTTTCTTCCCTAATGTGATCACATTAGTTTGCACTTTGTCTTTGTCTCTGGGTTATCCTGTGTCCAAATAAACCCAGGTGTGTCCGAGTGGGTTGGATTGTATGCTTTTGGAAGCCCGACCTCTCATTGTTCCCTGTGGTACCTCTGAGAACAGGAAGTTGCAGGCTCTTGGATAAGCTTTCACGAAGTATGGCCTCCCGTTGGGCTGGGTTTCTCAGAAGACAGGCTCTGAAGCGGAGATTTACACAGAGCAGGTTCCCAGGAGGCAGTGTGGGCAAAAACACCTGTGAGAGAATTGAGGGCAGCAGGCCCTGCAGAGGGAGAAGTTGTGAGGCCTCAGCTGATGCCACAGGCCCCCTGGAGCTGCGATGGTCCCTGGGCTCCCCTGTGTGCTGGTGCAGGCTGTCCTGGGGGAGCGGGAACCTTACATGAAGCAGCTGCATTTGAGGAGGAAACTGTCAGCAAACAGCCAGGGTGAGAGCATCTCTGTCCTAGAGGTTGGTGGAGGGCTTGTCTTGCTGTGGGCCCTCTGCCTCAGAGTTGCCGGGACGCTTGCTAGAAACGCACGTTTCTGGGTTGAGAGGTGATGAGTTTATCTTTGGGGGTGAGGACTGGTCAGTTGCATTTCCTGCTGGTTCCCCATGTGATTTTGATGGTCCCTAGAATTTGAGAGTCAGTCTTGGATAGGGCTTTCAGGCCAAAATATACTTCAATAAAGTGAACATTTGCCTTATTTTTGATAGCTGCACATTCCTCACTTGGTTTTAGATCTAGGACTCTGTAGCTTGATACTCTGAAGTGCTGGAGAAACAAAGAGGGTTTCATTTCATTGATTTGGATAAAATTCCTTTCATCCTAGACAAGAAATCGCTTTGAAGGCACCAGGTCGGAAGTGGAATCTCTGATGAAGAAGATGAAGGAGAATCCCCTCGAGCACAAGACCATCAGTCCTTACACTATGGAAGGGTACCTCTACGTCCAGGAGAAACGTGAGTGCCAGGCCAACCAGCCGTGTGGGTGTACTCATGCCTTTTTTCTCAGGAGCTGGGGGTCTATCCAGTAGTGCCTGACATGGAACATTTATTTGGTCAAAGGAGAATGACTTTATAGTCCAGCTTTCTAGGGAAAAGATGCTGTCCACAAGGTCTTGTCTATCACCTAGTGATATATTGTGTTTTCTGTGTAACTGGAATCCTGTTGCAACCCGGAATTCATAGGCTCTGTGGTGCCACCTCTCCCCTTGGTGTCACTCTACTCTTGAGGTTCCTGTATACCCTCAGTATAGCTTTACATACCACAACCTTGGCCTAGAGGCCTTGGAGAGTCTAACTGGCTGGACTTTATAGTCATATCCTTTGGTAGACCTAATAATGGTTGTTTTTGAGATTTGTTTCAGAAAGGCCTAAACTACCATGACTTTGGCCCTTTCCTTCTTCACTTCAACTCCTGTCATTCCAACAATTAAATTTTATGAAAAGTAGAAACAAAAGCTCACTTTACAAGCCAGGGAGAAGGGCCATTGACTTGCCCATAGGACGTCAAGGAAGAAATGCTAGGTGCTGCTAACATGGGGTTTTCAGTGATGACTCAGATTTATGCACTGGGCTATAGCACTCCCAGACTTAAATCATGCATGCAGTACTAGAGATTAAAGACAGGGCATTGTTTTTCTTTAATGGATAGTTCTTCTTATAGTCTCCTATCTGGGCACTGTTGATTAGGATTGTCAAATGTCTTCACTCTTAGAAGTTTCCTATGAAAAAAATACTTACAGTGCTTATTCTGTGTAGTGGTTGCTCAGAAATTTGCTTGGGCATAAAACTGTTCCCTGGTGACAATGGTGTAGTAATGGGATTTGAGGTTGGAATATCAGTTGTGATGAGAGTTTTATGTCTCTTATTCTTACAGGTATGAGCTTGTTAAGACTTGTAAGAAGCAGAAGCTACATATACAGCACTTTTGAAATCTTTGTGCCATCACTGGAATTTATTCTCTAAGCCACAAAACACATGAGAATAGTTGCTGTTTTCATTTGTTCTTGATGCTGCAATATAAACACTCCGTTGCTTTTTAAGTGTATTAAGTGACATCCAACACTTGCACTGGGTATTCATACCCTGAAAAATACCTATTAAGTGTCTGCTGAATCTTTTTTCATGTTATCATTATTTTTTAAATCATATCTGCTATGTAATCTCTATAAGCATCCAGAACTCATATTGATTGAGGTCTTTGCAGGCTAACAATGCCAATTATGCCTTTTTCCCCTAATAGTACTTTGTTTGAAATAAAGTAATTGGGCAGGCACCAATAAAATAAGAAACTGTAAGAATTTGTCTTCGGGGCACCTGCCTCTTTCCCGAGGGATAATTTTGAGGGACAAACACTTAGATTTCATTTGAGTATTTATAGTTACTTCCGTTCCACACGTCTAGTGTCTCTGGGTTTTCCTTGTCTGCTTTTCAGATCTTCTTGAGTTCTGCTGAAGTAAAAATTAGGAGTTTGAAAGTAGATCAGAACCCCTGTATATCTGTGCACGTGATCACAGCATAGCTGTGTGGGAAGCATGAAGTCATCGCACCAGATGGGGATGGTGACAGGCATTTTGAGGAGCCTTGCTATGTTCTTATTCAGTCATCTTACTCCTGTCAGGGGAGAGAAAGGAAGCTTCAGATGGAAATCGATGATGGGAAAATGAATTAATTTCCCCAGAGAACCTCTACTTCCATTGTATTTTAAGACGCACCAGATGCAGCATTTAGTGGGAAAAAGTCTCCCTTGGTCTTGGGAAAAGTCCTGGGTTAGTTTCACTTCCAGCGTGTGAGATCAGATTTCTGCCTGTGGTTGTCTAACTGGTGTGGAGAATATATTGTCCTTAGAAACAGTTTAAGGATAGGTGAGCATTGTGAGTTACATGTTCTGTGTTGTCCAGTATGCAGTGGACATATAGAGATGTTTAATGGGGAATATTACTTTGCAGGTCACTTTGGAACTTCCTGGGTGAAGCATTACTGTACATATCAACGGGATTCCAAACAAATCACCATGGTACCATTTGACCAAAAGTCAGGAGGAAAGGGGGTGAGTTCATTTTTAAATTTGATGTTTGATTTACTTGGTTAACATACGATGAGTGTAATGCATGTTTGAAGTAACACCTCCAATGTTCACTGTAATTTTCTTCATTTTTAAATAGTAGTTTCAGAATAAAGTAAATAAATAAGATGATTATTTTTAGTTATAAGCTGTGTTAGAAGCTGTAATTAAGACAGATTCTTGTATTTCACATATATGCAATATTAAATGTGTTAATATGTTTAGATACTAGAAATTCTTGGATGACCTCATCCTGTGAAACTGATTTTCTATCATTATTATTATTATTTTTTACTTTACAATATTGTATTGGTTTTGCCATACATCACTTTCATCTGGTACCTAGAGGACTGCCAGTTGGCAGTTTAGATGTTCCAGTTATCTATCATTTCAGTTTTCCAGATATCTATTCCAGTTATTTATTGTAACAGAACACTAAAAGATGTAGTGACTTTTAAAACAGCGCCAATCATTTTAGGTATTTCTTACAGTTTCTATGGGTAAAGACTTTGGGGAGCATGTGGATAAGTGGTTCGGACTTCAGTTCAGTTCAGTCGCTCAGTCGTGTCCGACTCTTTGCGACCCCATGAATCGCAGCGCGCCAGGCCTCCCTGTCCATCACCAACTCCCGGAGTTCACTCAGACTCACGTCCATCGAGTCAGAGATGCCATCCAGCCATCTCATCCTCGGTCATCCCCTTCTCCTCCTCCCCCAATCCCTCCCAGCATCAGGGTCTTTTCCAATGAGTCAACTCTTCGCATGAGGTGGCCAAAGTACTGGAGCTTCAGCTTTAGCATCATTCCTTCCAAAGAAATCCCAGGGCCGATCTCCTTCAGAATGGACTGGTTGGATCTCCTTGCAGTCCAAGGGACTCTCAAGAGTCTTCTCCAACACCACAGTTCATCAATTCTTCTGCGCTCAGCCTTCTTCACAGTCCAACTCTCACATCCATACATGACCACAGGAAAAACCATAGCCTTGACTAGACAGACCTTAGTCGGCAAATTAAAAAAAATGTTTGGGCTTAGAGTTTCTCAAATGGTTCCAATCAGATAGTGACTGGAACTGGATCACAAGGGTTTAAAGCAACTCTGGGCTGATCAGATATCTTCCTTTCTCCTGACCTCCTCTTCTCTTCTCTTCTCTTCTCTTCTCTTCTCTTCTCTTCTCTTCTCTTCTCTCTTTCTCTTTTGCTCTGTATAGTTCCAAATCCTGTTCTCTGGCTTCTCTATGTGGGCCGCCTCATAGCATGGCGGCCTCAGGACAGCTAAAGTTTTCAGGAGTGAATCTTCCAGCAACAAAAGGAGGCACTGTATTGCATTTTAATGATCTAGATAGACTTCTGTTGGCCCTGTGTGTTGGTTGAAGCAGTTATAAAAGCCCACCTGAGCTCACCCAGTTGCAGCGGGAGAGGATGCAGACCCTGTCTTGGTGGGAGGAACAGCACAGTCACATCACAGTGAAGAGCACGTGGGGTAAAAGATGTTCTTGTGGCCATCACTGGAAGAGCCAGGCTGCATTTGTGGGGTGACTGCTGCTAGGAGTGCCTTGCCGTGCCCCAGTGTTCACCTTTCCTCTGGGAGCGCTCCGTCTGTCTGCATTGCCTTTTTAGGTCTGTTCTGTCTTTTCTCTCTGGCTACACATTACATCTTCTTCTTCCTTTTCCTTTCAGTATTCTATTTATGATGGTCCTCTCTGTGAATTTTTTTTTTGTAATTTGTTGTGCTCAGGCATTTTGGCCTATCTGGATTTGCGGATTGGTGTCTTTTAGTAGTTTTCAGTTATCATTTTGAATCCTCTCTTCTGCCTGTCTGTTCTTTTTGTCTT
>SJXQ01013106.1:103940-180918 GCA_006408695.1 Aepyceros melampus | reverse complement strand
GAATCCCGCCCCCCACCCCCCGCTCTTTTTTCTATTTTCTCCTTCTGGAGATATTTACATACTTTTATTAAAAAATATTTATATTTTTCACTTCTTTGAATCTCTGCTCTGGACTGTGTTCTGGATATTTCTCTGGTTCTATCTTTAGTGAAAAGAATTTTTCGGCTGTGTCTGGTCTGTTGATAAGGAAGTCCTCTGTAGTATTCCAATCATGCCTTCTTTGTGGTGCATTTTTGTGCATCCTGTTGGGTTTGCTTGCGTGTATGCAGGCACTGCAGTGTAGAGGCGAAGAGCACTGGCTTTGAGGTTAGACTGCCCAGGTCAGTGATGTGTGACACTGTTGTCATTATTGTTAGCTGCTCCCCCAAGCTGCCCCCTTGCTCTCTGCCACTTCCGGTTTCTCTTCCTGACTTTCTTTTTCTTAGGCCACAACACTGGAGTTGGTCAGCATCTCTGTCTTTCCTTGTATCAAAACATAAAAAAAAGTCAAGGCACTTTTAATGTTTCTTGTTAGGGGTAGAGTTGACTTATAAATAATTCCAGGAAAATAGACATGTGAAATGATCAAACATAGAGAAATTGTAGAGTTAGAAGGAATATTAACAATCTCTGTCAATAGGAGTCACTTATTATCATGAAATGGAAGTAGAGTTAGGTCTGCCTTTCTTAGATCAAGTCCTAGTTCTTTTCTAATTTCTAGTCCTTCTAGAAATCAACTTCACTGAGTTATTCTCTAACATTTCTTTTGGGACTGTTTATTTGGTGCTTTCCTAAACCTGGAGTGAAGGAGGTCTCTTGTATTTTCTCTACTCCTTTCTTACCACACTTAAAAATGAAGGGCAGAGACCAATTATGGTTAGTGATTGGAACTCCTTAGACTTTAGTGAGATAAAAGGAAACACCTCACTGAGTTGTTAAGGGGTTTATATATATTAGTGTATATAAACTTCTTGGGACAGAAAATAGAGGCTGACACAGAGGCTGCTGTATTGGGAGCTTGGTATTATATGAAATCATTTTTCTATAATAATTACTTATATATATTATATTTTACATTTTCTATAATATTGTCCTTTCTCATCCTGTTTGATCCATTTTTCCTCCTTTACAAAAGAGGAAATTGAGGATCAGAGAGAGAAAGTGATTTCTAAGGCCATATCATCAGTGAGTACTAAAGCCAGTACTCACACCCTGATTCTGGAGCTGGCATCTCCTGATTCTGGAGCTGGCATCTCCTGATTCTGAGGCAAATCAAATAGAATAATAATGTATAAATATAAAATAATAGCTTTTCATGACACCTCTCTATTTCCTTAGCCTCAGGGTGGAGGAGACATGAAGACTGGCTGTCCAGAGGTGATATCTTCTTAATTTATACAGAAGAAACATGTGATGTCATTGTGTTACGTGTTTATGCAAAGCTCTCTTAGGAGCTGGAGATAAACTTAAATAGGTGATAGGGTGTTTTCTTTTCCTAACATGCTCTTTATCAACCCTTTCTCTCCTTCCTTCTTTGCATTTGCGTTATTTTCCTATGAAAGTACCCGCTTTTCTCTTCATTTCAGTCCAGGAGATGTGAGCAGATTTTCTGTGTCCTCATGGAGACAGGGCTTGTGTGTGGTGAAAGACAGTACCCCAAGTTCTACGCTGTGAGATGAGGCCCCTCTCTGTGGGAGCCCTGGAATAGCCCAGGGCTGACCCTGTCCCTTCCCTGGCTTGAAACCCTTCATTATGTTCCCACTGCTGGCAGGATACAGACCATAATCTGCATGATCAGGTCCCTGTCTTCCTCAGTCCTCTTTCACTCTTGCTCTTGGATTCCAGACACACCGACTTCCTTTCAGTTCCTCCAGGGCTCCACGGACCCTGACTGTGGGGGCCTCTTCGCCTGCTGTTCTCCACCCAGATCTGTGTTCTTGGTTTTATCTCCTATGAATCCTTTGGTCTCAGTTCAAGAAAGCCCTTGCTGACCTTTTTGCCCAGGTTACACCACCTTAATTTAGGCTTTTGTAGCACAACATGCTTCTTTTTTTGTAGTGTTTGTCTGGTTGTAACTCTTCATTTGTTTGTATAAGTGATTGTTATCTCTCTTCCCCATTTTTTAAAACCATGAGTACTTGAACAGATTGTCTTTATAGACTTTTCCTGGTATGTTATGGTCATTTTTGGAACAGAGTCTTGTATTCCTCTTATTTCTGCTTATATTTGCCAGTGTTGTATAGATCCTCTGTTTTCTCCTATTTCTCAGGGATGCCTCTCCCTAACCCGGAGAAGGAAATGGCAACCCACTCCAGTAGTCTTGCCTGGAGAATCCCATGGACAGAGGAGCCTGGCAGGCTACTGTCCATGGGGTCACTAGAGTTGGACACGACTTAGCGACTAAACCACCCTCCCCCTAAACTTTCAAAGTGGGAAGCAGTCCGACACCATTAAATCAGAAATAGAGTTAGATATTAACATGGTCAGAAGTACATATGCTTGCGCCTTTCTGGTCATACATTTACGCATTGCAGAAGGAACAGTTCTCAATCTGAGAAGTTAATCTTTGCCATTCAGTAAAAGACAATAGTGTAAGACTTGTGAATGTAGACTGTCTCTTCCTAGGTCTTCTGTGTTTTAGGTGCTATTTTGATATTAGTGGGTGATTAAGTTTTACCATATGCAGTCACATTTCCTATTATTCAACAGACTAGGCAAGTTTGTTAATTTCCCCCTAGTTTAGGAAGAAACATTGGCAGATACAGGAGAAAAAGGAACCCTAAAAAATTCCTATGTGACAGGAAGAGAAGAAATCAGGGGCAGAAACCTCTATGTTTCTAAGCAGTAAATTAGTGCTGTGCTGTGTGACAAAACTGTTGCATTCCATTTGTACAATGGAATACTACCCAATAGTAGAAAGAAAAAAGCTCCTTTGTTTTGTACCATGGATTTAAAAAATTGCCTGCATTGTTTTAATGTTAATTTTTTTTTAATGTTAATTTTTATTTTTTATTGAGATATAGTTGATTTCCAATACTACCTATGTTTCAGGTATAAAACAGTGATTCACAATTTTTAAAAGTTATACGCATTTATAGTTATTATAAAATATTGACTATATTCCCTGTGCTGTACAATATATCCTTGTAACTTATTTATTTTGTACATAGTAATTTGTATCTCTTAATCCCTTACCCCTATCTTGCTACTCCCTCCTTTCCCTCTTCCTACTGATAACTGCTGGTTTGTTCTATATATCTGTGAGTCTGTTTCTTTTTTGTTCTATTCAAATGTGTTTCATTTTTTAGCTTTCACAGATAAGTGATATTATACTGTATTTGTCTTTTTCTGATTTACTTTATTAAGCATAATACCCTCCAAGTTCATCCATGTTGTTGCAAATGGCAGAGTTTAATTCTCTTTTAATGGCTGAGTAGTATTCTGTTGTATGTGTGTGTGTCTGTGTGTGTGTCATACACACACACCCCACTTCTTTTATTAAAAAAAAAAAATATATATATATATTTTTGCTGCAATGGGTCTTTGTAGCTGTACACAGGCTTTCTCTAGTTGTGAAGAGCGGGGACTACTCTCTAGTTGTGAAGAGCGGGGACTACTCTCTAGTTGCGGTAGTGGTGGCTTCTCTTGTTTTGGTGCGCAGGCTTCTAGGAGTGCAGGCTTCAGTAGTTGTGGGCTCAGTAGTTGTGGCTCATTGGCTCTAGAACCCCAGCTTAGTAGTTGTGGTGGTTGGGCTTAGTTGCTCTACAGCATCAGGGGTCTACCCTGACCAGGGACCAAACCAGTGTCCCCTGCATTGCAAGGCGGATTCTTAACCACTGAACTGCCAGGGAAGCCCTATACCACTTCTTTATCCATTCATCTGTTGATGGACACTTAGGTTGCTTTCATATCTTGACAATTGTAAATAATGCTTCTGTGAACATTGGGGCATGTGTATCTTTTTGAATTAGGGTTTTTGTTTTCTTTTGGATGTACATACACCCGGGAGTGGGATTGCTGGGTCATATGGTAGTTCTATTTTTAGTTGGTTGAAAAACCTCCATACTGTATTCCACAGTGGCTACACCAATTTACATTCCCACCAACAGTTACAAGGGTTCCCTTTTCTCTACATCCTCACAAACATTTGTTATTTGTGGTCTTTTTGATAATAGTCATTTTGATAGGAGTAGGATGATATCTCATTGTGATTTTGACTTGTGTTTCTCTGATGTTTAGTGATGTTTAGCAGCTTTTTATGTGTCTATTGGCCATCTGCATTTCCTCTTTGGAAAAATATCTGTTTAAATCTTCTCATTTTTTAATTGAGGTGTTAGCTTTTTTTTGTTGTTGAGTTGTATGAGTTGTTTATATATTTTGGGTATTACCCCTTGTTGATCATATCATTTGTAAAAGGAAATAAACCCTTGATTCGCACAGCGTGAGTGAATAGCAAATGAATTATGCTCAATGAAAGAAGTCTGGCATAAAAAGGCATTCCATTTGTATAAAGTTACAGAGCGTTCAAACTAATTTGTAGTGGCAGAACAGATTCAGTGTTTGCCTGGGAATGGACTGGGTGGAGGGCTGATGGATTACAAAGGGACTCACAAGGAAACTTGTGGGCTGATGGAAATGTTCATTACCTTGATTGTGTTGATGATTTCATGGATGTATACAGATGTCAAAACTCATAAGTTGTTTGCTTAAACATATGCAATATATTGTACATTAAAAGTTATACTCAAGATCCCCTGGAGAAGGGAATGGCTACCCATTCCAATATCTTGCCTAGAGAATTTCATGGACAGAGAAGCCTGGAAGGCTACTGTCCATAGGTCACAATGAGTCAGACCCGACTGAGTGATAGGATGGATAAACAACAAGGTCCTATTGTATAGCATAGTCAGTATCCTGTGATAAATCATAATGGAAAAGAACTGAAAAAGTATGTATGCAAATAACTGAGTGACTTTGCTGTACAGCAGAAATTAACACAACATTGTAAATCAACTATACTTCAATAAGAACATACTTTAAATATATACTCAAAAAGCTGTTAAAACATATTCATTGCACACCTACTGTGTTCCAGGGACTGTTTGGTCTCTGGGGACCCAAGGGCAAGCAAAAACAGGCTTAGTACGTGCCCTCAAGGAGCCTGCAGCCTAATGAGGAGAGAGACATTATTTGAATCATCCCTTAGGGCAGCAGCAGGTCTCAGCTGTGATCAGTGCTATGAGGGAAGGAGAGAGGTACATGGTGCTATGTGAGCATGTCTGGTGTATTTGCAGGAATGTTTTCCTGAGAAGTGACCATTGAACCAAGATCATAGAAGCTCAGAATTGGGGGGAGGACCTCAAGGTCATCTTGTTTCAACTCTTATCAAACCTGCAGATTAAATTTATTTAAAACAATATCAACAAGAGTTTAATCTAGCATGTGTTGCTGCTATACCATCATAATCTATCAATACTCGGATGCTGGGCTCCAAGTCAAACATGGCTCACAGATTCTATCTGCATGAGGCTCTGGCCTGAGGAAGTTGGTGACCAACCTCCTGTGGTCCTGAATACTCAGGTATTAGAAGATGAAATGATCTCTCCTGTTTATGTGGCATCTTTGTCCAGGAGAGGAGCATGGCCTGAGTTCTGGCCTCATTTTGACTGTCTGTGTCTTCCCAACAGGGAGAAGATGAATCAGTCACCCTCAAATCCTGCACACGGCGGAAAACAGACTCCATTGAGAAGAGATTTTGCTTTGACGTGGAAGCAGTAGACAGGTAAGCAGCTGTCACACTTTTTCTCAGAAACAATTATTGCTGAATTTGAATTTCTTACCTTTCCCATTCAGTCAGAACATTATGGCTTTTTACCCCCTCTTTCCCTTCTTCATTCTTCCATTTAGAATAGAGGCCAATTGCTCATTCGCAGGAATCAGTATCTCTACCCCCATGCTTTACATTTGGCACTGAGGCCCTGGTTGGTTTTCTTTTAATGTCAGGGCTTCCTTCTTGGGAATGTGTGTTAGGTCTCAGGAGGGTGAATTTATGTTTAGAGAAATCTATTTAGCACAATTGTATCAGCTATATGAGATTTTTTACTTAGAATTTTTATGAAATGATTCAGAAGGAGTTAGATAAAAGCAAAAGTAGAGTTCTACTCAGTTCAAAAAGGAGGTTTTAGTTACAGCATTTTGCCTACCATTGTGGTGTGTATGCACCCAAGAAAGAAAGCACACCACTTGTGAAATCAGTCTTTGGAGAGGAAGCTCTGTGTTGTGTTCCTCGAGATTTATAGAATCTCATTAAGTTGTACCATTTCATGATGTTAAGCTGGTTTGACAGCATTCCAGTTCTTTGAGACACTTTACTTGGCAACAGGTTAATTCTTTGAATGAACGCCATGAGTTAAGCTTATTTAAGCTGTCTATTCAAGATCAGCAGTGCTAGCACAAAGATGCTTAGATCTCAGCATGATTCTCTTGTCATGCTGTTTAATTTCTCCCCTTTTTTTTAAAAAAAAAAAAAGAAAAAGGTACACATTTTGTCAGGCCAGTACTTTCTACCTTCCCTGAGATGTTTACCTGTGGCCACTCCATGACAGCTCTAAAGGATCTGGAGCGAGGGTACCACCTGGCATGTTCTGCTCCGTGTGCTACCAGGGGTGAAATGCCTTGTGGTGTGATGTGGCCCGCAGTGTGGCCCCTGAGGCTGATAGTGTGCCTGTGGAGAGAGCAGGCCCATGTAGCCTAAATTGGACATTTGTGGAAACTAACCTTGTCTCATTAGCAATCTAGTTATTATACTTTTGGCTCTCAAGTCAGGAAACCCAGATCTAAATTTTGACTTAATAAAACTTTGCTTAGTAACCATATGAGTTTTGGCGAGTCACTTAATCTTGAGAGGCCTTGATTTCCTTCTCTGGAAGATGAAGATAGTCATAATACCTAGTTCCTGGAATGGTTAGGATTTAAGAAGATAAGGCATATAAAATGCTTGGCAGACTAACAAATGATAAATGTTCATCAATGAGTTGTTATTAGTTATTAATTAGCATGTCCCTCATGGTTATCTGATTTGATATTTCAAAAGCTAGCATCTAAATGCAGAGGAATGAATATAATTTGTAAAGAAAGGCGAGTACCCTAGTTGTTTGCTTGCTGAGTGTGGGTTGTAGAGGGGAAGGGAATGGAGAAGGGCTGTAATGGAGGAGTAGGTTGAACTGGGGTAGCAAAGGGGGATTGCGAAAAGTGCACTGCAAACTAAGATTATTCTTGACTTTAAACAAATCCTACATCTGGATGCTTTGAGCCCTTTTAGGCATCTCTCTTCTCTATTACAAGTTTGGAATTTGTAAGAATTCATATTTGTTGACGTCCATGAAAAATGGATTAGTGGATGTGTTTGTGTGGGCATGGAGCCCTGTTGTGTGATGCTGGTCAGCTGAATAGTTCCCAGAGGTGGTCATCTATATGTAGGGCTCCTTGAACAAGGGCATGCCCTGCATTGCAGCTCTTGTTATTTTGGAAATGAGGTCAGTGACACTTTCTGAAGCTGAGTCATTTTCTTCTTCAGAAGTTTCCCAGAAGTTGTAAAGAGTTGCTTTTTAGGCAATTAAAACTCACCATGGTTCCTCTATCTCATTTCCACCCTTGCCAACACTTCCTACCACCTTCCCCCTGTGTTAGGCCAGAAAAGCTTTGCACGTCCCAATTATAAGCCAAGAGCAAATGTGTCACATTCAACATACTGAGTGTATTTGGGAAGTCCATTTCTTTTAAGTCATCACCTCTGGTTTTCTTGGCGTGACATGGAGAGGTTTCAGTTGTGGTTCAGAATGAGGCTGCTGAATCTCCTCTTAATAAGCAGGAAGGGAGTAGAGGGTTCTGTTGTATTATTTGTGTTTTTAATGTTCAGTGTATTGTGATGCTGTTCTGCCTGAGGAGAGCCTGCCCTATTCAGAGCTGGCCAGTTTTTGGAGTCATCTGAGGGCTGAACCTGGGGAGTACCACTGACATGTGGACTCCTGGTCCACAGCCACGCTGCCTCCACTGGCCTCAGCACCCCAGGAGGCAATATTCCTCTGCCTGAACCATCCAAGGCCAGGAACCAGGCCCCTAGAGACTGCTCTCACAGCTTAGCACCTGTGAAGTTATTCGGACTAGCCAGTCCTAAACAGTTGACCTGGCCCTGCCTTCCTTTGCTGCAGAAACTCTAACAAAGGTCAGTGTCTGGACTCTACTCTCCAGCCACTTCTGCCTCCTGGATGATGCTGGTGTTTTCCCACGTGCTCTATGTGGTGTTCCAGGCATCCTGTTTCTAGCACCCTTGAATATAAGAAAATTGGTTTACTTGAGTCCCTTCTGTGTCTCCTCTTGTGGTTGCACTTGACTGGCCATCACCTGAAAGAACACAGAACATCCACGAACCACCTTCTCTCCATTTTCTATACAAGTCGTCATCTTTGGTCTCAAAGATGAGGTTACCATTGGCACCATTTTTTTTAGCATCATTCTGCATTTTCCTCCCACATCCAGGAAGAAACTGAGGTGAGAGGAAAAGGCGTTTGCATGTGCTCAGGGGAGGCATCCCTGAGAACTCTGCATAGAGTCCTGTTCTCTGGAAGACCTGCACACCCCTCTTTTTCTTCCAGTGTGCTTTAGCAAGGCAGGGATGCTGCTAGCTGTCCTGCTGTCTTTGCAACCTTCCATAGACTTCTTAGCTTCTGCCTGCTGAGTTGGAGAAGCAAAGGGGTGAAATGCCAAGTTTAGCACCTAGGAAATGCGAAAGTCAGTGAGGGAATGGTTATATTTAACAGCATGAGGTTTTAGAATGTTCCCAGAGTATGTAGCAGAGAATAACATTTATGTAGTAGCTATTAATATTTTCTTCTATGAAGATAATACTACATGCTAAAGTGTGACTTATTTGACTTAGAACATGTGAAGTTGTGAGGTTTGAAGATTGACTACTTTTATCCTTTAGGCTCAGTGCTGATATTTCATGTCATTGTGTAGCTGGAACTGTAGCCTTTAGGAAGTGATGTTCTAGGAGGTCAGTGTTGTGAGTTGAAGATACCAGTGTCTCTTACTGTGTGGTGAGAACCACCCACTCTCAACATCCACAGGGGTGCTTGTGAGAAGGGCAGCTTCTTGTTCCTGCCCCAGACTGACACAGTACGCCTTTCTGCAAGAGGGACCCTGAAGTCCCACTTTGTGATAAGGTCTTCTCTTGTCCTCTCTTGCTCACAATTGGTGTATTAAAGAGCAGGCATATCCTAATATAGTGTTCTCAGAGCGCACCAAAGCATTTTCCTTGTTAAAAACAAGCAACAGTAAAACAAAACAGCTCAGCCTCCTTTACTAAGGAGCTTACTTCTTAGCTTGATGGAGGAGAATATAGCTAGTAGAAAAAGATGATCACCAGTCTCTGATACAGAGTACTAGGAATAAAGCAACAGTAAAACCCACAATAAAACCCAGTTTTTTAGTTAACTATGGAGGAGACCAGCAGTAAGAGAGTACTTTCTGGAAGCTGAACACATTGTGTAATTTCATGTAGTCCTCACCCAGCCCAGGGAGACTTGTGCTCAAGTGTCTTGTGTTACTGAGGAGGGATCTGCAGTTTAGAGGGCGAGTCTTACCCAAGGTTCAGGTGGGAGTTGAACTGAGGGCACTTTTGCTGCCTCAAAACTCAGGGTGTTTTAGAAAGCGTTTTCGAGTGATGAGCCCAGTGCTCTCTGTACTTGGATCTTGGGGCCGCTGCTGAGCAGTCACCTTGCTGACTGTGAAATCTGACGAGTGCTTTCTCCCTCTCGTCGTTGGTGTTTGCTGTGTAAACTAATGGTGGTTGAACAAAAGCAGCACATACACTTCTGTTCCCGTATTTCCTACCCTGTGCTCTTCAGAAAGTCCTCACATGGCTAACAGTGTACAGAGGCACACAGTAGGTGTTCATGAAAGCTGTGTGGTTTCTGTACTCTCTTCTTTTACCTTTTACTCCTGACGATCTACATTTCTGTTCGTCTAAGGAGACTGGCGTGAGTAAGGAACCCAAGCACTGGCGCCGTTTGTCAGTAGACTGTTTGCATTGCATCCCAGTGCACTGCTGCCAGTTCGTTAATCCTCAGATTCTGCCGGAAAGGGATTAATCCCTGACATTTCTGTCCTCTAGGAAGAACGGTTGTAACTCTGACCCATGAATGAGTTGGAAATCAAATTGAGGATTAATTCAGAGTTTAGGATTTAGATTTATACCTCTTGAACTTTTTGTGTCAAAGATCCTCCTTACTACTGTGAATAGATTTCAGAAAGCTACCTTAACTCATACATCTAAGAATCTGTGTGGCTTTAAATGAGTGTGTGACTTGTAGTAGTTGTGGGTGTTACCACAACTTGCTCTGAAGAAGAATATTTTATTTTCCCAGAAGGTACTTGTTACGGGTTAGGTTGTATACCCCGACAAGTTCATAATGCTGAAATTCTGATCTCCAGTGTCTGAGAACAAAAATTGTTTGGAGATAGAGTATTTGTAGAGGTAGTCAAGTTAAAATGAGGTGATTAGATTAGGGTGGGCTCTTATTCATTCTGACTAGTGTACTGATAGAAAGGGGTAATTTGGACACAAAGCCAGACATGTACACAGGGAGAATGCCTGTGAACATGAAGGCAGAGATCTGGGTGATGTCTCTTTGAGCCAGAGATTGCTAGCAGATGACCAGCAGCTAGGAGAAAGGCATGGAAAAGCTTCTCCTTTACATACTGCAAAAGGAACCCACTTGCTGACACTTTGGTGTTGAGCTTCTAGCCTCTAGACCTGTGAGATAATACGTTTCTGTTATTCATGTCACTCTGGGGGACTTTGTTATAGCAGCCTGAGAAAACCAATACAGTACTGGATAAGAGGGATTCTCTCAAGGAAGCAGCTGTGAAAAGCCCCCACAACCTTTTAGATGGGTGGCCCAGTACACATTCCTTGAACAATCCCATTGATAAGGAGCCCCACTTCACAAAGCCACCCTTTTACATACATTATCTTCCTCAGTGTTTGAAAAATCATTATTTCTTATACCTTAATAAAGAAGCATTCTTTGGTGCCTTTGTATTACCTTGCTGTAGAACTGAACATTTGAAAGTTTATATGGTACATTGGTTAATATAATAAAAGGTAGATTTTTTCTTTAAATTGTGTTAACTCTTTTTGAGTGAGTTTAATGTAAAATTCCTGAGTAAAAAATGAGAGTTTGTCTAAAAGCAGCCATTGGGTATTGGCATGTGATTCTTGCCATTGTCTGTCTTTAGTTAGTTTGAATAATTAACTCTACCATGCAGCATCTTATGGAAATTAATGAGCAGATGTAGGGAAAATACTTGTTTAAGCTGAAGAATCATGGTGGTAGTCGTCTCTCGGCATCTCTGCATTTGTTTATTTTAAAGAGATGTCTCACAAATGTATGTGACACATGGGTGTTTTCTCCCAAATGTTTTCCAGGAGGAGCCATAAACCATATGGAAAATAATAGAAACAAAAGACTTCTTTTTGATGCATTGAATCAATGTAGTCTCTTGAGGAGTGGTGTTTATACTTGGAGGAAAGGAAACAATTAGAATGCTTTTATGTTTTCCAGGACTAGCTGACCCCAACAGAAGTCCATGCGTTTGAAGATATTGTGTGGAGTGTTGCATGCCCCATTCCCGCCTTTGGTACTCTCCAGAGGTGGGCAGAACAGAATTTATTAGGATCACAAGGTTACTGGGTGCTGGGGTGTCATGGGGACCAGACCAAGACAAGCATAGTCCTTGCCTTCATGGGTCTTACTTAGCGTTGATTGTAGAATGGCAAACACATTCATGCAACTGGAGGTATAAACACCAGTATATTGAGTGTTTAGCAAACTTGGAGGATCAAAATGCTATGAGGAACTCACAGGGGGATTTCACCCTTCCAGTCTTATAGAGAGGGATGGCATAATTAGAATGCTTTGAATTTTCATTTCCTCTCTTCTCCCCCCCCCCTCCTTATTTATTATTCATAACTAACTGCCAGAGACTCTACTGACCATGGAGATAACAAAGTTTAATGAAGCAGTATGAATCTATTGGACTTTGCTTCTTGCGAGTCATCATCTGATTTTTCTTGCAAACCATTTTCATAGTCCTCCTCCTGTGAGCTTTCCATGAATAGATCAAGAGACAGCTTTCCTGTGAACCAGTCCTAGCCTGGCATGTCACACCCACTGTGAACTCTATCCTCACGTCCCACCATATACTAGGTATTTGCACATTGACAGGCTTTCCTTTGTATTGGTTAGTTGTTCCATTAGTTATGTTTTATATAACTCTTCAATTCTGACTATCTGTCTCAGGTAATTTGCTCCCAGAGGCAAAATAACATTACTTCATTCAGCTTTTAGTACAGTACTGTGTGCTTGTAGTTCAATTTTGTTTTTTATAGTAATGCACTTTCCGAGTTAGATTATTTTGTTCTTTCCTTTGGGACTTTGGTGAATTACTATGTAAGAGATTATGGGAACTGAATCATGTTAGTTGATATTTAAACTGAAGCTTGGGCAAGTTTAAACATAATCTCCATTTCTGCATTGGTAGGACAAAAAACCAGAAGAATGGGAAATTGGTTAAAGAAAGAATAGTGACAGCTAGAAAGATTAATGGAAGATCTGAATAATCTACCCCAACCTTCTAATGAGTCACCACCCATAGTATATTTTTATAGAAGGCTGCATGATGCACGTAAAAGGTCGAAGCAGCCCTCAGTGTGAACTTGGGATCTGCCTCTTACTGGCTGTGTGAGTCTGGACTGGTGGATTAACTACTTTAATCATACCTACCTGGCAAGATTATTTTGAAAATAGAATACTGTAATATTCTTCCCTGATGTAGTTCTCTGTTGGAAGAGGTTCTTTCTTTGAAGTTTGCTTTCTATCCTAAAACTTGGGACTTCATTGTTCTTACAGTGTACTTTTAGTGTTGGAAGGTATTTCTTTGAACCTGTTTCATTCTGATGGCACACCTTTTTCTTAGTGTTGTGACTTTTCAAGTCATCTGTAAGTTGAGAGTGAATACAGGTGCTTTAAGGGTATATGTGTACAGGAAGAAGAATCTATTTTCAAACTATATGTGATAATCTATTATTTATATATATTTCCTATACAAGATAAAAGGTTTAAGCCCTTCCTTCCAATTTATGCTCTCAAAAGGAAGCCATACCATACTACTTTTAAGTTAAAATAATACTCTTCTAGTTTGGAATGTGGTGTGTGTGCGTGCATTTGTTTGTGTGCCGTCGTGTTTGCAAGTGTCAGACTGTGTTTTCCAAAAACGATCATCTTATGTAACAGACTTTGTTTCGGTGCCCAGCCTCTAGATGGCAGTGTTGTATACGTATTATAGCTGTTAGCTGGTCCAGTGGAAAATTAGCTGTCCTTTCTACACTGACATTTAGTAGTCAGTGGTGTGTGTGTGACGTGTGTTTCTGTAGAAGAAACCATCATGTGAATATTACCTCTTAAAGGAAAGGCATTCTAAATGACTCATTCTTTCCCTAGAAATTCCTTCCTTCCCACCTTTCTATGATGGATCACTTCATACCCACTTTCCTGCAGAAGCAAGCATGCTCAGTTAGTGCAGCCTCTGTTTAAACATTGCATTTTACCTTCCTTTCTGAACTCATGTGTCAGGCTCCTTGCTTCAGGGACTGCTTATTCGAGGCTGGTGATAAAAACAGATGAGTGATTGGGACTGTCCAGTGTGTGCTGTGAACCAGGCATTTCTGCTTTTCCCTTTTGGTACAGTCTGCCTTTATCTTCTGCAGCAGATGAATCCATTTTTCCTGGTTTCAAACTTCCCCTCCCCTCCCCTTCTCACCCCTTGTTTGAAATAATATTTGATTTTGCCTTCCTGCTGGTTGGTTAGAGTGCTGGTCTCAATGCCGTTGACATTTTGGGGAGGAAATGGCTTTTTCCTTCCTCAGAGGGTGTTCTCCTGCTCTGACTTCCATGATTTGGGTGGGGATAGAGTGGGGAGAAATATTGTACTTTCTGAATTGCTCCTTGACTGTTTCATAAAATAAGCTAGTTGAGAAGTTCTTAGAATCTTTAGACTTCTTGTATTTTTTAAATTGCTGTTTTGTTTTTTTTTTTTTCTTTTTAAAAAGTTAAATGAGAGAGTATTTGCTGTTTGATTCTGGTTTAAGTAAGAGTGAGATGTGCTGGTTAATGAACTGTGGTGTGAAATAAGGCAACTGTACTTATTTTATTTCTATTACTTAATCCTGTTTCTGTTCTTTAGTCTGCATGGTGAAATTTGGAGTTTATTGATTGAATATACCAATTTATTTGCTAATTTCTAAGTATAAAATGAGTTTAGTTTTTAAAAATCAAAATCAAAATTTTGCTATTATATGAGTCTGAAGAAAGGAGACAATTCAGTGTGTAAACTCCACTTACACACTCCTGTGTGTCTGTTCATCATGAGATAGAATACTTAGAAGGATTGATGAATGACCTAGAAGATTTTTAGAATTAGAATATTTTCTTGTAGGTTGTTATCAAAATAACAAGTGTTTGCATTCCCCCTGAGGGTTATTCGTCCTGGCAATGCTTTCTTCTGGTGGTGTGTGTTGAAATCTGCTGACTCTTCGGTCCTTGGTGCCTGTGGCGCATAACTGGCACTCAGTCAGTATGTCTCACTAAAGACCATGTAACTTACTGTGCCAAAGATGTCTTTGTCTGGGCTTCCTGATGTTTCATGACTTCATTCTCCTTTAAAATAAAAATGTAAGGAAATTATCTGAAGCAATTGGCAGTATTCCTCTTTAGACTGTTATCTTTGCTATGGTCCTGATTATTTTAGGACTTCTCCTCCCAGGAGCTCAGTGCTATAGGCTATAGTAGGTTATGATTCATTCACTCATTAGGATCATATCCTTTCTAAATAATTGATTAGAAGCCTGCTTCCGAAAATTTCTCAAGGGCTGTATGTATATTTGTTTATGTGGGGGTGGGGGTGTGTGTAGAGGAAGTCCTTTCCTCCTTCTCCAGTTTCCTTTCTCCAGAGAGAGAGAGAGAGAGAGAGAAGTGCCTTCTCCCCTTTCCCTCCGTCCTCCTAAGGAAATGGTCACCTGGGATCCCGGGGCACAGATACTCCTTGCTTGGGGTGGGGGCAGTACAGTGTTGTGCTTAACGTATGGGCCTTGCTTTAGAGTCAGGCAGACGGGGTTTTCAACTTGAGACTTTGCTATTGCCTACCAGTTGAAGATTGTGCAAGTCATTTCTGAGCCTCAGTTTTTTAAAAGAAGTATAATGAAAGTACCTACTTCATTGCGAGGAACAAAGATGATGCTAGCCACATCCTTAGCCCAGTACTTGGCCCATAATAAACAATAAACCTTAGCTGCAGTTGTTGGGCCACTGTTTGCAATGTCTGGTTTCTCTCTCACGTCTGTCTTTTCTCACCTGTAGCCCACTGCAGGTTACTCTGGCATGTGTATTTTTCTCATGTGCAAGCATATGTAATGCACAAGGACCACCAATGGTTATTTATCTCAGAACATGCAAATTGTGCAGATTCATAAGTTTTTGAATGGTAGATGAATATAGTAGATGAATTTTGCCCTTCTGTGATGACACTGAGTCCTCACATTGGAAAAAAATGGGCAAGTATCCCCAGTTCCCCTTTTGTTAATGAACTGGAAAGGCTCTGCTCAGTTGGGCTGTGAGGCACATCAAGAATGCAGACATGCATCATTGTTAGTCCCAGTGCACGAGATGCATTGTAGCATGTGGGGATGCCTTGGGATGGAGCTCAGGTAAGGGGAGGCAGAGAAGGACCAACACAGATCCCAGAATCGTAGGCTGGCAGTCCATAGATGTTCAATTTGGCTTGAATAGTGTTTGAGGTCACATTTTAAAATGGGAAAGATGTGTAAACACTGACCCTGACGTCCCACGTGCCAGCTGTCTATAGAGCTGAATGGCAGATGCCTCATTTAGGTGGGGCATGTGCTTTCTACTTTGCGACAATCCCCACCATGCCCTGATGTCCCCCACCATGGTGACAGGGGATAGCTGCCATTTTGCCTTGCATTTGTACTGTTGTTTTTCCCATAGAGGGAAATCCCTTTTGTTTCTGTGACTTTATCAGAAAGCAAAAGTGAAAAAGAAAAAATAATGAGCTGCATATTTTAAGGTAAATGAGACCACACCTGTTTTCCCTGGGGCAGGGAAGAATCTTTTCCAGTTTTCCTCATTTTGCTTAGTTGTCTGGTCTCTGTAGATATTTGACTCTGTAATCTCACATATACACAGAAGAGATGTCATTCTCCAGAATTATTCTGCTCTGTCCATAAGTTTGTGTCTGAAGATCTGCCATATGTTTGGTAACATGAAGATCTGCTAAAACCCCGCATGCTTGTAATTGCCAAAGAACAGCTAAGGACCAGTTTTGCCAGTAGAACTTTAAAAGCAAAGGACCACTTCCTTTGGTACTCATGTGTCTCTCTTTACCTGTGACTGGCAACCTCTTCTCTAGACCTTCATCGTTTTCCTCTGCCTTTCTACCTAAGCACAGTGAGGCAGGTTTTGTGCACAGGCTGTTGAGAACATGTGTTTCTGTGGATGCCACTGTCCTTCTTTTACTCGGAATTTAACCCTTATATGTGCAGCACTGTGGATAGAACCTGGGGAATGAACTCTTGCCAGCAGAAGATTTATAGTCTTATGAGTGAGTAAGCCCTAGATCTTTGGAGGTCAGTATAGAAAGAAAAGTACTGTTAGATTCTGAGTGTGTTTCAGTGGGGTGGAGTGAATTAGTAATAGCATTTCCTGGTCCAGTAGGAAGTGGGTGAATTGCCAAGCCACTGAGATCACCATTGTTGACTCAGATTCGGAATAAGATTAGAGTAGGAAGGCTGTCCAGCAACCCTGGAATCAGGGCTGGTTGTGATTCTGCTTGCTCCTGGCTGGTGAGAAGGCTGTGACCTGACATGAGTGGTCCCAGGTTCCTGGATGTGCTAATAAGTGATGTATTACTTTACGTGGACCCTTTGTGGAGACCAGAGTTGAAAGGAGATAAGGTGGTGGGTAGCAGTTTGCCTTTTAATTGGTGAATA
The DNA here is from genome assembly GCA_006408695.1 of Aepyceros melampus. Taxonomy (NCBI): domain Eukaryota; kingdom Metazoa; phylum Chordata; class Mammalia; order Artiodactyla; family Bovidae; genus Aepyceros; species Aepyceros melampus. Next base: position 163,811 of record SJXQ01013106.1, on the reverse strand, counting down.
ACTATTTTCTGCATTGCCCCAGTAGTGTGAGAGGCAAGGTGCTTAGGAAATTGCAGATCCTTATTCATGTGTCTCAAGAGGATCCAGATAGAGCACCAACCAAGGACTTGTTCAGCGTGAACAGGAGGTACTGTATTTGAAGTAGAATTTTAGGATTGAGCTCTAGAAAGGATTGTAAATCATTTGTTCTTCTTTCCTCTGGTGGGTAGTGGGAACACTCTGGCAGGTTTTCTAGGATTTGCTGAAGACCCCTTATCAATGATCAGACTTAATTCCAAAAGGGGAAGTAGGCCACTTTGATGTTTTACTCAGGAGGAAAAAGGAAATGGCCATGACCCCAGAGCCTGTTAGTCAGCCCTTGGCCTGGCTTGCTTTGCGGTAGAGGTGTGATTTTTCAGTGGTGTGTGACAGTGTTCAGGGGGTGGGGATCATGTGTATCAGAAGCTCCTGTGACTTTCTTTCCCCTTTGAATCTGCCCTTCTCCTTCCGTAATTTGGACACTACCCAACACTTGTCATCTGTTCCCTCCACTGACCTGCTGCTCATTTGCTCCTGTGATAACAACTAATTTTTGGACCACTTACTTTGTGCCTGACATTTTGAAATGCCTTATACATAGTTCACTTAGCCTTCACAAACACCCCATGAGGTAGGTACTCTTATTGTCTGTTTTTTAAAGAATAACATAGAGTCAGTCAATTACTCGTCTGCTAGGAGAAGGCAATGGCACCCCACTCCAGTACTCTTGCCTGGAAAATCCCACGGACGGAGGAGCCTGGTAGTCTGCAATCCATGGGGTCGCTAGAGTCAGACACGACTGAGCAACTTCACTTTCACTTTCCTGCATTGGAGAAGGAAATGGCAACCCACTCCAGTGTTCTTGCCTGGAGAATCCCAGGGACGGGGGAGCCTGGTGGGCTGCCGTCTCTGGGTCGCACAGAGTCAGACATGACTGAAGCGACTTAGCAGCAGCAGCAGCAGGAAGCACTAAAGTCAGAATGACAAGTAAGGTTAGATGACAGGCAGTATATCTTGGGTATTTAAAAACATTCTTTTTATTGAGTTATAATCAGAATAAAATGAATAAATCTTAAGTCTATATCTTAATGACTGTTCACACACAGACACATCCTCCCACATACCTGTGTGACCACCTAGGTCAAGTTATAGAACATTTCTGTCACCCTGGCAGGTTTTCTTGGGCACCTTCCCAATCACTGCCCATACTTCTCCAAGACAAAATCACTGTTCTGGTTTCTCTCAGCACAGGACTTTTGCAAGAATTTGAACTTATATAAATGAAATCCCACTGTTGGTAGTCTTTTGCGTCTGGCTTTTTTCCCTCATTATTTCTGAGATTTATTTATGTTGTTGCATGTAACAGTAGTTGGTCTTTTTTATTGTTTGTGGTGTTACATTGTTTTAAATATACAACAGCTTATTGTCTTGTGAATGAATATTTGCGTTCTTGTTGCAAAACTTGGCCATTGTGAATAAACCTGAGTATTCTCAAATGTTTTTTTTAGTAGATAAGTGCTCATTTCTCTTGGGTATATATCTAGAGGAAGAATTGCTAGATCGTAAGGCATAGGTTTAATTTAATTTTATTTATTTATTTTTTTAATTAATTTTTATTTTTTTAGTTTGTTTTGCTTTACAATACTGTATTTGTTTTGCTACACATCGACACATAGGTTTAATTTTAATAGATATTTCCAAAGTGGTTTTATCACTTTGCTCTCCCATCAGCAGTGGATGAGAGTTCCAGGAACTCTGCATTCTTGCCCATACTTGTTACTGGTGGTCTTTTGAATGTTTTCCATTCAGAAGGGTGTTTCTTCCATTGTGGTCTTAATTGCGTTTCCTTGATGTGTCATCGCGTTCCCTTCTGTTTCTTGTGTTTGTGGCCCTTTGTGTGTCCTGTTTTATGAAGGTCTTTCATCCATTTTATTAATTGGGTTGTTAGTTCTTTTTTTTTTTTTTCTTATTTGTTGACATTCTTTGCATATTCTGGATATTTGTCTCATTGGAGATAACAATTACAAACACCTTCTCTTATTCCCCTAGTAGTATCTTTTGACTCTCTTAGAATCTTTTGATAACTGGAGTTTCTTTTGTTTTGGTGAAGTCCAAATTTATCCTTATTTTTTATGATTAGTGCTTTTTGTGTTCTTCTGCAAAATGAAAACCTCACTGCCTTTCCATCTCTTGGATATTTTTAGGCAGAAAAAAACATGGAGACCCACTGTTATAGAATGTAAACCACAGTCACAATGGTCATTATTGGATTCCTATTTTTGAACTGTTTGCCTGAGTGGTGTTCTGAGCCCTCATCTTTATAAAACACTTTAGGTTTCACAGAGCTCTTAATCATTCGACCTCATTTGATCCTAGGCAGGAGCTCAATAAAGCCTTGCAGGAGGGTCTAGTCCCTTCTGATGGCCAACAGAAGCTCTCTGGCAGCTGCAGTATCTCCATGTTTCCCATAGCTTTGTGCTTGAGGGCAAAGCATTAGACTGTGTGGTTTGGTTCCTGGCTCTGTAACTGGGGACAAAGTACTTAACCTATTTGTGCCTTGGTTTTCTCATCTGCTAAATGGGATAATGAGAATATCCCTCCCTCATGATGTAGTTGTGAAGATGAAATGAATTAATTACTATATAGTGCTTAACACACTATCTGGCACACAGAGTTGGGTTATTATTATTGTAGTTTTATTATTGTTTGATGGGGGTCACAATTCTTTTTTTAATTGATGTATAATTGTCGTAAAATATTAGTTTCAGGTGTACAACACAGTGATTTTGTAATAGACTACACACATACAAAGTTATTATAAAATATTGACTATATTTCTGTTGCTGTACATAACATCCCTACGACTTACTTGGTCACTTGTACGTCTTAATTCCCTTCACCTATTTTGTCCCTCCTCTCACTCTTCTCCCCACTGATACCTGCTAGTTTGTTCTCTGTATCTGAGGACCACAGTTATTTGCAGAGCTGAAAAGAGCTCTGATCATTTACTCCATTTTCCTTTTATTGTGTCATATTTTCCTTTCCTCATTCCACACTCCTACCTCATGAGTCCTCTGTCTCTTTCCCTCTTTATCTTTCCACTTTTGTTATGAAAAGCCAGATGCATTTCACACATGAACTAAATTGATACCTGAGTGAAAGTGTACTGTCTTACAGGGACTGACATGGAATGTGTAGGGTCATTGAGAGTTTTGCTCAGTTTCTTTTGTTTTGAGGGATGGTGGCTAGCAGGGTCATAGAATATTGGAAAGGAAGTGACTACTTGATTCCAAAATAAAGTTGACCCATTTACCTTGTTCTAGGAATTACAGACATAAGAGATTTATGTAATAGTGGTTTAAATTGTAATAAGGGAAAAGAAAACTTGAAGCCAAGTGAGTGTTTTCTAGATGTCTAGAAAGGATAGTATAATACTGTGATCCAGATGTTTACATACATGAGGCTGAGAGAAAGTTTTCTGAACTTGGGGTGATAGGATTAGTATCAAGTGTGTTAAATCTATTCAGCTTTCTATCACCTCATCCCTCCAAAAAAAGAAATAACAAAATTACAAGTGGAAAAGAATTTATCTTTTGATTTTTTTTTGTGAAATAAAAACAAATCCTGTTGACTTTCCTGGTTGCTAATGCCAAATGGCCCACCCTTAATAGCATCTGAGTTTGTTGGAACTTCCTCTTTGTGACTCTGGGTGGAAATTTCACACTGTTTGCCATGAAGTTGATGTGACATCTGCAAGGTCCCTGAGATCTTGGTCTGCTAGGAAGCTATTGTGGTTTCACTGTTTGCTGATGAACACCTAGCAGGAAATGAGATACTTTGGTGTGTAGAGAGTAGCTTTACCCCAGTATGGAGAGTAGGGTGTCTTTGCTCTCCAGTGTGGGGAGAACATGAAGGAAAAATGGGGTGTCTGGGTGGGAAGAGGTGCCTCAGGATCACCCGAGAGGATGGTTAAAATTCAAGTTCTCAGGCACAGTGCAGAAGTTCAGGTTCAGTGAGGTAGGGCTGGGCTGGGTACCTCTGTGTTAAGGGGATGCCTGATATCCAGGCACAACAACACTGAGAACAATACTCAAAAAGAGTTTCAGGCTCAGGGACTGGAGAGTTCCACAGTGGACTGCAGCTGTGTAGACTTTTCATCTCAAAGCCATTAAAGCTTTGTATGTGGCTTTAAACTGGAAGGGCAGAATCAGTCCACCAAGCCCCCAGCCACAGGGCCGCAGCTGCCAGCAGTCTGCAGATACGCAGCAGGTCAGGCACACTAGATGGGCTGACAGTGGTGGGAGAAGAAGGAGGAGTTTCCCGACCTGTGCAGTAAATACTGTGCCTTTTGAGTCATTGGGTCTAGGTACTAGCACCCAGTGTGACCTTCCCAAGAGTGACTGCCCCCTTGGGAGTGGTTTCTGTCCCATCGCCTGGGTGTCGTCCACCTGCTTACCCCCAGCCACCTGCACACACCCCGCCTCTCCCGCCGCTGCCTCTCCCGCCTGGTCTTTTTTCCTCTCCCTGCCCCTACCCTCTCATTCGCTGCCTCCCACACTGGCACTCCCTCCCCAGTGCCCCTCATTCCCAGCCTCCCCAAATACGTCGTGTGTGTGTGTGTGTGTGTGTGTGTGTGTATGTGTATGTGTGTGTGAGGTCTTCATTGCTGTGTGGGCTTTCTCTGGTTGCAGAGAGTGGGGGCTGCTCTCTAGTTGCAATCCGTGGGCTTCTCATCATGGGGGCTTCTCTTGTTACTGAGCACAGTCTCTAGGCGCGCAGGCTTCAGCAGCTGTTGTATGTGGGCTCAGGAGTCGCAGCTCACTGGTTCTAGAGCACAGGCTCAGTATTTGGGTTGCATGGATTCACTTGCTGCACAGCATATGGGATCTTCCCAGACCAGAGATCCAACCCATGACTCCTGCATTTGTAGGCAGATTCTTTACCTCTCAGCCACCAGGGAAGCCTCCATGCTTCCATCTTTGAAAACTTTTTTCTTTGGTGATGTTGAGGAAGGATGAATGAAAACAAATGTGATGTTTAAACATCAATACAGTATACTTACACATATATATGGAATTTAGAAGATGGTAATGATAAACCTGTATGTGAGACAGCAAAAGAGACACAAATGTATAGAACAGCCTTTTGGACTCTGTGGGAGAGGGAGAGGGTGGGATGATTTGGGAGAGTAGCAGTGTAACATGTATGATATCATAAGTGAAACGAATCACCGGTCTAGGTTCGATGCAGGATGCAGGATGCTTGGGACTGATGCACAGGGATAATCCAGAGAGATGCTGTGGGGCAGGAGGGGGGAGGTGGGGGTCGGGATTGGGAGTTCATGTACACTCGTGGCTGATCATGTCAATGTATAGCAAAACGAATACAGTATTGTAAAGCAAAACAAACTAAAAAATAAAAATTAATTAAAAAAAATGTTGGAGGAAAAAAGTAATAAAACTGATTGCTTATTCATAAAAAAAAACTATGTTCAGTATGAGTAGGCCTAGCATGTTCATTGAAACTGTGGAAATAAGCCAGGAGCAGCTAGAACAGCGACTATAAGTGGATTGAATAAATAGGCTTAGGTGTTTGTGGGCCCAGACTTGTGCTGTGCAAGGCATCATGGAGTTCGTGTGTGTGTCCACTGTACCTTCTGTGATCTTGAGCAGTGCTGCAGACTTAATTCTTGCTTCGTGGATCTCTGCCTTCCTTTTAGGCTTTCTCAAACTTTAAAGATGAAGATTTGAGTCATTAATTCTTAACTTTCTGTGGGTTGCAATCTCCTTCCATAGTCTGATAGGCAGTTTGAATTGTTTGTCCAAAAAAAGGCACAAACATTGGGAGGAGGGAGGGTGGCTCATAGACTCTTTGGGGCCCATCCTTGGACCCTAAGTCAAGAATTCCTGTCTTAATGCACATAGAGGGCTTGTAGTCCCTTCTGCCAAGTTCATTTTTGTGGTGCACCCCTCTTGTGTGACATCTGTTAGGGGTACACAACAAACATTATTCAATATTGTGTGCATGCTTTCTGGAGGGTCTTTGCTCAGTTTGAAAAAGCAAGAATATTTCAGGGAGAGAGTGAAAAGAGCTAATGCATATAAAGAATGCGTTTAGTTCCTGCTGTGCTAAAGATTCATTTAAAACTAGTGTGCACATTTAATATAGTCATAAGTATAATGCCCATTAGATATTAGACCAGGATCCCTCCACTTGGATGTTCCATCTCTTTATTGAGTCGGTCCAATAATTCTCTTCAGTTTTTGTTGTTGGCTAGTCGCTAAATCGTGTCCAACTCTTTTGCGAACCCATGGACTGTAGCCAGCCAGGCTCTTCTGTCCATGGATTTTCCCAGGCAAGAATACTGGAGTGGGTTGTCATTCATTCTCCAGGGAATCTTCCTGACCCAGGGATCGAACCCAAGTCTCCTGCATTGGCAGGTAGATTTATTACCACTAAGCCACCAGGGAAGCCCTATCTTCACTTTAGTACATGTATATTGTACCCCTACTTGGAGTCAAACACTCTGGTAGCATTTTGGGGGAGAGGAACGAATATGATCTCAAGGAACAAACAAGGCCAGAGGGAATCACTTGACTCCTCTGTGTGCTTAGCTATATGGAGAGTCCTGGCTTATGTGTTCCCTGCCACCTTCCTGAGGGAAGTGGCCTCAGTGAGAGGGGTTTGGGGTGATGGCTTTGCTTTCTGAGGCTGGAAGGTGGCTCTGAAGAGCTGAGGGGTGCCTCTCTCTCTGCATGCCATTAACCCTAGTTAGCCTTTCACTTTCTTTAAGACACACCTTCATCTGTGGCACTGGGTTTACATGTCCTTGTTTCTCCGTAGGCCCGGGGTTATCACCATGCAGGCATTGTCTGAAGAGGACCGAAGGCTCTGGATGGAAGCCATGGATGGCAGGGAACCTGTAAGTAACAATTCAGGGAAGTAGAGCAAGAATAAAGGTCTCGAGTTGTTTTGCTTCCTTAGTGCAGCCGTTTTTGCTTTTGCTCTAAATAAAACCTTGGGCTCTCGAGACCAGTGTACCAGAGGGGCTTTTTATTTTTACTGTTTTTATTCCTGGACTAATGTTCCTGGATATTGATATTGCTTTTGTGTGGATGCAATTCTTGAGCTTTGGCCTCTCAGTCTAAGATATGGGTCCTTTATGACGCCACGTCAGACCAGAGAACCCCCTTCACCAAGGCAGTTGTAACGCCCAGAGGACTCTTAGAGGGAGGCACCATCAGTCTGACTTATAGGATACTCATCGATACCACCACAAAGTGCAGTGCAGAGCATTACTTCAGATCTATTTTACTAGATAAATGATGATAAATTGTATGCAGATGACGCAGAATCTTGTCATCACCCTCTGGTTCATTTCCCATTGCATTACTTGGTTCACGTCCACTATAATTGATGAGATTACCAGGGTCCATGAAAGGAGTTAAGCCTAAAATGTGACCTAGCCTCCTGTTTCAGAGGTGCTTGTCTCCGGGAGGTGATGTAATCTTGTGGTTTTCCTGCATCTTGTGACATGTAAAACCCACGGAAGAACCTTGGGGAAGTCCCTAGAGTCAGAGTAGTCATCTTAACTTGGGACCAAGGATCTCAGCTCCAGTACTCACCAAATCTCAAGGTTACAGAAGTCGTTAAGAGTACGGTCTAACCATGTCCCACCAGTAAAAGATAAAAAGAATCCACACTGTCAGAGGGCCAATAACTCGGCCAGTAATTATCACATACAAAGGCATTGTCAAAAAAAGGAAATGTGTGCAAGGGACATGAGGCAGGCATAGCCCCCATTGGCTGTAGAACTGTGCATCACACGGGGTGTGCAATATAGATGATTCCAGTTCAGCTATGTGTCTCTTTCTCAGCCTGCTCTGGTTAGGTGATCTGTATTGATTAATGTCATTTTCTGCTGAGATATTTTGTGTCCAAACATGGAACTCATTATAGTCAACTAAGTATAGACAAATAACTAGTATTTGTATCACATTTAATAATACAGAGCAAGATTTAAAAAAACTGTTTAAAGATTTAGGTGCAGTTTGCTAAACCTAGTTAATTAAATAAACATATCTTAGTTCTCCTGGACTAAATAAAATACAGGATACCCCTGATTTTCCCTGAATACGTTGTTAACTGATAACTTTTGATAGCTCTCTCAAAAGCAGATACACATTTCTACCTTCAGGGCTTTGTGAGCACAGTCGGTGCTTGATGTCACAGGCTTTTCAAAGCATTTTCCTAAGTAGTCTTCATCTCTGCTGTTAACACCTACCATTAATTGAGCTTTTGCGTGCGTGTGTGTGTGTGTGTGTGTGTGTCCGTAAGGCACAGATTTGACACATGGCATCTCTTAACCTCTTAGTACCTAACAAACTAAATGTTATGATTCCATTTCACAGATGAGGAAACTGAGATTAGAAGAGGTTAAATAATTTACCCCAAGTTGTACAGATAGTAAGTGGCTATTATTAGTAGGGCACAGGCTAGGTTGCTATAACAAAGAGACTTCAAAGTACAAAAGCTTAAATAAAATAGAAGTTTATTTCATGGAGCTCAGAAGTGAGCAGTCTGTGCCTAACAGGGTCATTTTGCTGAGACAGACTGGGACCTGGGACCTTTTGCTGCAGTGCTTGCACCTGGACAAACCTGTCCTCCAACAACAGAATACAAAGAAACTATAAGGGACTAAAAATAACTGAGTGCTCCCTCAGGGCAGATTCTGGACAAACGATACAAACAGACCAGAAGACCTAACTGCCACTTTTGAAGAACAACTAGCAGAAGCAGGGATTTGGGAGCAAAAGCAGGGTAGTGCACATGCCTCCTGCACACACTACCACCTAAGGGGTGAGAGAACCACCTAAGCCACCGCTCCAGCCCAGTCCCTCAACACACCTCTACCCTCACTGCATATAAGGAGCCATCTCCCACCTCAGGGAGCAAGTAAGGGAAGCTGTTACTTGTTCTTGTTCCCCTGCTAGCTGCCCCGGGGCCCATAAAACCTTGCGTGAATTTCTTGTCTGGCCTCTACTCAATTTCTGTTGATTGGGAAAGGCTATGAATCCTGATCGGTATCAGTGCCACCCTCAATCCATGGCTTTCCATGTTCCATTCATTTCCATTTTTCAGCCAGATAATGGAAATGAGAGCATCTGGGATCCAGAAGATGCATACCCCACTTCCACGGCCCCCCAAATAATTATATGGCCACATTCATCTACAAAAGATCATGAGAGGTAGACTGAACATAGGCAGCCATGGCTCCAGCCAGTGCCCAGGGGATCTTACCCCTTCAAGGAGGAAGAACAGAAGCTGTGGGGTGGTTAACAGTTTCCACCACAGTGCAAAGCTAGCACTGGAACCTGTATTTAGCCCTAAATGTCTTTGGTTTTCATTTTTAATAGAGATAAAATGTCAAATTGCCTTCTAAGAATCCTACTTGTTTAATTTTTTCATTGATTTCTGTGACTTTCTTGAATGATTCTTAACTCATAGGGCAGGAAATACCCAGAAAGAAAAATCCTGTTGGGCATACTATTCTTTGTATGAACGAAAAACCCACTTTGGGGTGGGTAGATATGTGTGTGTGTGTGTTCCCTCCAGTAAGCTGGAGTTCTTAAATTGCTTCACGCACTGCATTTTAAGTCTCCCCGCCTCCCTCTCCCACCTTTTGGTGTTTGTTCTCTGTCTACATATACTTGGTTTTCTTATAAACCACCTTAGTTTCCCCGTAGATTAACATCTGACCTCTGCAGGGAAAGTGTGTCTCTGAGAGACACATCTCCTTGCTCCAAAATGTGCATAGTAAAACAAACTTAAGCACAAAATAATTGTTTTCCAAATATAATATAAATTTATTTCCTCTCAGTAACATATAGCTTGCATTGAAAACCACACCTCTGTGTGCTTTTAAGTTTCCTGAAGAGACACATAAATGCAAGCATGTGATGACAGTATAATTGGCAGGAATATTAGGCCTAATTTTGTCTCCCATTGCTGAGAGCCTCTGGGGAGCATTACAGGAGCTATATACCCAGTAGACAATTAGCAGCTCTGCTTAATCACCATCTCGCTAACAGTTAGGTCTGTCCGCTTGGGAATTTTGGCTTTGGTAAGGGAGCAGATAACCTTTTTCTCTAGCTGATCTTCGCATATTTCCTTTACTTCAGGGAGATGTTAATGGCAGCACCTATCTTTTGTTTTTATACTCATAGCTCGGTTCTGTAATTGATTACTCAGTGTGTTTGTTTTTTTTTTTTTTAATTGAAGGGGTTGGTAATCTTGGTTTCTATCTTTTTGTTCTTTCATGTTCAGTAACACCTTTTTGGTTGGGAAAAAAAACCCTTCATGAACTCCAAGTCAGTTTTATTTTTTTTTTAACAATGTTTTAACTAATTGCTAAATAAATTACAGCTTTTAACAACCAGTAACATGCTAGCCTAAAGAAACGTTGAATGTTTTATCTTATTGATGGATATATAATGGAGAAAGAAATTAGAGTTGTGTTTCAGTAATGAGCATTATTGGAGAAGGCAATGGCATCCTACTCTAGTACTCTTGCCTGGAAAATCCCATGGTCGGAGGAGCCTGGTGGGCTGCAGTCCATGGGGTCACTAAGAGTAGGACACGACTGAGCAACTTCACTTTCACTTTTCACTTTCATGCATTGGAGAAGGAAATGGCAACCCACTCCAGTGTTCTTGCCTGGAGAATCCCGGAGTCGGGGGAGCCTGGTGGGTTGCTGTCTCTGGGGTCGCACAGAGTCAGACACAACTGAAGCGACTTAGCAGCAGCAGCAGCAGCAGCAACAATGAGCATTATGGTTTTTAATCTATGTAATGAATTCTAATTCAAATGAAGGAAAGCCAATTTAAACTTTTCAGAGAAAAATCTGAATTTATTGGCTTATGTAACTGAAAAATATTGGGGTATAATAGTTCTGGCCTGTCTGAATCCAGAGGCTTTCATAATATTTGGAGTCAGTTTCTTCTTTTGTACAGGCTTCATTTCGGAGAGGTTCTTTTTATGTAGTGGTGATACGCTTTTTAGCTGTTCCAGGCTTACGTTTTATTATCAGGAACAGGAGAGAGGAACCTTTTTCTGTAATGGGCTAGATAGTATTAATAAATATCCTAGGCTTTGGAGGCTGTAGGTGTCACTATTGCAGCTACTCAGTCTTGTTATTGGAGCTCAAAAGCAGCCATAGACAATAATTAAAAAATAAGTGCGTGTGGCTGCATTTCAATAAGTAAGTTTATTTATAAACACAAGTAGAAGGCCAAATTTAAGTCATAGACTGAAATCCCTGCTCTGTAAGTCTGGTAGGAGGAGAGCTTTGCTTAATAATTCCCAGGAGGTCCCATGTTTGAATTTTAACGGGCTGAATACTTGGACCAGAGCATGGGACAGGTGAACTGACAGTGTGGCTCACCTTCCCACTGCATGAGAACTGTAATGGTGAGGGAAGGTTGGCTTCCCCTGGGTAAATCAAAGCACTGTTATGAAGAAGGGTGGTAGACATACATGAAATAGGCAAAAATGACACAGTTTATCCAATTCTGATATCTATATTCCATTAAATTTTCTACTCAGAGAGCTTGTTTTTTAATACTTGGCCTGGAATGAAAACCACAAGTTTACCATAAACATCATACTTCAAGTGAAAGACTGGATGCTTTCTTCCTAAGAGTGGGATCAAGGCAAAGATGTCCACTCTCATTACCAGTCTTACTCAGCATGGTACTGAAAGTCCTAGCCAGTGCAGTAGGGTAAGAAAAGACCCATAGATATTTTTTAAGAACTCAGTAACTAGCTAGTCAGATAAAATTTTGAAATGATTTCACTGGATTTTCTTCACTTTCTGTTAAATGTGGGTTGACAAGCTATAGAGTCACCATTCCAGCCACATAGCTTAATAGTCTATGGCCACTGTCTCAGCTTGAGAATGCTGCTGCTGCTGCTAAGTCACTTCAATCATGTCTGACTCTGTGTGACCCCATAGACAGCAGCCCACCAGGCTCCCCCGTCCCTGGGATTCTCTAGGCAAGAACACTAGAGTAGCCTGAGAATAGACTTTGTATATTAAATTGGACACAGAACTTTAGTGCAAGTTGCATAAACATTGCAACCAGGAGAAATTTTAGACAGCTGCTGCTGCTGCTAAGTCGCCTCAGTTGTGTCCGACTCTGTGCTACCCCATAGATGGCAGCCCACCAGGCTCCGCCGTCCCTGGGATTCTCCAGGCAAGAACACTGGAGTGGGTTGCCATTTCCTTCTCCAATGCATGAAAGTGAAAAGTGAAAGTGAAGTCGCTTAGTCGTGTCCAACTCTTTGTGACCCCACGGACTGCAGCCCACTAGGCTCCTCCGTCCATGGGATTTTCCAGGCAAGCGTACAGCAAATTTCCTTTTTTCTCGATTCCTTATAACTAAAGTTCTCTCTCCTGTTCTCTTTGTATATTGCTCTAAGTATGTTCAGTACATTTAAGCAAGCAGATTAGAGTAGTACAGTCATTAGCAACACATGCACCCAACCTTCTGCGCAATGGAAAGATGACTCAGCACATAAGTGGAACTAATAGGGGAACCCAGGGTCTCAGAACTTGGATCTCTCTGAACTGTGTTCCTATATATTCCTGTAGTTGTGATTAGTGGTATCTCTGGAAGTGCTTCTCTTACCACCTTGTTTTAGAGGTATTAGTCTTCCTTCACACCCAAGGATTCTTTAGTAAAATTTAATGTTTCTCCACTTTGAGTCAGTACTTGAATCTCTTTTGATAGCCAGAAAGTTCAATAGTTGGCAAATGCCAGAATTATGTGGAATTAGTTTAGGAGGAGAAGAAACAGGTGGTGTAGCGTCAAAGATTGTGTGTAAATACACGTGTTAGTTTGAAATCATGCAGTTGCCACTTGTGAAAGTCAAAATGGCCAGATATTGGTGATTTCATGTGGCTCAAGCTCCTACTTGTGGAACAGAAAGAAGCCCACACCTAGGCCAGTATCACATGCTTATTTATTCAAGTGGAAACAGTGCTCAAAAGGACCAGTCAGTGGTTGATCTTGGGTGGATAATCCAGGTCTCCTAGCTTTCAGCTCTGTGATGTTTTATTAAGTACTACAACTCATAAACTGATGAATTGTTTGGAAGCCAAAATTGAATGGGGGCTTCCCCGATGGCTCAGTGGGTAAAGAATCCACTTGCAGTGCAGGAGACACAGGAGACTCAGGTTCAATCCCTGGGTTGGGAAGATACCCTGGAGGAGGAAATGGCAACTCTCTCCAGTATTCTTGCCAGAAAAAATTTCATGGACAGAGGAGCCTGGTGGGCTATAGTCCAAAGGGTCACAAAGAGTTAGACATGACTGAGTGACTAAGCAACTAAGCGCAAGCACGTAGTTGAATGGCATCTACCCTCCCTTTTAAATGGAGCTCCTCCGTTGGGGCTGCTGCTGCGGAAGAAGGAAAAAGTATCAGGGACTGAGGAAAATCCACTTGTCTAGTAAGTGGATAAGTCAGCATGGCTTCTCCTGCTGACCTCCATGTTAAAGAAATGTTCTGTTTTAGTCCTTGGGAACTTTGAGACTGAACAGTCTGTCCTTCTCTTACCTATCTCTGCTAAGCCCAAGTTCCAGCCCCTGAGTTCTTCAGGACCTCATGCTGCTGCTGCTGCTGTTGCTAAGTCGCTTCAGGAACTCATAGGAAGCAGCAATTGCATTGGATCTTATATTATGCAACCAGTATCCGAAAGAGTGAGCTGTGTTTTAAAGGCAAAAGTGAGATTGATGACCATTCAGATGAGATCTTATAATCAGAGGCAGAATGTCATGGTCGTTAAAAATATGGGCTCGGGCAGCCAGGCTTTAAATCCCTATTCACCACAAATAGTTCTCTAACACTAGGAAATGACCTGGTCTCTCTGAGCGTGTTTCTTTACTTACAAGGTGGAGATATTAATGGTATCGTCCTATAAGATTATTTTATAAGGATCAACTTTTATGTGAAGCGCTTAGATAAGGCCTCTATGTGGTGAAGTGCTCATTAAATGTTAATTCATACCATTATCATTTTGGAGAGGAAGGACAGATATCCAGACACTTGGATTCTCTTTCTAGCTCCTTTTCTAAATTACTCAGCTCATTTGAACACAGAGTTTTTATTTAGTCACCCTGGCCAGGCTTACCAAAGTGCAGGGCAGGAACTGTTTTCACTAGTATGGAAAATGTGATTTCATTGAGCAGTCAGTCTGCACTCTCAGGCTGTGAGCTGGAGGAGCATGCAGTTAAGTTTAGCCTTATTTGCTATGATGTGGCCCAGGCCTGGCAGTTTGAAATCCTAGCTGTATGCTCAGCTCACTATTCCACTGCTGAAACTTACATTTTCCTTTCTTAATAAAATAAGTGATCAAAGGAGTATGGATGGTTAAGAAGGTGAGGAGGGGAATTGCTGAGCTCCTTGATAATGATGCAGGTCTCACTTCTTTATGAGTAGAAGGGTGGTGTGGAAGAATACTTCTGTCCATTTTGTGAAGGCTGTCTTTGTAACATCACAAGCGTGAACTGATAAATTGTCGGAAAGCGAGGTTCCTAATTTACTTTGCATTTCCTCACCTCAGCCCCCTACTTGGCCCCAAGCTGCTGGGAAACTGGATTAAACCTCCATGTTTCTGTTTCTGTTTCTTTTCCTTTTACTGAGTTAAGAAGCTGGTTGTAAGCTTCATCTTTGAATCATATCAGTGTTTTTATATAGGTAGAATTTATAGTAGTGCATATTCTGTCACCAGCATGCCCAAGTCTTAAAAGAATTGTAGTCATGTCTTTCCTTGTTCTCTTTGGTTAGATGTCCTTTACAAGAACAATTTCTTATGAAAATCATAGAATACTTAATTGAGGTGCCTGAGCTGTGAGTTGGGAGAAAAAAAGAGATCAAGTGAAATGGTTTTATGATGAAGAGCTGATGAAACTGTTCTAAGAAATGGAAATTTTGATAGCCAGAAGATTTTTGGTTTGAACCTTACAATTTAATAACACACTGGTGATGCTTACTGAGGTCTTAAACATTCTTCTTTCAGCATTTAGCAAACATGTGTACATTGTCTACCAATTATCTTGATGAGTAATGAGGATACCAATATGAGGAAGGCCCATATTAATAGAAATTTCACTTGTTTGCTGCAGTTTCCCCATTGCCTAGCACAGCAGCTGGCCCAGCATAAGTACTCCGTAAATACTTGCTGAAAAACTGGAGTAAAAACTAAGAGGAGGAGTTGAGAATAAACTCCCTTTTCTTCACAAACTGTATTGCTTCCATCACTTGAGACTCTGTGGGTAGATTTTTAATTCCTTGATTGTATACTTCATTTAGATACATATTTACTTACTTGCAACAGAATTTAGCTGAGGGACCAGTTAATCTTTTTTGTGCCAGGAAGATATTTGGCAATCAGGTAAAGCCTTTAAATCCTTTCTCAGAGAAATACTTTTATTTTTTTTTTAAATTGGGGTATAGTTGTTTTATAATGTTATACAACAAAGTGTATCACTATACCTGTGTATTGTTCAGTTCAGTTGCTCGTCCTGTCCAGCTGTTTGTGACCCCATGGACTGCAGCACACCAGGCCTCCCTGTCCATCACCAACTCCCAGAGTTTATTCAAACTCATGTCCAATGAGTTGGTGATGCCATCCAGCCACCTCATCCTCTGTCGTCCCCCTCTCCTCCCGCCTTCAATCTGACCCAGCATCAGGGTCTTCTCAAATGAGTCAGTTCTTTGCATCAGGTGGCCAAAGTATTGGAGTTTCAGCTTCAAAATCAGTCCTTCCAATGAACACCCAGGACTGATCTCCTTTAGGATGGACTGGTTGGATCTCCTTGCAGTCCAAGGGATTCTCAAAAGTCTTCTGCAACACCACAGTTCAAAAGCATCAATTCTTTGGCACTCAGTTTCTTTATAGTCCAACTCTCACATCCATACATGACCACTGGAAAAACCATAGCCTTGACTAGATGGATCTTTGTTGGCAAAGTAATGTCTCTGCTTTTTAATATGCTGTCTAAGTTGGTCATAGCTTTTCTTCCAAGGAACAAGTGTCTTTTAATTTCATGGCTGCAGTCCCCATCTGCAGTGATTTTGGAGCCCAAGAAAATAAAGTCTGTCACTGTTTCCCCATTGATTTGCCATGAAGTGATGGGACCGGATGCCATGATCTTAGTTTTCTGAATGTTGAGCTTTAAGCCAGCTTTTTCACTCTCCTCTTTCACTTTCATCAAGAGGTTCTTTAGTTCTTTGCTTTCTGCCATAAGGGTGGTGTCATCTGTATACCTGAGGTTATTGATATTTCTCCCAGCAATCTTGATTCCAGCTTGTGCTTCCTCCAGCTCAGCATTTCTCATGATGTACTCTGCATATTAGTTAAATAAGCAGGGTGAAAATATACAGCCTTGATGTACTCCTTTCCCGGTTTCGAACCACTTTGTTGTTCCATGTCCAGTTCCAACTGTTGCTTCCTGACCTGCACAGATTACTCAAGAAGCAGGTCAGGTGGTCTGGTATTCCTGTCTCTAAGAATTTTCCACAGTTTGTAGTGACCCACACTTCAAAGGCTGTGGCATAGTCAATAAAGCAGAAATAGATGTTTTTCTGGAACTCTCTTGCTTTTTCAATAATCCAACAAATGCTGGCAATTTGATCTCTGTTCGTCTGCCTTTTCTAAAACCAGCTTGAACATCTGGAATTTCTTGGTTCCCATACTGTGAAGCCTGGCTTGGAGAATTTTGAGCATTACTTTACTAGCATGTGAGATGAATGCAATTGTGCAGTGGTTTGAACATTCTCTGGCATTGCCTTTCTTTGGGATTGGAATGAAAACTGACTGCTTCCAGTCCTGTGGCCACTGCTGAGTTTTCCAAATTAGCTGGCATATTGAATGCAGCACTTTCACAGCATCATAATTTAGGATTTGAAATAGTTCAACTGGAATTCCATCACCTCCACGAGCTTTGTTCGTAGTGATGCTTCCTAAGGCTTACTTGACTTCGCATTCCAGGATGTCTGGCTCTAGGTGAGTGATCATACCATCGTGATTATCTGGGTTGGGAAGATCTTTTTTGTACAGTTCTTCTCTGTATTCTTGCCACCTCTTCTTAATATCTTCTGCTTCTGTTAGGTCCAGACCATTTCTGTCCTTTATCAAGCCCATCTTTGCATGTGATGTTCCCTTGGTATCTCTAATACTCTTGAAGAGATCTCTAGTCTTTCCCATTCTGTTCTTTTCCTCTATTTCTTTACATTGATTGCTGAAGAAGGCTTTCTTATCTCTCCTTGCTATTCTTTGGAACTCTGCATTCAGATGCTTATATCTTTCCTTTTCTCCTTTGCTTTTCACCTCTCTCCTTTTCACAGCTATTTGTAAGGCCTCCTCAGACAGCCATTTTTCTTTTTTGCATTTCTTTGCCATGGGGATGGTCTTGATCCCTGTCTCCTGGACAATGTCAGGAACCTCTGTCCATAGTTCATCAGGCACTCTGTCTATCAGTTTTAATCCCTTGAATCTATTTCTCACTTCTACTGTATAATCATAAGGGATTTGATTTAGGTCATACCTGAATGGTCTAGTGGTTTCCCTACCTTCTTCAATTTAAGTCTGAATTTGGCAATAAGGAGTTCATGATCTGAGCCACAGTCAGCTCCTGGTCTTGTTTTTGCTGTATAGAGCATCTCCGTCTTTGGCTGCAAGGAATATAATCAATCTGATTTCAGTATTGACCATCTGGTGATGTCCACATGTAGAGTCTTCTCTTGTGTTTTTGGAAGAGGATGTTTGCTATGACCAGTGCGTTCTTTTGGCAAGCCTCTATTAGCCTTTACCCTGCTTCATTCTGTACTCCTGAAGCCAAATTTGCCTGTTACTCCAGGTGTTTCTTGACTTCCTACTTTTGCTTTCCAGTCCCCTGTAATGAAGGGGACATTTTTTTTTGTTGTTAGTTCTAGAAGGTCTTGTAGGTCTTCATAGAACCATTCAACTTCAGCTTCTTCAGCCTTACTGGTCGGGGTATAGACTTGGATTACTGCAATATTGAATAGTCTGCCTTGGAAACGAATAGAGATCATTCTGTCGTTTTTGAGATTGCATCCAGGTACTGCATTTCAGACTCTTTTGTTGACTATGGTGGCTACTCCATTTCTTCTAAGAGATTCTTGCCCACAGTAGTAGATATAATGGTCATCTGAGTTAAATTCACCCATTCCAGTCCAGTATTCTTACCTGGAAAATCCCATGGACAGAGGAGCCTGGCAGGCTACAGTCCATGGGCTTGCAAGTGTTGGACACGACGTAGCGACTAAACCACCACCACCTCCCTCTTGGGCCTCCTTCTTCCCATCTTCCCCCCAGTCCTACCTATCTAGATCACCGCAGAGCACTGAGCTGAGCTCCCTGTTCTGTACAGCAGCTTTCCACTAGCTAGCTGTTTCATACATGGTAGTGCATACATGTCAATCCCAATCTCCTGATTCATCCCACCTCACCCCACCTCCATGCCCACACATTCATTGTCTACACCTCTGTCTCTATTCCTTTCCTGCAAATAGGTTTGTCCATACCATTTTTCTAAATCCCACGTATATGTGTTAATATATGATTTTCTCTTTCTAATTTGCTTCACTCTGTATGACAGACTCTAGGTCCATTCACATCTCTACAGATAACCCAATTTCATTCTTTTTTATCACTGAGTAATATTCCATTGTATATATTACCACATGTTTCTTAGAGTAATGTTTTTAAACATATAAAATATATGACTTACAAAGGAAAAATATAGAAAAATAGTTATGAAAATATTAAAACCATTTGTGATAAAATATATGCATCTTTATTATCATAGTAAATAATAAGATACAAAGACAACTCCTATAAATAATATTTCAAGTTACCTGCAATGACAGTAATGTTATGTGGAAATATCTGTGATTTCTATTGGTGACAAAGTCCCAGATACTACTAATGTGGTGCTTGCCCACCGTCATATTTCAAGAAAATGCTAAATTTCAGTTAGAGGCTAAGGTAAATAAAGGTTTATTTTTTCCCCTTGCTGGTGAAGTACATGGACCCTAGTATGCTCTCTTTCTTCCCCCTATTAGTCCATTTCTTTGCAAAGATGTTTTGAGAGACTTTCTTTCTGACTTCCAAGCCCTTGTCTTAGCTTTTAGTTGTACATCAGTTAATATGATTGTTTGATTAATATCAGCCCTCTCGCTCAGATTGCCATCTTCCAGAGGACATGACCATTTTCACTTTTTCAAAAGGTTTTTTTTTTTAATCTTTTATACATAGTGTCTGACACAGAGTAAGAGTTCAGTCAAATAATCAGATGAATGAACCTAGGAAAAAAGACAGTATTGGTTTGGTATGACTTGTTCTAAATTTATGTAGTTTCCTGGGATTTCTCACCTACTTTTATAGACTTGTGCAGACCCACTGTTTAATATTCTCACTCTTTGTTCACTTTTGGGGTCTACATAGAACATAAAGGCCCGTTAGATTCTCTTTAGCATTTTCTGCAAGTCTCAGATCACTGTCAACTTCATCGTCACATCACTGCCTTTCTAGACTTGAGCCCCTGTTCTAACATGTCCCCCTTTACACTCCTGCCATTATTTTGTCTTTATTATTTTAGCTTAACCTTGGGCAGGGGTATAGGGTTGGTTGTGAGAAGGACTTCTTAAGCTTTGAAGGTTTCAGAGTCAGCGTGTGCTAATTTTGTTATTAAGTAAAAGTAATAATAGAGACTGTCCGTGTGAGTCACATTTATTCTTTCAATTGTTTCTAACTCTTCCTTTGTCATTGGCCTTAGTTACTTGGGTTGTGGAACCTTCTCTCCCTAGACATGTTGGAAGGGAGAAACTCCTCTCTAGAGTTAAACATATGGTGTGTGCCTCTCTCGAATTTTCTCTGGGTATTTATTCCTGTACTTGTAAATCTAGAAATAAACTCTTCTATTTTGTAGAATTTTTGAGTTAATATAGATTTACTGTGGATTAGTAGACAGTCTTTGACATTTAGGCTATTTTCAACTTTTCATTATAAACAATGATATCATGAAATCCTCATTCTGTACTTTACTGTCTACCTAGTTGAGTATTTTTTCTAGGTTGCATACCAAATGGCTCGCCAGTTGAATGGTACATGCACATTTAATATTGTAACAAATTTTGGCATGTTGCTCTCTCCACAGAAAAGTATTAGCTTTTACTTCCTCTAGTGACTTGTGAGGATGCCCAGTTTTTCCCCACTTTTGCAAGTACTGCATAGCATGGGTACACACAGAGGTGTGTATGTGCATGATGCGTGTCAGTCTGATGGTAGAAAATTGTTCCATTTGCATTTCTCAGATTATTACTGAAATTGAAAGTCTCTTTTCATGTTTCCCAGCCATACATATTTCTCTTATTTTTATATAATAATGTATGTAAAGTACATAGAGCAGTGTCTTGCTCATGATAAATGCTATAAACTCAACATTAAAAAAACGAAGATCATGGCATCTGGTCCCATCACTTCATGGCAAATAGAAGGGGGAAAAGTGGAAGCAGTGACAGATTTTATTTTCTTGGGCTCCAGAATCACTTCAGTTGGTAACTGCAGCCATGAAATTAAAAGACACTTGCTCCTTAGAAGGAAAGTATGACAAACTTGCTGCTGCTGCGGCTGCTAAGTCACTTCAGTCGTGTCCGACTCTGTGCGACCCCAGAGACGGCCTCCTTCCAGGCTCCCCCATCCCTGGGATTCTCCAGGCAAGAACACTGGAGTGGGTTGCCATTGCCTAGACAGCATATTATAAAGAGGAGACATCACTTTGCTGACAAAGGTCTGGATAGGCAAAGCTGTGGTTTTTCCGGTAGTCACGTATGAATGTGAGAGCTGAACCATAAAGAAGGCTGAGCACCGAAGAATTGATGCTTTCAAACTGTGGTGCTGGAGAAGACTCTTGAGAGTCCCTTGGACTGCAAGTACATCAAACTAGTCAGTCCTGAAAGAAATCAATTGTGAATATTCATTGGAAGGACTGATGCTGAAGCTGAAGCTCCAATACTTTGGCCACCTGATGTGAAGAGCTTACTCATTGGAAAAGACCCTGATGCTGGGAAAGATAAAGGGCAAGGAGAGAAGGGGTGACAGAAGATGGGGTGGTTGGATAGCATCACCAACTCAATGGGCATGAGTTTGAGCAAACTCAGGGAGATACTGAAGGACAGGGAAGCCTGGCATGCTACAGTCCATGGGGTCACAAAGAGTTAGATACAACTTAGCGACTGAACAATAACAACAACAGCACACATAATTTCATATTTTCTGGAAAATCCTCCATTTTCTGTCCTAGGTTAACTACTGCCTGACCTCCTCTGCAGAGGTTGTCATAGGTGAGACTGTAAATCTGAAGGTTTCTGTCACCAGTTAGTTGTTCATTTGAGTCAGAATTAAGGCCAAATTAAGAGTTCCCTATTTTGTTTGCTCCATCTTCAAGATGATATTTTTGTAACTCAAGAATTTATCAGAGGCTTCATTTGAAAAGACCCTGATTCTGGGAAAGACTGAGGGCAGGAGGACAAGGGGACAACAGAGGATGAGATGGTTGGATGGTAGGATGAGAGACTGAACTGAACTGATACTTTTGTATGTGTATGTGTGTGGATGTATTAGCTTTTCTCTTAACTTTTTATTTTGAAATTGTTTCAGAATTATAAAAATGTCACAGAAATAGTGCAAAGAATTCCAGAATACCTTTTACCCAGGTATCCTGAATGTTACATCTTGTATAACCACAGTATGATTACCAAACCAGGAAATTCACATTGATGCAATATTATTAACTATTTTACAGAACTCAGATTTTGCCAGTTATCCCACAAAAAAAAAGTTTTGTTTTCTAATTCAGTATTCTACCTTATCACATCTCCTTCAGTTCAGTTCAGTTCAGTTCAGTCGCACAGTTGTGTCCAACTCTTTGTGACCCCGTGAACCGCAGCACGCCAGGCCTCCCTGTCCATCACCAACTCCTGGAGTCCACCCAAACTCATGTCCGTTGAGTCGGTGATGCCATCCAACCATCTCACCCTCTGTCGTCTCCTTCTCCTCTTGCCCTCAATCTTTCCCAGCATCAGAGTCTTTTCAAATGACTCAGCTCTTTGCATCAGGTGGCCAAAGTATTGGAGTTTCAGCTTCAAAATCAGTCCTACCAATGAACACTCCTGACTGATCTCCTTTAGGATGGACTGGTTGGATCTCCTTGCAGTTCAAGGGACTCTCAGGAGTCTTCTCCAACACCACAGTTCAAAAGCATCAATTCTTCAGTGCTCAGCTTTCTTTATAGTCCAACTCTCACATCCATACATGACCACTGGAAAAACCATAGCCTTGACTAGATGGACCTTTGTTGGCAAAGTAATGTCTCTGCTTTTTTAATATGCTATCTAGGTTGGTCATAACTTTCCTTCTAAGGAGTAAGCATCTTTTAATTTCATGGCTGCAATCACCATCTGCAGTGATTTTGGAGCCCCCAAAAATAAAGTCAGCCACTGTTTCCACTGTTTGCCCATCTGTTTGTCATGAAGTGATGGGACCAGATGCCATGATGCCTCTTGAGAAACCTGTATGCAGGTCAGGAAGCAACAGTTAGAACTGAACATGGAACAACAGACTGGTTCCAAATAGGAAAAGGAGTATGTCAGGCTGTATATTGTCACCCTGCTTATTTAACTTCTATGCAGAATACATCAAGAGAAAACAGTGGGCTGGAAGAAGCACAAGCTGGAATCAAGATTACCAGGAGACATATCAATAACCTCAGACGTGCAGACATATCAATAACCTCAGACACCACCCTTATGGCAGAAAGTGAAGAAGAACTAAAGAGCCTCTTGATGAAAATGAAAAAGGAGAGTAACAAAGTTGGCTTAAAGCTCAACATTCAGAAAACTAAGATCATGGCATCACATCCCCTTAGTTTCATTTAATCTGAAACTTTAGAGGCTGGGCTTTTTAAAGGAATATCACCATCAGCAGACGTCCAGATTGTTGAAATCAGGACGTCATCCTCTCTCTGTTCCCATCTTGGTGTGGATTTGAGGACTGTTGTCAATATCCTCTCTCCCTTGAAATAATTTATAACTTTTATTTATATTTCTGTTGTTTTCTGAGGATTCTCTGATATATAGTTCATTTTATGTTTATAGATTTTGTTATAATACATTTATTTCTTTTGGTCATTTTGTCTTCCACTGTATCTGCTCACATCATATATTCTTCCTTGGGCAATTTACTGTGTTTATTATCTGTATTGTATTTGCTAGTTTAAAGGCGCTGAGGCCGTAGCGTGGTCTTAATAGACATTCCATAGCGTGACCTCTGCCTCTAGCAGCAGCATCAATTACTGTTGGTCTTCTCTCAGATATCATGACAGTGATTCATGAGAGTGGAGACTATGGTTGAAGTAGTTTCAATTTTTTTTTCTTCTGCAGGAAAGGCAGTCTATAAAAGAGAAATCTTTTTCAAATGACTTTGTTCATTGGAAGAATGATTAAATGGCTCGTAGGTCCATTTCTGCAGCCTTCTCTTATACCCTAAAAGCCAGAAAGTGGTCATATCTCTTTAGTGATAAAAGTCAAGGGCGGTAATGTTAAAATTATATGGACAGAAGACAGCAATTTGAATATTAGGAGGACTGTGAATTAGGTTGTGGTGAGGTGTGGACAAGATAAACATTTTTGCGAGATTATCTTTGGGTTTGCTGAGTCAGGCTGCAGTGTGGTCAAGTTAGGAAGTCTTGTGATACTATTGTGACCACATTCTTTTAAAGTGTGTTCCCCAAAATCCTGGCCCACAATCCTGGAAGAAAACATAAGAACAAATAAAAAAAATCTGAAAAGCAAAGCCATTTTCTAAAATGGTTTTAAAAATCTTTCCCTTTGGTCATCAGGAAGACAGTGCAGACATGTGGTCTAGTGGTTACAGCCAAAGGTTGAGCAGAAGGAACCAGGACCTGACCGGCCCCTAGCCAGCTCCCCTGGCTCCCGCATGCTGTGTGGTCCTGACCCAGTGCCCAGAAAAACGAGTTCTCCCTGTCTTTACCTCTATTTTTAAAGGCAAAGAAGAGAAGGAGGTGAGGGGAACCAAAAACTGGGCTAAGATTCTTCAGATTAGAAACATGCTCTCTTATAATTAATCATTGCTAATTAGTTTTGATTTTTTTCTATAAATCTTGAGAGAGCTTTACTTCTGCCAGACTAAGGAAATCATCAACATTCTTGGGGTAAATGGACATGGGTTTTTTGGTTTTGTCTTTTTATTTGGGGGAAGGGTGCCTAGTGTTGAAATATATTGGAACAATTTTTAACTTTCCTTCTTGAACTGCCTTGTGAAAATGAATGCCATATTTCTCCTAGTTGTTGGCTATGCCAGACATCTGGATGGATTATGATACCTGGCTTTGGCAATTTCTCCACTTAGCTCACACCTCTATGTGTTGTCATCTCAGGAAGACGTTGACTTGCTTATGGCCGGGATTGATCATATTCTTTCTGTCCTTAATATTATTTACCTATAGTGTTTGGGTTTGGAGTGCATGATAAGCACTCATGACTTACTAAATTAACTTGGGGGCAGTGAGTTGAGTTGGCTTCTGTTAGGTACTCTACAGGAGAAGGCAATGGCACCCCACTCCAGTACTCTTGCCTGGAAAATCCCATGGGCAGAGGAGCCTGCTAGGCCGCAGCCATGGGGTCGCTAAGAGTCAGGCATGACTGAGCGACTTCACTTCACTTCACTTCACTTTACTTCTCACTTTCATGCATTGGAGAAGGAAATGGCAACCCACTCCAGTGTTCTTGCCTGGAGAATCCCAGGGACGGGGGAGCCTGGTGGGCTACCGTCTATGGGGTCGCACAGAGTCGGACATGACTGAAGTGACTTAGCAGCAGCAGCAGCAGGTACTCTACAGTTCAATTCCTTTGTTGCACGTCTAGGGTTCTGGTCACTCTTGTGTGTTTGCTTATTTGCTCAGTTGTGTCTGGCTCTTTGGGACACCATGGACTGTAGCCTGCCAGGCTCCTCTGTCCATGGGGATTCTCCAGGCAAGAATACTGGAGTGGGTTGCCATTGCCCTTCTCCAGGGGATCTTCCCAACCCAGGGATCGAACCTAGGTCTCCTGCATTGCAGGTGGATTCTTTACCATCTGAGCCACCAGGGAAGCCCATGAATACTGAAGTGGGTAGCCTATCCCTTCTCCAGGGGATCTTCCCAGCCCAGGAATCAAACTAGGATCTCCTGCATTGCAGGCGGATTCTTTACCAGCCAAGCCACCAGGGAATCCCTCTGGTCACTATTGGGCCATTCTAAATATAAATCTGTGAAGGCAAGGACCTTGCTGTTCTTGTTCTTCCATACATCTCTAGCCCTAGAACAGCCCCAGGCCAAGATCACTGTAGCATATTGATTGAGAATCCATGTTAAATAAATATTTTTTGAATGAATAAAGGAAAGGATACCCAGAGGTGTGTTTCTGTTTTTAGTCACAGGCTTTGAATTTAACTACATTACTTCCATGCGGCTCAGGGTTTCTTCTCCATATTTTAATCATTGTTGGTATGTGGCTGAAATCAGTGTCCTGAACCAGAGAAAGTATCAGTTCAGAAGGCTTATTAGAGACCAAAAATATGGAATTGGTTGAGAAGTTTCTAATCCCCTGACTGTTATATGCTGTCTGCAGCACTGACAATGAAGTTAGAATTCATATAGTATATATAATATCAGGGAGGTTGCCTGGTTGGCTCAGTGGTGAAGAATCTTCCTGCCAATGCAGGAGACACTGGTTCCATCCCTGGTCCAGGAAGATCGCCTGGAGAGGGAAATGGCAACCGACTCCAGTATTCTTGCCTGGAAAACCACATGGATGGAGGAGCCTGTGGGCCACAGACCACAGGGTTGCAAACAGTTGGAAACGACTTAGCGACTGAAGGACAACAATATATAATGTTAGGATATACGTGTGCTTGTGTATGTATCTTCTTGCTGCTGGTTTTCCATGAATTTATGCAAAATGCATAATTATGGTCACAGGTGTGTTTTCAGTGGTCAGATTGCCATGTTGTAGGAGACTCTGACCATCAGTATCCTTGTGGCTATGCTGAAGAAGTAAGAGTGATAGGTAAGGGCTGACCTCAGCCTTCCATTTCCTGAGATGATTCCTTTACTTTGACCCTTTTTTTTAAAGTGTAAAAAATATAAACCCTAAGAAAATGTGTGTGTGTATGTGTGTTGTATACACATATGCATGTGTGCATACACACGCATAACTGCAACAATTAGGTACAGTAGAGAAGCTGGCAGTAGTCATTTATTATAATTCCACAAATGGATTTCACTCTGTATTCAAGTGGATTCCTGCTGTCCTAGTTCACTTCATTTGTGGTAGGAAGAGGGTTAAATACATGGGCTTTGAAGTCAGCCAACCTGAGTTTGAATTCTGCTTCTACCATGGACTCTTGAGCAGCTTACCTAATATCTCCAAATCTCAGTTTACTGAGCTGTAAATGGGGGAAAATAATAGTACTTATGAGACTTGAGGAGAAAACACATTGTTTCACATCAGTTCTGTAAAGATTAGCTGTCCTCTTAAATGTGAATTCCAGAGACCTTTAGATTTTATAATGTGCCTGTGTATAGATTATGTCATTGTCTAGATGCAGGATCTATCCGAACTCTATACTGACTGCCTTTTGGGTTAGTTATAGTCAATGGAACTATCAGTTCAGTCGCTAGTCATGTCCAACTCTTTGCGACCCCAAGGACCGCAGCACGCCAGGCCTCCTTGTCCATCACCAACTCCCAGAGTTTACTCAAACTCATGTCCATTGAGTTGGTGATGCCATCCAGCCATTGCATCCTCTGTCCTCCCCTTCTCCTCCCACCTTCAAATTTTCCCACTATCAGGGTCTTCTCAAATGAGTCATTTCTTCGCATCAGGTGGCCAAAGTATTGGAGTTTCAGCTTTAGCATCAGTCCTTCCAATGAATATTCAGGACTGATTTTCTTTAGGATGGACTGGATGTATCTCCTTGCAGTCTAAGGGACTCTCAAGAGTCTTCTGCAACACCACAGTTCAAAAGCATCAGTTCTTTGGCACTCAGTTTCTTTATAGTCCAACTCTCACATCCATACATGACCACTGGAAAAACCATAGCCTTGACTAGATGGACCTTTGTTGGCAAAGTAATGTCTCTGCTTTTGAATATGCTGTCTAAGTTGGTTATAGCTTTTCTTCCAAGGAGCAAGCGTCTTTTAATTTCATGGCTGCAGTCCCCATCTGCAGTGATTTTGGAGCCCAAGAAAATAAAGTCTGTCACTGTTTCCACTGTTTCCCCATCTGTTTGCCATGAAGTGATGGGACTGGATGCCATGATCTTAGTTTTCTGAATGTTGAGCTTTAAGCCAGCTTTTTCACTCTCCTCTTTCACTTTCAACAAGAGGTTCTTTAGTTCTTCTTTGCTTTCTGCCATAAGGGTGGTATCATATGTATACCTTTTATTGATATTTCTCCTGGCAGTCTTGATTCTAGCTTGTGCTTCATCCAGCCTGGCATTTTGCATGATGTACTCTGCATCTAAGTTAAATAAGCAGGGTGACAATATACGGCCTTGATGTATTCCTTTCCCGATTTGGAACTACTTCGTTGTTCCATGTCCAGTTCCAGCTGTTGCTTCTGACCTGCATACATATGTTTCAGGAGGCAGGTAAGTAGAACTATAATGATTTATAAAATCCCAGTTGGTGCTAGTGGTAAGAACCCACCTGCCAATACAGGAGACATTAAGAGATGTGGGTTCAATCCCTGGATCCCCTGGAGGAAGGCATGGCAACCCACTCCAGTATTCTTGCCTGGAGAAGCCCATGGACAGAGGAGCCTAGAAGGCTACGGTCCATAGGGTCATAGTTGGACACGACTGAGGCAACTTAGCTTGAATACATGCACACAAAGCATGATATATTTTTTATTTATCGGTATGTTTTGGAGCAGAGTTTGGAATATGATATAAAGCAAGAAAGTAAAAGTAGTAACACTAAAAAACAAACTTTGGGGTTAAAAATTGGAGGGAAATGTGATTCTCAAATTGTCAGGCCAGTTTTGTTAATTTATGTCCATATGACAACACTACATTATGCAAGCACAGAAATGACTTGCTGAGGTTTAATTCCCAGATGCCGTTGAAGCATCTTGACAGAATGATGGGGCTACTTAGGATGTACTACTGTCCAGTCTTTGTTGCAAAGGGCTCAGAGGCCTGTTGATTAATACCTTCTTCTCTGTGAAGAGGCTCAGGACCAGAGCCCTTAGCACTCTCATCTTGAACAGAACACGAGCTATTTCTTTGGGTAGGTATATCCATCACTATTCTTACTGGATTCAGGACTCTTAACAGGTTCTAAATTCCATCCACAATGTACTTGACTTGGTCTGTATGCTCATCACAATCCATAGAGAATTGGTACAAGCAGAGGAATTAGACACAGAAGGTAAGTTTGAAGGGTAAGAGGGTAGCTGGCACTTGAATCTCTTCTACTGATGTGGTGAACAAGGGCTGCTCATTCTGGGAGCTGAGGACGGACTGGAGCGGGGGGTGTAATGATGATGTCTGTGAACCCTATGAAGTGGCATGGAAGATGTCTGTGTATGGGGCTGCTAAGGAAACACACTCAGCATTTCTTAGTCTGTCAGAGAGTGCTGTGGTCCACTGCAGCCTGGTCATTTCATGTGGACCTGGTTGGAGGGAGGGCTCTCTCTCTCTCTCTCTTTTTTCTTTTTGTGTTGTGTTGTTTTTTGGCTGTGCCGTGTGGCTTGTGGAATCTTAGGTCCCCACTACGATCAAACCTGAGCCCACAGCAGTGGAAGCACCAAGTGTTAACCACTGGACCACCAGGGAAGTCCTAGCTTTCTCCTGTTAGTACCCAGTAGAGGAGATGGCATATTGTTTGGTCTGGGTCCATGAAGGAGACTTGGGAAGGCTTTACAGCTAAGTGTGTTTGTCTGTTGTCTGCTTGCATTTTGAGTTTGCTCAGAGATAAAACATAACCACATTTCTTTTATAGATGAGTTATACAAAGGACAAACTTTAAAGGGTGAGTGAATGTGTGTGTGTTTGTGTGAGGAAGAGACGGAGAGGGAGGGCGGGAAAAGTGACAGACAGAGAGCTGGAGGCAGAGGGAGAAAGGGCGTGCTCGCATTTTGGGGAGCTTTCAGTCTCACCATTGGGTTTCTATGTCGTGTTGATTCCAATCATATTCACCTCATTTTGGTTAGTGCTTGTATTTTCATTTTTTGGCTGCCACATTCACAACTAAACTCGAGGTAGTGTGTGATTTTTTTTTTTTTTAATAACTTTAGAAAGTTTTTCTTACAAGAAAAACAGAATCACCATGTCATTTCCTTTTTCCTGAACAACTCTATTCCTTTCAGTTTCTATTCTTGGTTCAAACAAGAAATCCTTAAAGTGAACTTTTCTTTTCTGCATGTTATTCCTTGTTTGGTTGTGTTACTGTTAGGAGAATGCTGTGTTTCTGGCAATGACAGCCAATCTGACTCATTGACCAAGAAAGTCTAGTTAATGATTGTAAGAGGTCTGAATCTGCTCTTGTTTCAGTTCAGTTCATCCTAGGCCAAGTTATGATAGAGATCTGGTTAGGTAAGAGAAGGCCCTCTCTCAGGTGACACAGAGCACAGAGATGGCAACAGGAGTTTCCTGGAGGAAAGAAACACTGGTTTGGGAATAAGGGCTGGGTCCTGTGTAAGGACAGGTGAGGAGAGCACATCCCGCACTGGGGCCACATTCTCCCTCGTTGCCTTTTGGTGAAGCAGTTCTGAGGTGCTGGTGCTCGGGAAGTGTAAACTCAACTTTCAGATTGGTCATTGCCTTTGGAAGACCTTTGAGGAAGGCTGGAAATGTAAAGTGAGGAGAGGGGGCAAGCACCAACTGTGTCCCCACACCTTTGGGGAATAGCTGTTTGGGGTCCTAGCACCTCTGGTGTCATTTGGATTCATAGCGAGGAGCATCACATTGAGATTTGGGCCGTAGTCTAGTCTGGTTCCATAGCTGTGAACTTTGGGCAAGTTAGCTAACTTTCAGGGCTTGATTACCTCATCTGAAGAGTAAAGGGACTTGTAAGGATGTAGGCATGTCAGTCTTCAGGATCTTATCAGTCTTAAGGGGATCCTTCCATCTCTGATACATGAATCCAAATCTCTGACTAAAGAAGCAGTCAAGATCTGACCACATAGAGTAGCTGAGGGTCCTGCCCCAGGGGGTTCCCCTGCTGCTCTGGCTGCTCATGCAGGAAGTGTTTCTGTGTCTGCTGGATTGGAGATGAACACACCATAAGAGGAATCCTGAGGGTAGGGCAGGTGTATTGGTTTCCTGGGGCTGCCGAAACAAATTAGCACAAACCAGGTAGCTTATAATTATAGGAATGTGTTCCGTTGCGGTTCTGGGGGGTTAGAGGTCCTACATCAGTCTATCAGTAGGGCTGTCCTCCCTTCCAGTGCCCCAGGGAGAGTGCTTCCTTGCCTCTCACCGCTCTGTTAGCTCCGTGCACTCCTTGGCTCGTGGCTGCCTCGCTCAGCTTCTGCCTCTGTCTCCGCCTGGCATTCCCCTCTTCTCTGTTGAGAACTCTTCTGTCTCTTATAAGGCACTTGTCACTGGACCTGGGGCCCATTGGATAGCCCAGGATCATCTTTTTACAATTACATCTGCTAAGATCCTTTTTCCAGATAAGATCACATTCACGGGTTCAGAGGGTTAGGACACCATCCACCTCATTAGAGCAGATTAGCTTCCTTTCTTGGTTTCTGTGTTTGAGGTGACATACATCATCTTCACTGCCAGCATTCAGCTCTGAGGGAGGCCTTTGCCTGGGGCACTTTCTTTCATGGGTGTGTTTTTGTCTGGTGTCTTTTCTGTTGTCTGAGTCAGAGGCACTCTGTTCTGTCTTCGTGTTTGTTGGAGGTGGCCTTCTCATTCTCCTGTGGTCTCTCTAGACATTGTGGCTTGGCTGGAAGTGGATAAGAGCCTTGGTTCTTTAGTGGAGGAAGGGGCTGGAGGTGGAGGGGGCAACTGTGGACAGAAAGGAGAAAAGTTATTAAAACGAAAATGGATCCTGACCCCATCCATGAGTCATTCTGTTGATTCAAAGGCAGATACAGGTGTTTGCTGTGCAAGTGCTCTGGCATTTGGCTGTTACTGTGCTTGCCTGTTTGTTTTTATTAAGATGGTAGCAGCCAAGCAGAGGCTAGAGCTTTTATCCCCTTGCCCCAGCCAGTGCACTGAAGCTGTGGTGTGGTGTGGCCTGACAAACGGAGCACCCCACACTACCTGGGCTGTCCCTTCTCCACTGTCACTCTCCTTCATTGACACATGAGAGGGCATAAACTGATCTTCAACATTTGAACCTCTGGAGTTTCCTCAGTGAACATGTATTGGGTATAAAGTATGTACCAGCCACCATGTAGGCCTTGAGAGAGTTAACAAGCCAACAGGTTAAGATACCTGCCTTTGTGCCATAAATAGTCCTCTTTTCCTGTCTCTTGTTGCACCTTTTTCCAGTCCTGAGCACTACAGTAGTTAGTTGTTGTAGACTTAATGACTTTTTTGTTTTTAAAACCTCCATGCAAGAGAGTCTCTGTGCACCACATGTTTATGGATGTGGTGTTTTGTAGCTTCAGAGCCTCATTTCCCATAAGTTGGGAGCTTTCACCACCCTATTTGAAACACCTGCTGATTTCACCAGCTCTGTCCTATTAATTGGCTGGCCTTTAAAGTCCTGACCATAGAGGACACTGGTCTGTGTCCTGCTAGTTCAGTGTTTCAGGACTTGCCACATTAAGGCAGCTTGTCTTATATGGACAAGATTTTCCTTTTTTTTTTTTTTTTGATGAGGTGGGACTTATGGAGTACCAGTTGACAAGAGACCAGCCAAGAGTTTTCCTATAAGATGTGCTGACTAGGTATTCCCTCTGCCTGACAGGTGAGCTTCAACTGTCCATGAGGCTGCAGAGTTGTCTCAGTTTGGTACAGAGATTCCTGCAGAACCTTTGGACCACTGAGGAGCATGATTCTGCCTATCATTTTATAGATGATGCAAGGCCAGCAAGTATCTAAACAAAGGGGTTTTTCCAAGGGATTTGCAAACACTGCATGTTTTAGTTCTGCAGATGGCTCTGGGAAAGGGCATCTAGACTTTGGGATAATTATTGCAGACTATTAGACAGTGGGGCTTCCTAGGTGACTTAGTGGGTAAAGAATTCACCTACAGTGCAGGAGACTTGAGAGAAGAGGGTTCAATCCCTGGATCAGGAAGATCCCCTAGAGAAGGAAATGGCAACCCACTCCAGTATTCCTGCCTGGGAAATCCCATGGACAGAGGAGCCTGGCAGGCTACAGTCCATGGGGTCGCAAAGAGTCATACATGACTGATCAACTGAGCACGCATACATGTATGACTAGAGTCATACATGACTGATCAACTGAGCACATATACATGTACTGTAGTAAAGAAAATCTGCTAATTGCACTCTTCCTAGGAGGTAGAAGAATGTTATGCCCCATAAATGAGACTTTTTTTCTGAGCACTCATTGTAATGTTCACTCAATTTAGAGCTCAGATCAGGCTATGCTTTTTTGCTCCGCTCCTGTGATCAGAGTCCCTACATCGACTTTCTTGGCTTGTGGTAGAATCCCTTTGTCTTATAATTGAAAACGGGATCCCAAGGTTTCCTCTCCTCTGTGTTATAATATGTTTTCTATAATAAGCTGATGAGTTATCCTCTAGCAGCAGCAGCAACCCCAGCCCTTTTGGAGTCATTCATTTGGCCCTGTTTTCTCTCCAGCTCTGTTTTCTTTCTTCCTAACGATGCTCAGCTTCCTTGTTAGGCCAGCCTACCTGCTTCCCATTGGGATCTCTATATCCTCCCTCTTCAGAATTTGTCTGGTTCTCTCGCCTAGATGAGTAACTTTTCCCAGTAGCACAGTATCTGGCACAGGGTCCACTCAAGATATGCTGGGTAAGAGTTTGAAACTTGACCAGTGTCCATTGGTGATAGAACATCAGTTCAGTTGTGTTTCAGGTGTTTTGACGCCCATCCTGTGTTCTCATGGGGTCACTGAAGTATCCATATTAGGCTTTTTCTTTCATTATTTGTTTAGGGACATGCAATTTGCCTATTTACTAATGTATTTCATACAGGGCTAATTCCTCTATGGCTTTGGTGACATCGATTCAAAGGTACACTGTCATTTTAATAATCACTTTTGTTGATCATGAAGGAAACATTAAATATAAACAAGGATTATGAGGTGCATTCCAATTTGGGGGAAAACTGTTTAGAACTGAGGAACTATGATGTATTTATGCTTTCCTGATGGCTCAGTTGTAAAGAATCTGCCTGCCCTGCAGGAGTCATGGGTTCAATCCCTGGGAAGATGGCCTGGTGAAGGAAATGGCAACCCTCTCCAGTATTCTTGCCTGGAAAATCCCATGGACAGAGGAGCCTGGTGGGCCACAGTCCCACAGTCCCTCAGACACAACTTAGCTTTTGGAGGAGGAGGTGTATATGTAAACTCCTGGTGACCTACTGGGATTGATCTGGAGGTAGATTATGTACACAGGAGGTTTTGGAGGGAGGAGGGGCATGAGAGACTGTTTTTAAAATCCAGTGGATACTATGGCCTATGTGACAAATAAATGTATCCAAATAAGTAAGTTTGGCATAATATTTATGAGCATTTATGTTTATGGACCCTCTGTGTCTGCCCAGGTTCAGATCTCCAGTGTCACACATTGTGGATCAGAATGTCCTGGTTTGACCCTGTTGGGAAACTTTCCAAGGAATGACTGAAGAAGTCGTCTTGCGGTGTTTTGTATCAGAACCTTACTTAGGTTATTAACACTAAAAACTCCATAGGCCTCTATTGGGAAGAGTGAGAGTAGATGATGACCATTTCCAGATGTTAGTGTCCCTGAAACCTGTCTCTCTGGCCAGGACACGTCTCAGGCTGTCCCCGTGCAACATGCAGCAGACTCAGAGTGAATCCTCTATAGCTTGCTGCTTTCTTGGCTTCATTCACTCAAAATGCCAGAGTCCTGGCTGTGGTGAGAAGTGGAATCCATCTAGCCCAGCTATTTCTTTAGAGCAGTCTCTGGAAGCAGTCTTTGGACTTCCCTGGTGGCTCAGAGGTTAAAGCGCCTGCCTCCAATGCGGGAGACCCGGGTTCGATCCCTGGGTCGGGAAGATCCCCTGGAGAAGGAAATGGCAACCCACTCCAGTATTCTTGCTTGGAGAATCTCATGGACTGAGGAGCCTGGTGGGCTGCAGTCCATGGGGTCACAAAGAGTCGGACATGACTGAGTGACTTTACTTACTTACTTAGTCTCTGGAAGGGTTTGTGTACTCAGGATTTCAGAAGACAGCTGAGAATTAGTTGGGAATACTTAAACCCACACTGTGTAATGAAGCCAGGCATGATTTTAGGACTAACTTTAGGGGTAGGAGTATTTGTTTTTCTGTGTTTTCATTATCTCAATCTCTGAAGTTAGGAGCCTACCTATGGAAGCAGAGATTACAACTCATTGAAAATAATCAGCTGATGACAGACACTAATAAAATTAGTCACAGCTTAACCCATTGTCCTCTTCTCTTCATGTTTTCAGTTATTGTGAGACATCTTGTCTGTGTCCTGGTTTCACCCTGAATGGCAGATAAATATTCAAAAGCAGAGTACAGGGAAATTGTAAATCATTGGAAGTGGTATTGGAGAACTTCTTGAGTTGTGTGCCTGGTCATGGACAAAGGAGAACCTTGTGTGTTAAAACAGCAGCTGATGAGGAGAAAATACGTGAGGACGGAAACTTGATAGATGCTTGAAATGAGAATGAGTTGAATCAGAGGATAAGAATGGACCTTGGGAAAACTGATGAGGCTCTTAAATGCAATAATGACCATTTTTTTAATTGTGCAGTTAAATTAAAACTTATGGCATTTGTCATAACATCTTGTAGGAAAAATTTTGTTTCTCATCAGCTGTTAGTCTGTTAATATTTTGCGCACAGGTGAAATATGAAGTTCAGTCTTATATCAGTTCAGTTCAGTCGCTCAGTCGTGTCCAACTCTTTGCGACCCCATGAATCGCAGCACGCCAGGCCTCCCTGTCCATCACTAACTCCCGGAGTTCACTCAGACTCATGTCCATCGAGTCCATGATGCCAACCAGCAGCCATCATCCTCTGTCATCCCCTTCTCCTCCTGCCCCCAATCCCTCCCAGCACCTGAGTCTTTTCCAGTGAGTCAACTCTTCGCATGAGGTGGTCAAAGTACTGGAGTTTCAGCTTTAGCATCATTCCTTCCAAAGAAATCCCAGGGCTGATCTCCTTCAGAATGGACTGGTTGGATCTCCTTGCAGTCCAAGGGACTCTCAAGAGTCTTCTCCAACACCACGGTTCAAAAGCATCAATTCTTCGGCACTCAACTTTCTTCANAGGTGGTCAAAGTACTGGAGTTTCAGCTTTAGCATCATTCCTTCCAAAGAAATCCCAGGGCTGATCTCCTTCAGAATGGACTGGTTGGATCTCCTTGCAGTCCAAGGGACTCTCAAGAGTCTTCTCCAACACCACAGTTCAAAAGCGTCAATTCTTTGGCATACAGGAACCCTTATTTTGATTGCTATTTCATTTTCTAGATGAAGTCCTATTCAGCCCCTTCACCCTCACCTAAGACCCCCATTTGATTATCGAATGTTGGTCTTGTTAGGGATATTCGCCTTATATCTTTGATTTTGTACCAATCATCCTGTGATAACAAGTCCCTCTTTCCAATACATGCACACAGTACACAGAGGGAGGCAGGTCATCCTTACTAAGAATGGTGTCTTTTCTGATTTGATCTAGATTTCTGTGCAGTCCTGTTCTTATTCCCTGCTGCCCTGTATTGAAAAGTATCTTCTTTTATTGTAGCCCTTGCTACTTTTTACAGGAAGCCCTCCAGCACTCTTGTGTGACAATTCAGAGTTCAGCTACAGAGAATTTAGCGGTTGAGCTGCTTAGGAAACTTGTGCCTGTCTAAACATGGCAAACCTCTCTCTTTCTGTCTCTCTCCCTCCCCCTTCCCACCCACTCCACCCTCTTGCTCTGTCCGCATCCTTTCCCCACAGTAATTCCTCCCACTTTCACACATTATCTTTTCATTCGCACATGCTCAGGTTTCCAGTCTGGAAAAGTACTTGAACAGTGACAAAAGCTCCACATAGTTTTAGTAGAGAGATCTTTATTTCATAATGTTTCAGTTCAGAATGACTTGCAACTTTCACATGGCATGAGCACATTGAAATAACAGAGGGGAATGTATGTAAGGGCCCTTCTCTCTGTTTGATTTAAAATACAAATTAGTAGTGAAAAATCTGAATGGTAGAAATGGGAATTTGAACAGAGGCCCCCAAACATGTATGGTCATTTTTTATTCAGAGAACATTTTTTAGGCTTTAAGGCATGTATTCAGATAACTATCCTCCCCCTCCACCCCTAATTTGACACTCAGATCGTGTTTTACATAGGTTTAGGATTATGTTGACTCAGCTTTTACATGAAGATAAGCTGTGTAGACTGCCTAAATATTTAGTTAACTGTGAGACTGAAAAGCCTCTGAGATGCTGTTATATCCTGTGATAAAAATAAATGCAACAATCATGTATTGATTATATTTAAAATAAGAAGTATTAGCAGATCTTTGTTCTGCACCCTTCCTTAAATATTACAGCCTGAGACACAGATATACTAGTACACAGGAAATGATGAGTATCATTTGAAAATAATATACGGAGAAAAATGTGCATGTTTGTTTTTAGTTCACTTTTCTTATGTAATAAGGAATGACTCGTCTCTCAGAATGTCAGAGCTGGAGGAGACCCTAACCGTCAGTTTGAGCATCTCCCTCATTTATAGAAAAGACAGGCTGAGGAGGAGAAGGACTACCTTGCTGAATGCCCAAGTACTTAGTGGCAGAGCCAGGACTAGACCTCAGCGCTGCTGGCTCCTAATTTTATGCACTTAGAGTATCCTGTGCTCTTACTCCCTGCTTTTAAGGGACTTGTGTGATTAGATTAAGCCCATTCAGATCATTTCTGTGTCTCAAGGTCAGCTGACTTTGGGACCTTAATTGAGAAAGCTTCTTCAGAGTTGTACCTGGACTAGCATTTGAATAACCACAGGACTGAAGTTTTAGGAAAGCTGTCTTTAGAATTCTACCTACCTTGAAATAAAGACAACTATTTGGGGTTGGTCTGTGTATTCCAAGTTCTTTGTGATGGTAATAGCCTTTGGACAGCAATAACTGTCACGAAATCCATGCCCTTGATTGCCCAGAAGAGGCAGTGTCTTGCACAGTCTGATGGTCATAGCCGAAATTGTTGCCAATAAGGCAGCTGGAACAGTCTGATGGAGCGAGAGTGACTTTTGGTAGCAGAGGAAGAGGAAAGAAACTGGATTATAAAAGCCCAGTTATCTTGGTTCAAACACCTCTGCTCTTCTCATGGATGCAGTACGAAAGAGTAGTTGATTGAGCCTAGGTCAGCAAGAAAAAATTAAGCTCCATATCCCCAGTTTAAGAAGAGAAAATCTATGATCTAATGTGAAAGGAATTCCTGTCGAAAAATGGTTTAACATTTTGACCTAAAAAGGCTAAGTTTAACTTAATGAGAAAACTAATCTGCTTTAGTGGCACCCTAGTGGCTTCCTACTCACTTGAAATAAAACCTAAAACTCCCGGTGTGGCCAGAAAGGCTGGCTTTCTGTTCCCAAGTTCACTAATCTCTTTCCCTCCTCACGACCTTTGCACAAGCCTTTCTGCCTATCAGCTTTTCATGTGTTTTTATTACTATTTTTTTACATAGCTCACTCTTTCATCATTTCTCAGCCTAAACTGTACATTGTTAATTTCCTGATTGCCCTATTTATAGCATTACTGTCTTGCCTCTTCCTAACCTCTGGTACCTTCTGTCTCATCACTCTGTCTTCCGCGCAGTCTACTCCTTTTGCTTGCTTATGATTTGTTTCCCACCTTTAGAATTGCACTGCTTGAAATAGGCCTTCTCTAACTCACCTTTAAGCCAACTTTTTCACTCTCCACTTTCACTTTCATCAAGAGGCTTTTTAGCTCCTCTTTACTTTCTGCCATAAAGGTGGTGTCATCTGCATATCTGCGGTTATTGATATTTCTCCCAGCAATCCTGATTCCAGCTTGTGTTTCTTCCAGTCCAGCGTTTCTCATGATGTACTCTGCGTAGAAGTTAAATCAGCAAGGTGACAATATACAGCCTTGATGTACTCCTTTTCCTATTTGGAACCAGTCTGTTGTTTCATGTTCAGTTCTAACTGTTGCTTCCTGACCTGCATATCGGTTTCTCAAGAGGCATGTCAAGTGGTCTGGTATTCCCATCTCTTTCACAGTTTTCCACAGTTTATTGTGATCCACACAGTCAAAGGCTTTGGCATAGTCAACAAAGCAGAAATAGATGTTTTTCTGGAACTCTCTGGCTTTTTCCATGATCCAGCGGATGTTGTAATTTGATCTCTGGTTCCTCTGCCTTTTCTAAAATGAGCTTGAACATCTGGAAGTTCACGGAGGTGGTGTCATCTGCATATCTGAGGTTATTGATATTTCTCCCGGCAGTCTTGATTCCAGCTTGGGCTTCTTCCAGCCCACCGTTTCTCATGATGTACTCTGCATATAAGTTAAATAAGCAGGGTGACAATATACAGCCTTGACATACTCCTTTTCCTAATTTGGAACCAGTCTGTTGTTCCATGTCCAGTTCTAACTGTTGCTTCCTGACTTGCATACAGATTTCTCAAGAGGCAAGTCAGATGGTCTGGTATTCCCATCTCTTTCAGAATGTTCCACAGTTGATTGTGATCCACACAGTCAAAGGCTTTGGCATAGTCAATAAAGCAGAAATAGATGTTTTTCTGGAACTCTCTTGCTCTTTTCATGATCCAGCAGATGTTGGCAATTTGATCTCTGGTTCCTCTGCCTTTTCTAAAACCAGCTTGAGCATCAGGAAGTTCACGGTTCATGTATTGCTAAAGCCTGGCTTGGAGAATTTTAAGCATTATTTTACTAGCATGTGAGATGAGTGCAATTGTGCGGTAGTTTGAGCATTCTTTGGCATTGCCTTTCTTTGGGATTGGAATAAAAACTGACCTTTTCCAGTCCTGTGGCCACTGCTGAGTTTTCCAAATTTGCTGGCATATTGAGTGCAGCACTTTCACAGCATCATCTTTCAGGATTTGAAACAGCTCAACTGGAATTCCATCACCTCCACTAGCTTTGTTCACAGTGATGCTTTCTAAGGCCCACTTGACTTGACATTCCAGGATGTCTGGCTCTAGATGAGTGATCACACCATCGTGATTATCTGGGTCATGAAGATCTTTTTTGTACAGTTCTTCCATGTACTCTTGCCACCTCTTCTTAATATCTTCTGCTTCTGTTAGGTCCAGACCATTTCTGTCCTTTATCGAGCCCATCTTTGCATGAAATGTTCCCTTAGTATCTCTAATTTTCTTGAAGAGATCTCTAGTCTTTCCCATTCTGTTGTTTTCCTCTATTTCTTTGCATTGATCACTGAAGAAGTCTTTTTTAATTTCTTCTTGCTATTCTCTGGAACTCTGCATTCAGATGCTTATATCTTTCCTTTTCTCCTCTGCTTTTGGCTTCGCTTCTTTTCACAGCTATTTGTAAGACCTCCCCAGACAGCCATTTTGCTTTTTTGCATTTCTTTTCCATGGGGATGGTCTTGATCCCTGTCTCCTGTACAATGCCATGAACCTCAGTCCATAGTTCATCAGGTACTCTGTCTATCAGATCTAGACCCTTAAATCTATTTCTCACTTCCACTATATAATCAGAAGGGATTTGATTTAGGTCATACCTGAATGGTCTAGCGGTTTTCCCTACTTTCTTCAATGTGAGTCTGAATTTGGTAATAAGGAGTTGTGATCTGAGCCACAGTCAGCTCCTGGTCTTGTTTTTGTTGACTGTATAGAGCTTCTCCATCTTTGGCTGCAAAGAATATAATCAATCTGATTTCAGTGTTGCCCATCTGGTAATGTCCATGTGTAGAGTCTTCTCTTGTGTTGTTGGACAATGAAGATGGCTAAGAGACAGAGAATCATTGCTTTTAAATTGTGATGCTGGAGCAGGCACTTTAGAGTCCCTTGGACACAAGGAGATCAAACCATTCAATTCTAAAGGAAATCAACCCTGAATATTCACTGGAAGGACTGATGCTAAAGCTGAAGCCTCAATCCTTTAGCCACCTGATACAAAGAGCTGACTCATTTGAAAAAACCTTGATGCTGGAAAAGATTGAAGGCAGTAAGAGAAGGGGACAGAGAATCAGATGGTTGGATGGCATCACTGACTCGATGGACATGAGTTTGAGTAAACTCTGGGTGTTGGTGATAGACAGGGAGGCCTGGCGTGCTGCAGTCCATGGGGTCTCAAAGAGTCAGACACAACTGAGTGACTGAACCGAACTGAACTGATGGTCTTTAGCCCTCCATGGGATTCTCCAGGCAAGAATACTGGCGTGGTGCAGTGGGTTGCCATTTCCTTCTCTAGGGGATCTTCCCAACCCAGGGATCAAACCCTGGGTCTCCTGCAGCTCCTGCATTGGCAGGCAGATTCTTTATCACTGAGTTATCAGGGAAGCCCATGTGTGTGTTTGCTGCTACTACTGCTAAGTCACTTCAGTCATATCCGACTCTGTGCAAACTGATAGCCGGCAGCCCACCAGGCTCCCCCGTCCCTGGGATTCTCCAGGCAAGAACACTGGAGTGGGTTGCCATTTCCTTCTCCAATGCATGAAAGTGAAAAGTGAAAGTGAAGTCGCTCAGTCGTGTCCGACTCTTTTACACACATACAATTCAGTCTTTAAAAAGAAGTTAAATCTTATCATTTTTGACAACACGGATAAATCTGGAGCACATTATGCTAAGTGAAATAAAACAGACATAGAAAGACAAATACTGTATTGTATCACTTATATGTGGAATCTTAAAAAAGTAAAAATCACAGAAACAGAGTAAAATGGTGGTTGAAAGAGACTGGGAAATAAGGAGATGTTGGTCAAATGTATAAACTTTCCATTATAAGATGAGTAAGTTCTGAGGATCTAATATACAGCATGGTGACTATCAAGAGTATGGGATTAACAGATGCACACTACTATATATAAAACAGATGAACAACAAGAATTTACTGTATAGCACAGGGAACTATATATTCAAAATCTTCTAATAACCTATAATGGAAAAAAATCTGAAAAAGATTATATATATATATATGTAATATACACCCCACTTGAGCGCAGGCGGCGGAGGCGGCCACCGCACTTGAACGTGGCCAAGAGCTACCCAACGTCTGAGGTCAGGGGCAGCGGCCTAGAGTGCCAGGTTGTGATGGCGCAGGAACGGCCGAGAGGAGCTACCCTGCGTACGAGGTCAGTGGCGGCTGGGAGGAGCTACCCTGCGTCTGAGGTCAGGGACGGCAGCCAGGAGGTGACACCCCACGTCCGAGGTCAGTGGTGGCCGGGAGGAGACACCCCGTTTCCAAAGTCAGAGCTAAGTGAAATAAAACAGACATAGAAAGACAAATACTGTATTGTATCACTTATATGTGGAATCTTAAAAAAGTAAAAATCACAGAAACAGAGTAAAATGGTGGTTGAAAGAGACTGGGAAATAAGGAGATGTTGGTCAAATGTATAAACTTTCCATTATAAGATGAGTAAGTTCTGAGGATCTAATATACAGCATGGTGACTATCAAGAGTATGGGATTAACAGATGCACACTACTATATATAAAACAGATGAACAACAAGAATTTACTGTATAGCACAGGGAACTATATATTCAAAATCTTCTAATAACCTATAATGGAAAAAAATCTGAAAAAGATTATATATATATATATGTAATATACACCCCACTTGAGCGCAGGCGGCGGAGGCGGCCACCGCACTTGAACGTGGCCAAGAGCTACCCAACGTCTGAGGTCAGGGGCAGCGGCCTAGAGTGCCAGGTTGTGATGGCGCAGGAACGGCCGAGAGGAGCTACCCTGCGTACGAGGTCAGTGGCGGCTGGGAGGAGCTACCCTGCGTCTGAGGTCAGGGACGGCAGCCAGGAGGTGACACCCCACGTCCGAGGTCAGTGGTGGCCGGGAGGAGACACCCCGTTTCCAAAGTCAGGGCAGCGGCCGAGAGGAGCTACCCCACGTCTGAGGCCAGTGGCAGCAGGGAGGAGACACACCACGTCTGAGGTCTGGGGTAGCCGGGAGAAGCCACCTCGCCCCCAAGGCCAGGAGCGGCAGCTGAGGGGAGCCACCCACGCCCGAGGCCAGGGCCAGCAGCCAGGAGGAGCAACCCGAGGAGTGGTGGCGGGGCAGACACAGGAGGGCCTAGAGGAGCTATCCTACGCTGAAGGTCAGGAACGGTGGCGGTAAGGAAATACCCCTCGTCCAAGGTAAGGAGCNGAATCTATTTCTCACTTCCACTGTATAATCATAAGGGACTTGATGTAGGTCATACCTGAATGGTCTAGTGGTTTTCCCTACTTTATTCAATTTAAGTCTGAATTTGGCAATCAGGAGTTCATGATCTGAGCCACAGTCAGCTCCTGGTCTTGTTTTTGTTGCCTGTATAGAGCTTCTCCATCTTTGGCTGCAAAGAATATAATCAGTCTGATTTTGGTGTTGACCATCTGGTGATGTCCATGTGTAGAGTCTTCTGTTGGAAGAGGGTGTTTGCTATGACCAGTGTGTTTTCTTGGCAAAACTCTGTTAGTCTTTGCCCTGCTTCATTCTGCATTCCAAGGCCAAATTTGCCTGTTACTTCAGGTGTTTCTTGACTTCCTACTTTTGCCAGTCCCGTATAATGAAAAGGACAACTTTTTTGGGTGGTAGTTCTAAAAGGTCTTGTAGGTCTTCATAGAACTAACTTCAGCTTCTTCAGCATTACTGGTTGGTGCATAGCCTTGGATTACCATGATATTGAATGGTTTGCCTTGGAACCGAACAGAGATCATTCTGTTGTTTTTCAGATTGCATCCAAGTACTACATTTCAGATTCTTTTGTTGACCATGATGGCTACTCCATGTCTTCTTAGGGATTCCTTCCTGCAGTAGTAGATATAATGGTCATCTGAGCAGAGGAACCAGAGATCAAATTGCCAACATCTGCTGGATCATGGAAAAAGCAAGAGAGTTCCCGAAAAACATCTATTTCTGCTTTATTGACTGTGCCAAAGCCTTTGACTGTGTGGATCACAAGAAACTGTAGAAAATTCTTCAAGAGATGGGAATACCAGCCCACCTGACCTGCCTCTTGAGAAATCTGTATGCAGGTCAGGAAGCAACAGTTAGAACTGAACATGGAACAACAGACTGGTTCCAAATAGGAAAAGGAGTACATCAAGGCTGTATATTGTCACCCTGCTTATTTAACTTCTATGCAGAGTACATCATGAGAAAACGCTGGACCGGAAGAAACACAAGCTGGAATCAAGATTGCTGGGAGAAATATCAATAACCTCAGATATGCAGATGACACCACCCTTATGGCAGAAAGTAAAGAGGAGCTAAAAAGCCTCTTGATGAAAGTGAGAGAGGAGAGTGAAAAAGTTGGCTTAAAGCTCAACATTCAGAAAACGAAGATCATGGCATCTGGCCCCATCACTTCATGGGAAATAGATGGCGAAACAGTAGAAACAGTGTCAAATTTTATTTTTTTGGCTCCAAAATCACTGCAGATGGTGACTGCAGCCATGAAATTAAAAGACATTTACTCCTTGGAAGAAAAGTTATGACCAACCTAGATAGCATATTCAAAAGCAGAGACATTACTTTGCAAATGCAAGCTGGAATCAAGATTGCTGGGAGAAATATCAATCA
This sequence comes from Aepyceros melampus, assembly GCA_006408695.1. Taxonomy (NCBI): domain Eukaryota; kingdom Metazoa; phylum Chordata; class Mammalia; order Artiodactyla; family Bovidae; genus Aepyceros; species Aepyceros melampus. The sequence goes on along the minus strand of SJXQ01013106.1, from coordinate 119,744 downwards.
CCTCAGATATGCAGATGACACCACCCTTATGGCAGAAAGTGAAGAGGAACTAAAGAGCCTCTTGATGAAAGTGAAAGTTCAGAGTGAAAAAGTTGGCTTAAAGTCAACATTCAGAAAACGAAGATCATGGCATCCGGTCCCATCACTTCATGGCAAATAGATGGGGAAACAGTGGAAACAGTGTCAGACGTTATTTTTGGGGGGCTCGAAAATCACTGCAGAGGGTGACTGCAGCCATGAAATTAAAACACGCTTACTCCTTGGAAGAAAAGTTATGACCAACCTAGATAGCATATTCAAAAACAGAGATATTACTTTGCCAACTAAGGTCCGTCTAGTCAGGCTATGGTTTTTCCTGTGGTCATGTATGGATGTAAGAGTTGGACTGTGAAGAAGGCTGAGCGCCAAAGAATTGATGCCTTTGAACTGTGGTGTTGGAGAAGACTCTTGAGAGTCCCTTGGACTGCAAGGAGATCCAACCAGTCCATTTTGAAGGAGATCAGCCCTGGGATTTCTTTGGAAGGAATGATGCTAAAGCTGAAACTCCAGTACTTTGGCCATCTCATGCGAAAAGTTGACTCATTGGAAAAGATTCTGATGCTGGGAGGGATTGGGGGCAGGAGAAAAAGGGGACGACCGAGGATGAGATGGCTAGATGGCATCACGGACTCAATGGACATGAGTCTGAAAGAAACTTGGGAGTTGGTGATGGATAGGGAGGCCTAGCGTGCTGCAATTCATGGGGTTGCAAAGAGTCGGACACTCTGTGCGACTGAAGTGAACTGAAGATTTTTAAAGAAAACTACTTATTTAATTATATCTGGTCAAATAATGATGTTAGTTAGACAGCATTTCAATGAGTACTTATCGAATACCTACATGTTCAAACAATGTTGCCTTATTGAAGCTCAGGAAGACTTTTACTTCGTGTGTTTTATTGTGTGTACCCAAGAGAAATGTGTGAAATTTCCTTTAATGATGTCTCAGGCCCACACTTCAATAACTCAGTCACTGCCTCATCGTGAGGATGTGTTCCACGTGTAAATCAGCTTAGCAGCGCGTGTCAGGTACATTTGCATGCACATGTGCTCAGTCATGACTGACTGACTGCAACCCCACCATGGACTGTAGCCCCCCAGGCTCCTCTGTCCCCGGGATTATTCAGACAAGAGTACTGAGGTGGGTTTCCACTTCCTCTTCAAGGGGACCTTCCTGACCCAGGGATCAAACCCATGTCTCCTTCATTGGCAGGCAGATTCTTTACCACTGAGCCACCTGGGAAGCCCCTTTAGGTACCTGTATCACTCACTTAATTGCCAGAAACCATGATCATTTTAAAATATTTACTTGAATTTTGTGGTAATCCATCTATCAAATCTTTCCTAAATGGTTTTAAGAGAGCATTTTCATTTCTCTACTTACATTCAAAATGGAAAAGGTAAGAGAGAAGTGAGAGAGCAGACATAGATTTTCCAGAGCTTCTGGTATCTAGTCAAAACCATAAAATACTGAATGTGGTCCCATTCGTCAGCTACTGAGTGTTCTTGAGGGTTCATTACATGAGGTATCCTGTAAGAAAAGGAATCTCTAACTTAATTACTTTTAAAGAGTTGGAATGCTTCTCAGGTCAGGACTTGATGGAAACCTGACTGTTGGCATTACCATATCTAAAGGTAATCTGTCATTGAGGATGCTTGTTGCTCTTGAAAACCAAGGGAAAAAGCACGTTAGAGAAGCAATCTTTGGTTGTGGCCACTAAGCAGTACTGAAGAGAGGGCACTCAGGCTCTCGAAAATGTGTCCACACAAAAGCACCAGTGAATCAAATTGTGTGACACCAGGCATTATGATCAAATAGCTAACCCCTCTTGTTCTAGTCCCATGATCTCCAGGCAATAACCTCTGAATAAAGCTTCCTGCGTAAAATTGTCCACTCAGAGAGACTATTTTCATTCTACTTGATAGTTATTAGTCTTTCTGAGAATTTATGAATTGGCTTCCTAGTTGTATCCATCAGTCTTTTATGAATTTGTTTATCATAACATAGTACCCTGGAGTCCAGTCACCCCTGAGCATGTTAAGAAAATCGAATTGTCATGACTATCAAGCTGATAAATAGACTTTGGACTGGGTAGCCATATTAGCATACAGTAACTGATTGCAACCTAACCACTGTCTCTGTGAGCCAATAAATGGAGTGAATTCTCTGATATACTACATTTGTATTATATAATAGCAGCATTGACAAACAGCACTGAACAGCAATGTCCATTAGTTGCTAATTTCAATTAGTATATAGCGGATAGACTTTGACCTTAGTAGTCATATTCTTACTGTTATTACTGCTTAACATGAGGAAGGAGAGTTTGGGTGGTATGTGTGTATATCTAGCTATCTCTATATCTATCTATATATATATATATATAGAGAGAGAGAGATAGACAGAGAGACAGACACAGAGAGAGAAAGAGAGAGATTTGTGGCATGGAATTAAATAACCTGACAATTCAGTTTGTTGTCCTTATATTCTGGTTCTTACTAAGAACTAAAAGAAAATGTTTACAGAACAGTGTTTTTAAAAAGAGCTCCTCAGATGGTATAGGACAAATTAAATTTCTTCTCTGTGAGGGTAGTTTTTCTTGTTGGATTTAGCAGATTATTTTTCTTGCAATTTATGATCACAGACTCTTCACCTCCAAGATAAAACTTCTAGGAAAAGCTTGAATGAATGAAAAAAAATCTTTAGCTTGTGAGAAGTTATATATTCTGTGACATGGATATTTTTCTGCACTGATTGTCTATAGCTGTTTAGAATCTCATCAGATTTCTTGGGGCAAAAGAAAGTACCGTGAGTAAGAGGCATTTGTTTGATTAAATATCAGAATGTATAGGCATCTAATATACTTTTCTGGGTAGGAAGAAGGTAGTCCTGAGTCAGCGATGGTTGGGTAAATGAAATTGCTGAAGAGAAAAATCTTTCTGAATAGCAGGAAATGGAAACAGTATAGAAGCAGGTGAGCTTCAGTAGTTCACAGGTTTGGTTTAGATAATCCCTTCCAAGTACCAATTCTTATCTGAATTGCTTCAATCAGAGGTCTGGTGTGGGAAGTTTGCATGGTTTTCTATATTTTCTTATCCTGAGGAAAAAATACCAGAGCAGCATTTTCTGTTATATCCTAGTATTTCCAATCTTTGTGAACCCAGGCACATAGAATTCTACGGATCAACTTCCTTTTAAGAAGCATTTATTTAAGATTCTTATTCACACTGAGCTCAGTTGGGGACTTAAAAGTATCTGAAATGAAATCAGCTTTCCTTTGTACCAACTAGCATTATTCATAAATGCACATTGGCCCCCCTTTGTAATAGACAACAATATTTAACCTTCTATTAAATATTTTAAAGGACTTGATAAATTCTACAGTACGTTTACTTTTAAAACATATTACTGATTTTTTTTTCTATTTTTATGAACACTTAATTATTACAGTTTACTTTTGTGTAGTTTGTGTGTTGTGCTTCCATCATTGGTCTAGATAAATTATAAGGCCAAAGCTAAAGGTATAGGCCAAAATAACATCAGTCACTTTCACAAATGGCAAATATTCTTTAATTTCATGCAATATGAAAACATCAATGCTTAGTGACATGGATATTTTTATATATCACAGGATTTGATCAATCTAATGCTACTTTCTGTTTCTCAGTTCAGTTCAGTCGCTCAGTCTTGTCCGACTCTTTGTTACCCCATGAATTGCAGCACACCAGGCCTCCTTGCCCAACACCAACTCCCGGAGTTCACCCAAACTCAGGTCCATCGAGTCAGTGATGCCATCCAGCCATCTCATTCTCTGTCATCCTCTTCTAATTCTTTAATTTCATGCAATATGAAAACATCAATGCTTAGTGACATGGATATTTTTATATATCACAGGATTTGATCAATCTAATGCTACTTTCTGTTTCTCAGTTCAGTTCAGTCGCTCAGTCTTGTCCGACTCTTTGTTACCCCATGAATTGCAGCACACCAGGCCTCCTTGCCCAACACCAACTCCCGGAGTTCACCCAAACTCAGGTCCATCGAGTCAGTGATGCCATCCAGCCATCTCATTCTCTGTCATCCTCTTCTCCTCCTTCCCTCAATCCCTCCTAGCATCAAGGTCTTTTCAATGAGTCAGCTCGTCACATGAGGTGGCCAAAGTATTGAAGTTTCAGCTTTAGCATCAGTCCTTCCAAAGAACACCCAGGACTGATCTTTAGAATGGACTGGTTGGATCTCCTTGCAGTCCAAGTGACCCTCAAGAGTCTTCTCCAACACCACAGTTCAAAAGCATCAATTCTTTGGCGCTCAGCTTTCTTCACAGTCCAACTCTCACATCCATACACAACCACTGGAAAAACCATAGCCTTGATTAGATGGACCTTTGTTGGCAAAGTAATGTCTCTGCTTTTCAACATGCTATCTAAGTTGGTCATAACTTTCCTTCCAAGGAGTAAGCATCTTTTAATTTCATGGCTGCAGTCACCATCTGCAGTGATTTTGGAGCCCAAAAAAATAAAGTCTGACACTGTTTCCCCATCTATTTCCCATGAAGTGATGGGACCAGATGCCACGATCTTTGGTTTTTTGAATGTTGAGCTTTAAGCCAACTTTTTCACTCTCTTTTCTGTTTCTAGCACTGTATTATTATCTCCCTCCTGGGTTTGGTTCCTGGGTCAGGAAGGTCCCATGGAGGAGGGTATGGCTACACACTCCAGTATTCTTGCCTGGAGAATCCCCATGGACAGAGGAGCCTGGGGGGCTACAGTCCATAGGATCGCAAGGAGCCGGACATGAGTGAAGCAACTTAGCACATGCTCTGCTTTAATCTCATTGGTGTCCTCTCCCAAAAATAAAGAGAAATTTGCTTCTTTTTTAAAAAAATTAATTTACTGTAACAATGTTTTTTCATGGAAAGGCATTTTATTTTAAATACAAAAGTGTCTATATGTCATTCACTTTCTGGGATAACCTAATCATATCTAACTATTTCAGCCTTAGTATTAGCTGTACTTGGTTTAATTTTCTTTATCTTGTAGAAATTTTCTAGAAACAGATTTCATAAAGTATAATCTTCTTACAGCAAGATTCATGCTTTTAAGGCGTACAGTTCCATAGACGTTCATAAACTTTGAAAAATGTATATGGTATGTAACCATTGAAACGATCAAGATTGGTTTGTTTTGCTTTTCAGATTATTCTTATTTTTGTTGAGGTATAGTTGACATACAATGTTATAATAATTTAAGGTGAACAACACAATGAATCGCAATTTGCATGTGCTGCAAAATGTTCACTGTGATAAGTCTAGACAGCATCTGCCACTGTACATAGTCACTGAAATTTTTTTCTCATAATAAGAACTTTGAAGATCTCCTTTCTTACTTAGCAACTTTCAAATATATGGTACAGTCTTATTAACTATACTTGGCAACGCTACATCCTCATGACTTATTTATTATATAACTAAATTTTTATACTTTTTAACTTCCTTCACCTATTCCACCCAGCCTCCACCCATGCCTCTGGCAACCACTGATTGGCTTGTTCTCTGTATATAAGCCTGACTTTTTTGTTTTGATTTGTAAGGTTCCACATGTAAGTGACATCATATGTTGTCTTTCTCTGTGATATATTTCACTTAACCAATTACCCTAAAGAAAATATTGTGACAGATGACAGGACTTCATTAATGCTTTTTTATGGTTGAATAATATTCCTTTAAATATATGTATATATATATCCGATGGCACCCCACTCCAGCACTCTTGCCTGGAAAATCCCATGGACAGAGAAACCTGGTAGGCTGCAGTCCATGGGGTCACTAAGAGTTGGATACAACTGAGCAACTTCACTTTCACTTCTCACTTTCATGCATTGGAGAAGGAAATGGCAACCCACTCCAGTGTTCTTGCCTGGAGAATCCCAGGGATGGGGGAGCCTGGTGGGCTGCCGTCTGTGGGGTCGCACAGTCGGACACAACTGAAGTGACTTAGCAGTAGCAGCATATACTTATATGTGTGTTAGTGTTTTTGTTTTCTTCAGCTAAATAGCCAGAAGTTATTTTCCTGGATTATATGGTAGTTTTTTTTTTTTTTTTTAATTTTTTAAGGAACTTTCACACTATTTCCATATTGACTGTACCAATTCACATTCCCACCAACTCTTGTAACAAGAATTTCCCTTTTCTCCACAACATCACCAACACTTATTCTCTCTCATAGTTTTGATAATAACCTTCTAACAGGTGTGAAGTGATACCACATTGTGGGTTTGATTTGCATTTCCCTCATGATTATTGATGTTGAGCATGTTTTAATGTACCTGTCAGTCATCTGTACCTCTTCTTTGGAAAAGACGTCTATTCATATCTATTGTCAATTTTTGTGTGTGTGTGTGTAATACAGTTTTATTAAAGTATAAAAGAGATAGAGAAAGCTTCTGACATTGACATCAGAAGGGGGTAGAAAGAGTTCCAACTTGCTAGTGTTAGCAGTGGAGTTATATACTCTCCAATGAATCCAAAGAATGTCTGAAGGTTGTAAAAATATTATTAAATGAAGTTGCTCAGTTGTGTCCAACTCTTTGCGACCCCATGGACTGTTGCTTACCAGTCTCCTCTGTCCATGGGATCTTCAAGGCAATAGTACTGGAGTGGATTGCCATTTCCTTTTCCAGAGTACTGGAGTGGATTGCCATTTCCTTTTCCAGAGGATCTTCCTGACCCAGGGATCTAACCCAGGTCTTCCACATCGTAGAAAGATGCTTTACTGTCTGAGCCACCAGGGAAGTCCAGGGAAGTTGTAAAGACCTCACCAAACCTACTCCCATAATTTACATTTTAAGATAACAGGATTAGCCAGAAGGTTTAATCCAGAGACTGTCCTCAGGCACGATACATAATCCTAAGGAATGTAGAGGAAAAAAAGTTTGTCCTTTCTTCCTCCTTGAGAATTCCAGACCCTTCTCTCCTTGGGGACCGCTAGACTTCTTATCAACCTGCCTAGGAAATGACTCTCTCATTCTCCTTTTCTTATAGGAGAATTATGTTGCCAAGGGAAAGGGGTGTTGTTTTCACTCCATAACTACTTCCTGCTGTTTAGGGATGTGGTCCCTAAATTGTTGAGGCAACATATTCTCACTGTCAATTTTTTAAATCAGATTTTTTTCCTAGTGAGCTGTATGAGTTCCTTGTATATTTTGATATCAACTTTGAATGAGATCTGTGATTTGCAGATATATTCTCCCATTAATTAGGTTGCCTTTTCATTTTATTGATAGTTTCCTTCCATAGTTTCTTTCAATATTAGAACCTCTTGAGTTTGATGAATCTTGCTTTTTTATTTTTACTTTTATTACCTTTGCTTTGGTGTCAGATCTAAAAAAATCATTACCAAGAAGGATGTCAATCAGTTTACTGCCTGTATTCTTTTTGCAGTTCAGTTCAGTTCAGCTCAGTTCAGTTGCTCAGTCGTGTCCAACTCTTTGCGACCCCATGGATGGTAGCACGCTAGGCTTCCCTACCCATCATCAACTCCTGGAGTTTACTCAAACTCATGTATTCTTTTTTAGGAGACTTATAATTCTTACATTAAAGTCTTTAATACGTTTGAGTAAATTTTTGTGGGGTATAAGATAGTGGCCAAATTTCATCACATTGGCTGTCCAGTTTTTCAACACCATATATCAAAGAAATTGTTCTCTTCCCATTGTATATTTTGAGGTGCTTTGTTATAAATTAATTGACCATTTGTGCTTCTTTTTGGCCTCGATATTCTGTCCCATTGATCTATGTGTCTATTTTTACACCAATATGATGTGTTTTAATTAATATAATTTGAAATCAGGGAGCATGTTGCCTCCAGTTTGGTTCTTCTTTCTCAACACTGCTTTGGTTATTCAGGATCTTTTGTGGTTCCATACATTTAGGATTTTTTTTTTTTTCCCCTTAAAAAATGCCATTGGAATTTGGATAGGGATTGCATTTGATATATATATTGTTTTGAGTAGTGGGGATAGTTTAATAATATTAAGTCTTCTAGTCTATGAGCAGAGAATGTCTATTTGTGTTGATTTATTTAATCAATGTCATAGTTTTCAGTGTACATAATTTTCCCTTCCTTGGTTAAATTAATTCCTGACCATTATATTGTTTTTGAGGCATAAATTTGTGCCTAGGAATATGGGTTATCAGTTCAGTTCAGTCACTCAGTCTTGTCCAACTCTTTGCAGCCCCATGAATCGCAGCATGCCAGGCCTCCCTGTCCATCACCATCTCCCGGAGTTCACTCAGACTCATGTCCATTGAGTCAGTGATGCCATCCAGCCATCTCATCCTCTGTCGTCCACTTCTCCTCCTGCCCCCAATCCCTCCCAGCATCAGAGCCTTTTCCAATGAGTCAACTCTTTGCATGAGGTGGCCAAAGTACTGGAGTTTCAGCTTTAGCATCAGTCCTTCCAAAGAAATCCCGGGACTGATCTCCTTCAGAATGGACTGGTTGAATCTCCTTGCAGTCCAAGGGACTCTCAAGAGTCTTCTCCAACACCACAGTTCAGAAGCATCAATTCTTCAGCACTCAGCCTTCTTCACAGTCCAACTCTCACATCCATACATGACCACAGGAAAAACCATAGCCTTGACTAGATGGACCTTAGTCAGCAAAGTAATGTCTCTGCTTTTGAATATACTATCTAGGTTGGTCATAACTTTTCTTCCAAGGAGTAAGCGTCTTTTAATTTCATGGCTGCTGTCACCATCTGCAGTGATTTTGGAGCCCAAAAAATAAAGTCTGACACTGTTTCTACTGTTTCCCCATCTATTTCCCATGAAGTGATGGGGCCAGATGCCATGATCTTCGTTTTCTGAATGTTGAGCTTTAAGCCAACTTTTTCACTCTCCTCTTTCACTTTCATCAAGAGGCTTTTTAGCTCCTCTTCACTTTCTGCCATAAGGGTGGTGTCATCTGCATATCTGAGGTTATTGATATTTCTCTTGGCAATCTTGATTCCAGCTTGTGTTTCTTCCAGTCCAGCGTTTCTCATGATGTACTCTGCATAGAAGTTAAATAAGCAGGGTGACAATATACAGCCTTGACGTACTCCTTTTCCTATTAGGAACCAGTCTGTTGTTCCATGTCTAGTTCTAACTGTTGCTTCCTGACCTGCATACAGATTTCTCAAGAGGCAGGTTAGTGCCTCATTACAATGAGTTAGTGAATACCAAACCATTGATTTGAGGGGAAATACAGGGATGGGGTCCTCTTGTTGTCCCACCCCAGCTGTAAATGTGTGTGTTGGGTGACTCAAATTGTTCATGGCTATGCACCTGTCTGTAAATGACTGAGAAGGCGCCATGAATATTGATTTTGAAGTTACAAGTTTTAGTAAATTGGCAAATTAAAAAATATAGAATCTATTAATAATGAGGATTAGCTGTGATCTTATTCCAGAGTGTCTTTCTGCTCTTCTTCACACTTTACACTGCTTTGACTGGCAGTCCCTAAGATACCCCCTTTTGAGAAATGAGAAATGATTCTCATTTCCTGGTCTTCATGCCCTTGGTAGTCCTCTATCCTTGAGAGTATCCTCAACCTAATGACTCATTTCAAAGTACATAGTAAGATGTCACTTTCAAGATTCAATTACAGAAGACTATGGCTTCCATCTTGTACAGTCTCCTTCACTCTCTTGTTTGCTTTGTGGGAAGCCAGATGCTATAGTATGAACTCCCTGTGGAGAGGCTAACATGGCAAGGAATCAATAATTACAGCAGGGAAGTGAGACCATTGAATATAGCAAAGAACCAGTTCTTGAGTAAGCAGATCCCTCCCCAGTCAAGCTTCAAATGAGACAGTGGCCCTGGCTAACATGGTATTTGTAGCCTTGTAAGAAATCTGACTGGAGAAGGAAATGGCAATCCACTCCTGCACTCTTGCCTGGAAAATCCCTTGGATGGAGGAGCCTGATAGGCTACAGTCCATGGGGTCTCAAAGAGTCGGACATGACTGAGCAATGCAAAATGCTGGACTAGTTGGAGAAGGCAATGGCACCCCACTCCAGTACTCTTGCCTGGAAAATCCCATGGGTGGAAGAACCTGGTAGGCTACAGTCTATGGGGTCGCTAAGAGTCCGACGTGACTGAGCGACTTCACTTTCACTTTTAACTTTGATGCATTGGAGAAGGAAATGGCGGCCCACTCCAGTGTTCTTGCCTGGAGAATCTCAGGGATGGGGGAGCCTGGTGGGCTGCCGTCTGTGGGGTCACACAGAGTCGGACATGACTGAAGCAACTTAGTATTAGTAGATGAATCACAAGCTGGAATCAAGATTTCCAGGAAGAATATCAGCAACCTCAGATATGCAGATGATGAAACTCTAATGGCAGAAAGTGAAGAAGAACTAAAGAACCTCTTGATGAGAGTGAAAGAGAACGAAAACCTGGCTTGAAACTCAGCATTCAAAAAACTAAGACCATGGCATTCCGTTCCACCACTTCATGGCAAATAGAAGGGGAAAAAGTAAAAGCAGTGACAGATTTTCTTTCCTTGGGCTCCAAAATCATTGTGGATGGTGACCACAGCCACAAAATTAATAGATGCTTGCTCCTTAGAAGACAAACTATGAAAAACTTAGTGTATTAAAAAGCAGAGTCATCTCTTTGCAGACAATGATCCATCTAATCAAAGCTATATTTTTTTCTAGTAGTCATGTATGGATATGAGAGTTGGACTTTTCAAAAGGCTAAACACTAAGAATTGATTCAAATTGCAGTGCCTGAGAAGACTCCTAGAGTCCCTTAGACTACAAGGAGATCAAACCAGTCAATCCTAAAGGAAATCAACCCTGAATATTCACTGGAAGGACTGATGCTGAAGCTGAAGCTCCAATACTTTGGCCACCTGATGTGATGAGCCAACTCATTGGAAAATACACTGATGCTGGGAAAGATTGAGGGCAGAATGAGAAGTGGGTGACAGAGGATGAGATGGTTGGATGATATCATCTACTCAATGAACGTGAATTTGAGCAAACTTCAGGAGATAGTGGAGGACCGAAGAGCCTAGTGTGCTATAGTCCATGGGGTTGCAAAGAGTTGGACATGACTTAGTGACAGAATAACAACAATAAAGTTAAGCTAGTTTTTAAAATATTTTAATTTTTTAAAATTTTTATTTCTTTTATTTCTTTTTTTTCATTTTTTTAAAATTTAAATTTTATTTTTTTACCTTACAATACTGTATTGGTTTTGCCATACATTGACATGAATCCACCACAGGTGTACATGAGTTCCCAACCCTGAACCCCCCTCCATGTATTAAGCCATTGAATTTTAGGATAATTCATTACTAGCAAAAGATAACTTAATGCAACCAACTTCTTATAGGCTAGATTTGCTATATTGCACAGCATTACCGACCATGAGCTAGGTTTTTTATGTGCTGTATTCCATTTGATCTTCACAGTGACTTGATAACTGACTAATGTTACTTTCATTTTATACATAAAAGCAACTGTCCATCACAGTTTGGGTCACTTGTCCAGGGTCACAGAACTAAAATAAACAAGTTTTGGCCTCAGATCTGATGAACCCCAAACCCCATGCTAGATTTTATTTGCATAATATTAATATGTGGAGCTGAGATTGGAATGCAGACCTCCTGATCTCAAGGCCCATTTCCCCCCTCCCATTTTTCATAAAAAAACCCACCAGGCCCATCAACTCACAGGCTAAATAAAAAGATGAAACTGAACTAGCCTGGGAATGACCATAGAATACTCAGTATCTGCCACTGCTCCTTCCTAATCTTCATCTACCAAAAAGCCCTATGAGCCAAGGACTCTAACATTGTTATTCCTTACAAAATCACCAAACCTGGAATCTAGCTATATCAGTCTGCTAGGGCTGCTGTAACAAAATACCACAGACTGGATGGTTTATTTCTTTTCTTTTTTTAAAATTTATTTATTTTAATTGTAAGCTAATTACTTTAAAATATTGTAGTGGTTTTTGCCATACATTGACATAAATCAGCCATGAGTGTACATGTGTTCCCCATCGTGAACCTCCCTCCCACCTCCTTCCCCATCCCATCCCTCAGAGTCATCCCAGTGCACCTGCCCTGAGTACCCTGTCTCATGCATCGAACCTGGACTGGCAATCTGTTTCACATATGATAATATACATGTTTCAATGCTATTCTTTCAAACCATCCCACCCTTGCCTTCTGCCACAGAGTCCAAAGGACTGTTCAATACATCTGTGTCTCCTTTGGTGTCTCGCATATAGGGTCATCATTACCATCTTTCTAAATTCCATATATATGCATTAGTATACTGTATTGATGTTTTTCTTTCTGACTTACTTCACTCTGTATAATAGGCTTCAGTTTCATCCACCTCATTAGAACTGATTCAAATGTATTCTTTTTAATGACTGAGTAATATTTCATTGTGTATATGTACCACAGCTTTCTTATCCATTCATCTGCCAATGGACATCTAGGTTGCTTCCATGTCCTGGCTATTATAAACAGTGCTGCAATGAATATTGGGGTACATGTGTCTCTTTCAATTCTGGTTTCCTCGGTGTGTATGCCCAGCAATGGGATTGCTGGGTCATAAGACAGTTCTATTTCTAGTTTTTTAAGGAATCTCCACACTGTTCTCCATAGTGGCTGTACTAGTCTTCATTCCCACCAACAGTGTAAGAGGGTTCCCTTTTCTCCACACCCTCTCAGCATTTATTGCTTGTAGACTTTTGGATAGCAGCTATTCTGACTGGCGTGAAATGGTACTCATTGTTGTTTTGATTTGCATTTCTCTGATAATGAGTGATATTGAACATCTTTTTAGGTGTTTGTTAGCCATCTGTATGTCTTCTTTGGAGAAATGTCTATTTAGTTATTTGGCCCACTTTTTGATTAGGTCGTTTATTTTTCTGGAACTGAGCTGCAGGAGTTGCTTGTATATTTTTGAGATTAATTCTCTGTTCATTCTTTTCATCTTGCTTATAGTTTTCTTAGTTGTGCAAAGGCTTTTAAGTTTAATTAGGTCCCATTTGTTTATTTTTACTTTTATTTCCATTACTCTGGGAGGTGGGTCATAGAGGATCTCACTGTGATTTATGTCAGAGAGTATTTTGTCTATATTTTCCTCTAGGAGTTTCATAGTTTCTGGTCTTACATTTAGATCTTTAATGCATTTTGAGTTTATTTTTGTGTATGGTGTTAGTGTTCTAGTTTCATTCGTCTTCAAGTGGTTGACCAGTTTTCCCAACACCACTTGTTAAAGAGATTGTCTTTTCTCCATTGTATATTCTTGCCACCTTTGTCAAAGATAAGGTGTCTATAGATGCATGGGTTTATCTGGGCTTTTCATTTTTTTCCATTGATCTATATTTCTGTCTTTGTGCCAGTACCATACTGTCTTGATGACTTTGTAGTAGAGCCTGAAGTCAGGCAGGTTGCTTCCTCCAGTTCCATTCTTCTTTCTCAAGATTGGTTTGGCTATTCAAAGTTTTTTATATTTCCATACAAACTGTGAAATTATTTGTTCTAGTTCTCTGAAAAATACCATTGGTAGCTTGATAGGGATTGCATTGAATCTGTAGATTGCTGTGGGTAGTACACTCATTTTCACTATATTGAATCTTCCAATCCATGAACATGGTATGTTTCTCCATCTATTTGTGTCCTCTTTGATTTCTTTCACCAGTGTTTTATAGTTTACTATATATAGGTCTTTTGTTTCTTTAGGTAGATATATTCCTAAGTATTTTATTCTTTTCATTGCAATGGTGAATGGAATTATTTCCTTATTTCTCTTTGTGTTTTCTCATTGTTAGTGTATAGGAATTCAAGGGATTTCTCTGTGTTAATTTTATATCCTACAACTTTACTATATTCATTGATTAGCTCTAGTAATGTTCTGGTGGAGTCTTTAGGGTTTTCTATGTAGAGGATCATGTCATCTGCAAACAGTGAGAGTTTTACTTCTTTTCCAATCTGGATTCCTTTTATTTCTTTTTCTGCTCTGATTGCTGTGGCTAAAACCTCCAAAACTATGTTGAATAGTAGTGGTGAGAGTGGGTACCCTCGTCTTGTTCCTGACTTTAGGGGAAATGCTATCAATTTTTCACCATTGAGGATAATGTTTCTGAAGGTTTGTCATATATAGCTTTTATTATGTTTAGGTATTTTCCTTCTATTCCTGCTTTCTGGAGAGTTTTCATCATAAATGGATGTTGAATTTTGTCAAAGGCTTTCTCTGCAACTACTGAGATAATCATATGTTTTTTATATTTCAATTTATTAATGTCATGTATCACGTTGATTGACTTGCAAATACTGAAGACTTCTTGCATCCCTAGGATAAAGCCCACTTGGTCATGATGTATGATCTTTTTAATATGTTGTTGGATTCTGTTTGCTAGGATTTTGTTAAGGACTTTCGCATCTATGTTCATCAGTGATATTGGCCTGTAGTTTTCTTTTTTGTGGCATCTTTTCCTGGTTTTGGTATTAGCATGATGCTGGCCTCATAGAATGAGTTTGGAAGTTTGCCTTCCTCTGCAATTTTCTGGAAGAGTTTGAGTAGGATAGGTGTTAGTTCTTCTCTAAATTTTTGGTAGAATTCAGCTGTGAAGCTGTCTGGTCCTGGGCTTTTGTTTGTTGGAAGATTTCTGATTACAGTTTCTATTTCCATGCTTGTGATGGGTCTGTTAAGATTTTCTATTTCTTCCTGGTTCAGTTTTGGAAAGTTATACTTTTCTAAGAATTTGTCCATTTCTTCCAAGTTGTGCATTTTATTTGCATATAGTTGCTGATAGTAGTCTCTTAGATCCTTTGTATTTCTGTGTTGTCTGTTGATATTGGCCTGTAGTTTTCTTTTTTGTGGCATCTTTTCCTGGTTTTGGTATTAGCATGATGCTGGCCTCATAGAATGAGTTTGGAAGTTTGCCTTCCTCTGCAATTTTCTGGAAGAGTTTGAGTAGGATAGGTGTTAGTTCTTCTCTAAATTTTTGGTAGAATTCAGCTGTGAAGCTGTCTGGTCCTGGGCTTTTGTTTGTTGGAAGATTTCTGATTACAGTTTCTATTTCCATGCTTGTGATGGGTCTGTTAAGATTTTCTATTTCTTCCTGGTTCAGTTTTGGAAAGTTATACTTTTCTAAGAATTTGTCCATTTCTTCCAAGTTGTGCATTTTATTTGCATATAGTTGCTGATAGTAGTCTCTTATGATCCTTTGTATTTCTGTGTTGTCTGTTGTGATCTCTCCATTTGCATGTCTAATTTTGTTGATTTTATTCTTCTCCCTTTGTTTCTTGATGAGTCTGCCTAATGGTTTGTCTATTTTATTTATCTTCTCAAAGAACCAGCTTTTAGCTTTGTTGATTTTTGCTATGGTTTTGTTTCTTTTGTATTTATTTATGCCCTAATTTTTATGTTTTCTTTCCTTCTACTAACCCTGGGGTTCTTCATTTCTTCCTTTTCTAGTTGATTTAGGTGTAGAGTTAGGTTATTTGGATGAGGCTTTTCTTTTCTTTTTTTTTTTAAATTAATTT
The DNA here is from genome assembly GCA_006408695.1 of Aepyceros melampus. NCBI lineage: Eukaryota > Metazoa > Chordata > Mammalia > Artiodactyla > Bovidae > Aepyceros > Aepyceros melampus. The sequence continues at coordinate 104,145 of SJXQ01013106.1, read as the reverse complement.
TTATTTTTTTTTTAGTTTGTTTTGCTTTACAATACTGTATTCGTATTGCTACACATTGACATGAATCAGCCACGAGTGTACATGAACTTCCAATCCAGACCCCTACCTCACCCCTCCCACCGCACACCTTCTCTCTGGATTATCCCTGTGCATCAGTCCCAAGCATCCTGCATCCTGCATGAAACCTCGACTGGTGATTCGTTTC